>CM055266.1:68806425-68851138 GCA_029237695.1 Conchocele bisecta
TTTGATTGATAATAACATTGTGATTTGGAGTAGATGAATGAATTCTACAACAATTTTGCACTTTAATTTTACACCAAAAACGGCCAGTTCTACTGTAACGCTGCCTTTTCGATGTGGAAGTGAAAAAAAATGGTCGCGAAAACCCATGACAATGCTCGTGTTCCGAACTTCCGGTTTGATACGAGGTTACTAAAAAAAATGCCATCAACTGCGCACAAGCCAAACGGTTCAATAAAGTGTTTTTTGTGCCCATTAATGATTGTTAAAGAAACTGTCGATGTCCTAAGGATGTCGAATCCAGAGCTTCCTATAACAAGAGCTGTAGGAGAACAGCATAGCTCGACTACGAGGGTTGTCGATGTACACATAGCTTGACAAACAAGGTGGCTGCGGCCTGCATAAAAACCTTAACCAAGGTTGACTAAAAAACTTAACCAAGGGAAATTAAGTAAGTAATTCAATGTTAAATGTAGGTCAATGACAGATATAGGTCAGGGGTTATTTATGTACATCACTAGGAGATGAAGTTTTCCAAGTATGGTTGCTGTAGGCCCAGGAGTATTCTATATACAAGCTTGACTAAAAAGCTTAACCAAGGGCAAATAACTAAGTAATCCAAGGATAAAAGTAGGTCAAGGTCAAATATAGGTCAGGGATTATTGATGTACATCACTAGGAGATGAAGTTGTCCAAGTATGGTTGATGTAGGCCCAGGAGTATTCCATATACAAGCTTGACTATAAACATTAACCAAGTAATTCAAGGTTAAATGTAGGTGAAGGTAAAATATAGGTCAGGGGTTATTGATGTACATCCCTATGAGAAAAAGTTATCCAAGTATCGTGTCTGTATGCACAATAGTATTCCATATACAAGCTTGACTAAAAACCCCTTAACCAAGGTTGACTAAAAACCTTAACCAAGGGGGATTAACTAATTAATTCAAGGTTAAATGTAGGTCAGTGTGAAATATAGGTCAGGGGTTGTTGATGTACATCACTAGGAGATGAAGTTGTCCAAGTATGGTTGGTGTAGGGCCAGGAGTATTCCATCTACAAGGTTGACTAAAAACCTTAACCAAAGAGAATTAACTAAGTAATTGAAGAGGAAATGTAGGTGAAGGTCAAATAGAGATCAGGGGTTATTGATGTACATCCCTATGAGAAAAGGTTGTCCAAGTATGGTGTCTGTATGCACAATAGTATTCCATGTACAAGCTTGACTAAATACCTTAACCAAGGTTGACTAAAAACCTTAACCAAGGTGACTTAAGTAAGTAATTGAAGAGGAAATATAGCTCAAGGTGAAATATAGGTCGGGGTTGTTGATGTACATCATTAGGAGATAAAGTTGTCCAAGTATGGTTGGTGTAGGGCAGGAGTATTCCATATACAAGCTTGACTAAAAACCTTAACCAAAGAGAATTAACTAAGTAATTCAAGAGGAAATGTAGGTCAAGGTCAAAAGTAAGTCAAGGTCAAATATAGATCAAGGGTTATTGATGTACATCCCTAGGAGATGAAGTTGTCCAAGTATGGTGGGTGTAGGGCCAGGAGTATTCCATATACAAGCTTGACTGAAAACCTTAACCAAGGAGAATTAACTAAGTAATTCAAGAGGAAATGTAGGTCAAGGTCAAATATAGATCAGGGTTTATTGATGTACATCCCTATGAGAAAAGGTTGTCCAAGTATGGTATCTGTATGCACAATAGTATTCCATGTACAAGCTTGACTAAAAACCTTAACCAAGGTTGACTAAAAACCTTAACCAAGGGGAATTATCTAGGTAATTCAAGGTTAAATGTAGGTCAACGTCAAATGTAGGTGAATGTCAAATATAGATCAAGGGTTATTGATGTACATCCCTAGGAGATGAAGTTGTCCAAGTATGGTGGGTGTAGGGCCATGAGTATTCCATATACAAGCTTGACTAAAAACCTTAACCAAGGAGAATTAACTAAGTAATTGAAGAGGAAATGTAGGTCAAGGTCAAATATAGATCAGGGGTTATTGATGTACATCCCTATGAGAAAAGGTTGTCCCAGTATGGTGTCTATATGCACAATAGTATTCCATGTACAAGCTTGACTAAAAACCTTAACCAAGGTAGACTAAAAACCTTAACCAAGGGGATTTAACTAGGTAATTCAAGGTTAAATGTAGGTCAAGGTCAAATATAGGTCAGGGGTTGTTGATGTACATCACTAGGAGATAAAGTTGTCCAAGTATGGTTGGTGTAGGGCCAGGAGTATTCCATCTACAAGGTTGACTAAAAACCTTAACCAAAGAGAATTAAGTAAGTAACTGAAGAAGAAATGTAGGTCAAGGTCAAATATAAACCAGGGGTTATTGATGTACATCCCTATGAGAAAAGGTTGTCCAAGTATGGTGTCTGTATGCACAAAAGTATTCCATGTACAAGCTTGACTAAAAACCTGAACCAAGGTTGACTAAAAACCTTAACCAAGGGGAGTGAGTGAGTGAGTGAGTGAATAGGGTTTAACGTCCGCTTTTCTGACATAGAGGTACAAGCCTCAGGGAGTCTACACGCAGACGGGTCAACGGGGTCATGTCCCGTATCCACCTGTCCGAGGGGGGTAAATCCCAACTTCAGAACTCAATATTTACAATCAAAATATATATTCAGTCCTGAAATTAGAACAACCTGATCTGGTGCCAGGCCCTCGCCACACCAGCATCATTTATCCCAACCCCTAAAAGTAATAGGATTAGCGCTAATCTTACTTTTATATATGGGGCATAGCCTGACTCAACTCTCACATACAAGAAAGCCAAAAATGTACATGAGGGCCAAATCCGGTATAGTGGGTTCCGGAAAGTATGAACCCAATCGTTAAGCCAGTTTAGTCGCCTTTTACGACAAGCAATGGCTACTGCAGCATTATTCTCAGGATCAGTTGATCCCACCCCGGTGCCTGCACGGGGCCTTAACCAAGGGGAATTAACTAAGTAAGTCAAGAGGAAATGTAGGTGAAGGTCAAATATAGATCAGGGGTTATTGATGTACATCACTAGGAGATGAAGTTGTCCAAGTATGGTGGGTGTAGGGCCAGTAGTATTCCATATACAAGCTTGACTAAAAACCTTAACCAAGGCGTGACGGTGACGCCGACGCCGACGCCGGGGTGACAACATAAGCTCTACTTATTCTTCGAATAGTCGAGCTAAAAATCATATAAAATATTTACCTCTTTCTAGAGCACCAAAAACACGATCATTGAAAATGTGTTAATAACTAGAAATGGACGCTTGTCGACAAGCGCATGTGTATCCCCCTCCCCAGATACACAAGTAGTTTGAAAAAAGGGTGTTCGAGTTATGCTCCGGAGACAAAATCAGTGACGGAAAAACAAAGGGAGATAACTAAAGAATTAGTGATGCAAGAGTTGTCATTCTTGCGGGACACACCTTTAGGGTCGTGGTCTATGCATGTGTGAAGTTTCATGAAAATATTCCAAAGGGTGTTCGAGTTATGCTCCAGACACGAAATCAGTGCACGAAACAACAAAGGGAGATAACTAAGAAATTAACGACGCAAGAGTTGTCATTCTTACGTGCGACACACCTTTGGGTCGTCTTCTATGCATGTGTGAAGTTTAATAAACTAGAAAATGTGTTCATAGAACACGGATGTCCCACATATCGCTTTGATAATAAATGAGGCCAAATTGCAAGTCAAAATTTTCTTTTACCTGAGCGTTAAAGTTTTTGAAGCACCAAGTATGTGACCTTCACCCTGGGCTTGGCGGGGGCAGGACAAACGTGGATTTGGCACAGGGCGGTAGAGGACCATTAGAGCAATTGCATATATGAAATAGAAGCTATCCGTGAAAGAAAACAGAAATTTTATAAGATATTTACCTGACATTAAAGTTTTGAAGCACTAAGTATATGATGTTAACCCTGGGTTGGCGGGGGCGGGACGAACGTGGATTTGCACAGGGCGGTGAGGACCATTAGAGCAACGCATATATGAAATATGAAGTTGATCCGTGAATGGAAAGAAAAATTATAAGATATTTACCTGCTTAGTTTTTGAAGCATTAAAGTTTTTGAAGACACAAGTATGATGACCGGTGAGACCCTGGGAGCTTGCGGGGGCAAGGACGAACGATACCAATGGATTTGGCTACAGGGCGGTAGGAGGGCGGACCATTAGAGCAATGCGTATATGAAATATGAGATGATCCATGAAAGAAAACAAGAAATTATAAGATATTTACCGAGCGTTAAAGTTTTTGAAGCACTAAGTATGTGACCTTGACCCTGGGCTTGGCTTGGCGGGGGCAGGACGAACGTGGATTTGGCACAGGGCGGTAGACGACCATTTAGAGCAACGCGTATATGAAATATGAAGTTGATCCGTGAATGGAAATAAAAATTATAAGATATTTACCTGAGCGTTAAATGTTTTTGAAGCACCAAGTATGTGACCTTGACCCTGGGATTGGTGGGGCAGGACGAACGTGGATTTGGCACAGGGCGGTAGAGGACCATTAGAGCAATGCGTATATGAAATGAAGATGATCCATGATCCATGAAAGAAAACAGAAAGTATAAGATATTTTACCCAAGCGTTAATGTTTTTGAATTTGCACTAAGTATGTGACCTTGACCCTGGGCTTCACGGGGGCAGAACGAACGTGGATTTGGCACAGGGCGGTAGAGGACCATTAGAGCAATGCGTATGCGTGTTCGAGTTATGCTTTGGATACAAAATCAGAGCACGAAACAACAAAGGGAGATAAGTAAACAAGAATTCCGCGGAATCAGATGCCTCGCCTTGTCCCGCCTTGACCTCGAGCCTGGGCCCGAAAGCAATTTTCACTGGCCCGAACATATTATACAATTATTGACTAGTGAACCATAGAATATCAGATTATATTCTATGGCTCACTAGTCAATAATTGTTTTATTATATGATAATAGTCTGTATATAGCACTTACGACTTTATGCTACTAGACAAAAATTGAAAAAGAATTTGAAAAAAAAATGAAAAAAAAATGGAAAAAAAAAAATGTAAAAAAAGTTAAAAATTAAAAATAATAATGCTTGCTAACTGGGAGCCCAGAATTTTTTTTAATAGTCCTATATTTATCTACATATCTCTGCACAGGTCCACATAATGCCACAATATTTTCAAACACAGTTTACGGAAATGTAATATAATCATTTACCTGTATAAATTACCTGTAAGTGGTCAGTGGTCAGTTGCACATGCTAGCACATGTACAGGTGAATAGTCTGTATATAGCACTTACGACCTTCTGCTACTGGACAAAAATTGAAAAATAATTTGAAAAAAAAAATGAAAAAAAAAAAATGGATAAAAAAAAAGTTTAAAAATAATAATGCTTGCTACTGGAGCCCAGATTTTTTTTCCAGTCAAATTGAAAAATATTTGAACAAAAAAAAAGAAAAAAAAAAATAATAATTATTACAAAAAAAGTTTAAAAATAATAATGCTTGCTATTGGAGACCAGATTTTTTTTTATAAGTCCTATATTTATCTACAGATATCTGCAGAGGTCCACATAATGCCACAATATTTTCAACACAGTACCCAATGTAGTGATTTACCTGTATAAATTACCTGGTCAGCAGTGGTCAAGCAGTGGTCAAGCAGTGGACATCTGCACATGCTAGCCCATGCTTAGCACATGGTTCTCCCAGTTTCTATTGTTCTCTCTACAGGTAAGGTGTACAGAGCACACGAAAAAAGGAATATACAGAGCAGACGAGAAAACAGGTCTTCATGCATTATTGTCCAGTTTGTAGAGTGCGCAAAACAAAAAAGGGAGATACTGAAAAATTAGCTACGCAAGAGTTGTCATTCTTGTGCGCGACACACCTCCGGGTCATGGTCTATGCATGTGTGAAGTTTCATGAAAATTATTCCAAAGGGTGGTCGAGTTATGCTCCGGACAGGAAATCAGTGAGCGAAAACAAAAAAGGGAGATAACTCAAAAATTAGCTATGCAAGAGTTGTCATTCTTGTGCACGACACCTTACGGTTCGTGGTCTAATTGAATGTGTTAAGTTTCATAAAAATATTCCAAAGGGTGGTCGAGTTATGGTCAATCAGTGCGCGAAACAAAAAAGGGAGATAACTCAAAAAATTAGCTATGCAAGAGTTGTCATTCTTGTGCGCGACACACCTTCGGTCGTGGTCTATGCATGTGTGAAGTTTCATGAAAATATTCGAAAGGTGGTGGAGTTATGCTCCGGACACGAAATCAGTGCGAGAAACAAAAAAGGGAGATAACTCAAAAATTAGCTATGCAAGAGTTATCATTCTTGTGCGCGACACACCTTCGGGTCGTGGTCTATGCATGTGTGAAGTTTCATGAAAATATTCCAAAGGGTGTTCGAGTTATGCTCCGGACAAGAAGTGTCTACGGCGGACGCGGACCGCGGACGCGGCGCGCTGTCAAATCCATAGTATCCCCCGACGGTAGTCCGGGGGATACAATTACAATGTAGCTATCGTCAACTATCGATAGTTGGCAGTGTATCGCGATACATGTATCGTGAAGATATGTATCGCGATCTACCGATCGATACCAGTGGCGTAGCCAGGCATACGTGTGTACGAGAAAAAATAAAAGAATTAAAAAATAAAAAATAAAAAAAGCTTATTTTTCGAAATCTGCAATAAAATCGTGGGGGGGGGGGGTGGGGGTGGGCGGGGGTGTAGGGGTATGGGCAGAGTAAATCGTCGCAGTAGTGTCGTTGGCGAGATGTTATATCAGGTTCAACCATGAACTGATAACGATACTAGAGTATAGTTGTACATGCAGTTTCCAGTATAGCCTCTGTTTTTACTACAAGAACATTCATCTACCAAGGGAAACCAGCCTGTAGAGCGGTAAGTACTTTGAATGGAGTGGTTGCCCCTTCATTAGTCAAAGTTTACTAAGCGTTCAAATTTAAAATGGTGGCTGCGCAAGTACTATGCGATTCTGATCCGCCATATCCGGATGTTTTTGACAGTTCAGGTATGATGTACGACAACAAGAAAATGTGCCAGTTGACGGCTAGATGGGATGCTGTTCACAATTTCACATTTCCAAGCAGGTAGATACATATGAATAATAGTTACATGTACAGTAGCATTCGTGTCCATTCAGACTATTGTCGTATTGATAGGCCCAGGTTATGACAATGACAAACATGCCCATATAAGTATTTGAATGTGTAGTAGGCACCAAAGCTACAGACAGTGAGCGCAACAATATTTTATCGAAAAATAATGTAATTATATATATCAATGCCAACAATATTTTCATTAGTTCTAGAGCATTTTTCATCATTCATCAGAATTGTAAAATAAGTTTTAAGAATTAATTTCCTGCATGAGTAACAGCATGTTGATTCCGTGGCGCAGTGGTAAAGTCGATGATTTACGGTACGGCATTCGCGAGTTCGAGCCTTCGCGCCGGCTTTCATTTTTCTTTTTGATTATTTTCTAATATTATTTTGATTGCGAGTGCGTGTGGTATTTTACCCTAGATTTTAACAGTAATATTAATTCGGATCCATGGAATAAGAAAATAGCGTGGCTTTAACAGTAACAACAAATAATGTACTGCTATTTTCTGGGATACGAGGACAGGGTGTGCAAATGGTGAAATACTGGTGCATACATAGACCTCACGCTGTTATTATTTCTATATTTCCACGTATCTGCGAAATATATGAGCACAGCATTCGAGATAATAAGGCACCACAGTTATGTCGCATGAACATACAGATTGATTTTATCAGAATTATTCATTATTAGTTCAGTAAATGTTTATTTACTACATTTTCACTAAGTTAAACTTTGATTGAATTTTGACCAAACCGTGACTGCCAATATAGACCATTCATTCTATGTAATGGTTATTAGTAATATATTTCGGGATCATTTGCATTCTACCACAGCGATGTTTCACATTATCTCACGTTTGTGCTCATATGGTATTATCAGATACGTAGGGGGGAAGTTCAGAAAGATTCAAAGTCACTGGTTTGTGAAAAACTCATGGCTGCGTTATTCGAAGACCGCAAGCAGCGTCTACTGTGCACCCTGCTACTTGTTTTCTGGGAGACATGAGTCGAAGCCCTTTTCATCTGTTTCTGCGACCGACCCAAGTAATCTGGGTAAGATGATTGCCAAACATCAAGAAACAAAAGTACACATTAAGTCCCAGGAGGCTGCCGATGCATTCATTGCTATCATGCGTGGAACCAAAAAAGACAGCATGAGATATATCTTCGGCATATAATGCGACTGTCGAAAAGCACAGAAACATTCTTGTCAGTATTGTCGATACGATAGTTTTTTGAGCTATCAGGCAAAACATAATGCTATTCTAAAAGATCATCTAGAGAACGGAGTCCAAACATACATCATCGGATATACAAAATGAACTAATAGACATATGCGGTGAACTTCTCACGAATGACATTGTTAGTAGGTGTAATAGTGCTCCGTATTTCGGATTCATGGCTGACGAGCGACAGACGCCGCTACCATTGAACAAATGGCTCTGTGTTTAAGATATTATGACACTGAGTCACATGCACTTAGGGAAGACTTTCTCTCATGTTTGCTGAGTGCAAATCGACGACCGGCGAAGCGCTCTCCGAAGCATTCCTCACCAATCTGCGAGAAGTGGCGGTGCGCATTAGAGGATGAGAGGTCGGGGCTATGATGATGCAGCCAATATGTCAGGAACGTATCGCGGAGTCCAAGCCCGAATTCGGGAGGTAATACCTGGGGCTGTATATACAAACTGCAAAGCACATAGTCTGAATCTGGCCATAATCCACCCGTCCAAAGAAACATATGCCCGCAACATGATGGACACTGTTCAGGAAATTGCATTCGCATTCAATTATTCAGCTAAACGATTACTGCGTTTTCAAGAACATCTCGAGAGCTCACAGGCAACTAAGGCGGAAATGGAAAAGCGTACCAAAATACAATCACTTTGTGAAACTAGGTGGGCGGCTAGAGCCGATTCATTGAACACGTTTAGACTGGCGTACACTACCATAGTGGAGACGCTGGAGGAACTTGCCATAGACAACGATACATAAGCATCAGAATACCGACATGCGATATTACAATTCAGTTTTATCATCACGCTTGTTGCAATAGAACATATTTTGGTTGGACTTGTTCCTTTGTCACAGTTACTCCAGAGAAAATCATGTGACCTATTTGAAGCTGAGACCGAGGCCAGAGTAATACAGTGACAGGTGTCCGCTGAAAGAAATGATGTAGCTGTATGGGAGGCTCTATATGATCGTGCTGTGGTGATGGCCGATTCTGTTGGTGTGACGCCATCAAAGCCCAGGGGAAAATCAGGGATGCGACAAGAGCACAGACCAAATGCTCCAGCACAGAGCCTGTCTGAATTTTGGCGGTTGAACATGTACTTGCCGTTCGTAGACCATCTAACAGAGGAACTAACCGCCAGATTACTACAGGATGGTGAATGCTTCAAGGCGCAATACTTGCTCCCCAACCAGGTACGACATCTGAGCGAGGACATGTCAAAGGATATTGTAAGGGACCTGCAGTCTGGTTTTTGTCAGGATGATTATCCAGATAGAGGGTTTGGCAGCTCCGCACCAACAAGGATGTACCTATCAACTAAATATTGGCTGAGAATATAATATGAGAGCGAATGTCAATTCAACAAGTTTAATAAAGTCTTAACACATGTAACAACAATTAAAGTATTCTTTACAGCGTAATATTATGTACAGCGGTTATTTTGTCAGGATATGCGATGTGGTACTCTTGTCGATGCCTATAAATGAAAGCGGAGCAAGCGCCGATCAGGTTCGCGCACGCGTCTCAAATACAACGGATCGCGATGGTATTTGGATGGTATATGTGGTGGGATCTAACCGTAGTGAACCAATACTTAATTTAACATGGGAAGTTACAATACTACACAATGCCTTATTCTCTTGTGAAAGTGATTTATGTATCAAACACGCCACTAGAAATCACTATTGTAAGTGCATAGTCACTGCACTAAAACATAAGGAATTAGCGTTTTAGCCACTCCACTAATTCATAAAATATAGTAGTTTGGTGTATTCACGTTTGTGTATTAGCCACTGCGCTAATATAAAGAACGTTGCCAAAACATCAGGGGTTTAAGCACTCTAATGGGATTCAGTCCTGTTTTGTGTATTAGACACTCCACTGGCACTGAGCGCTCAGTGTTTATAAATTAACACGATGTGGATCACGTGTCTTTGGTAATAATTAATACAATGTAATATTGTGTATCTGTATTTGACACTTACAATGAGTTTATAGAAGCAGGTAAGTGCACAAGTATCAATATTGGCTCAAATAAAGCTGGTTATTGGTTTCGTCGAGTATTGGTTTTCGAAAAGTAGCGCCTATGCAACTATGTAGTAACTACGATTAGATGCTGAAACTGGCCGTGCGCCGTTCTTTTATGAGATCATCAGAGTACCACGTGATGGCTATTAACCAATGAAAACACTGGAAATTTGGATCATTTCCTACGGTTTGCTCATAAAACAGTTAATAGTATTCTAACTAGGAACTCCGGTCGGCCGGACTTTCGCTCCTTTTACTCCGCTTCTGACAAAGTGTCAGAAGCAGGAAAGAGGAGGAAACCGGAGTTTCTCATAAAAGCGGAAAATATGGAAATATCCATTATACAGACTGCGGATTTCAGAAAATGACCGTCAACCAATCAGAAGTCTCGAAAGCTGACACACCTCCAGCGATCTCGACGAAGAAAATCGGGTTTTGCATTTAAACTAGGAACTCCACTTATTTAACTTTGAACTCCTCTTTCTCCGTTCCAAAATCTGAGTCAAAATCTAAAAAAGGGGAGTACGCCGTAGTTCGCTGTATTTAAGTAAAACCAAATATAAGATCACAAAATGTGATCGCGCACTTGCAAAACCAACAAAAAGTTCGCTTAGCAACGAAATACTTCGCTTCACAGAAATAGTAAGCTTTCGAGACTAATCGACTAATCTCCGTTATTCAGTCATTCGCTCCTTTATATAAAGGTACAAGTAAGGATTGTAATTCAAAAGTGTCAGAGAGATGGAGTTTGTAACAACAGAGAAAATGGAATAAAACGAGCGAATGAAAGACGCGGATTGATTTGACATTCAACACTATGAATGCCTAAACACTACACTACATACACGTAGGAATAATCCACGTTAAACCAGGCAATGTTTAACGCGAAAAACAACTAACTCTTAATCCTATTAAAACATTATTCCTAGGGAGAAAAATCGGAAGTTAACCAATATTTGTGTATTATACTTGGTAAATCTCACAGCTTCCGATAATTTGTCAATACACCGGGCGCACCGGTTCAAAGGTCAAACTCGCGGAAGTGAAAGTTTAGAGAAATGTCTTGATCCAAAAATCAGTCAGTTTTAACCCAATATCAGCTAAATCATGACTTGTCATTACTCATGACACCTTCTAATGGGTGTTTGCATATAGACAGACTTCAGTTACGCTCGGATGTGCTAAATTCAGACCGAATATCGGATTATGCGGTGCAGAATATGTCATTTCCACATTGTGGCAGAAATGAACACATGTCAACAGAGAACAATAATGGGTATCTCAACTCCAAGTAACCTCTGCAACTAATCAACATGTGTCGGTAAGCTTGGTTAAATATTCAACATGTTCTCGTGTTATAGTACATTACAGTTTGCAGTGTTTAAAGATGGGTGGGGTAACAAGTGACAAAAGGCACATGGCCACAATCCCTGATCCTTACACTCTCCCCAACTTAAGCATGCAGTATTCTCCTGAATATTCAAAGAAGTCATAGTATCCAGCCATATAAATCACTGGTATTATCCTAGCAGTGTATAGTTCAATTCCACTTGCAAGTTCAGTATCAAGTCCTTATGAGATGGGTATGTAACAATTCCAAGCTTACCCTGCAGTTCCCGTGTGTTCTTATATTCAACTGAGTGTTACTAAATCCCTAGACAATGGAGCAAAGGCTAAGCATTTCGAACACACAGCTGAATATAAAACTAGGAAATGCAGCAAAGTGCAAAAATGTGTTTCTGCTGTATTATGTATCGATGTATATAATATTGTAATCATAGTGATAGTTATATTGTCACCACAGGATATCGAACATGTCGAGACGTCGCATGGCTGTCGTGAAGCTGGACCGGATAACAGACACCTCCAAGTCCATATGTCACAAAACGGAAGTTGGCGAGTGGCGACCTCCATAGGTCGCGAAACGGAAGTGGGCGAGTGGCGACCTCCATAGGTCGCGAAGCAGTAGTTGATGGGTGGTGACCTCCAGGTCACGAAACGGAAGTGGACGAGTGGCGACCTCCATAGGTCGCGAATGAAGTAGAAGTTGAAGGGTGGTGACCTCCAGGTCACGTAACGTAAGTGGACGAGTGGCGACCATCCATCAGGTCGCGAAGTAGAAGTTGATGGGTGGTGACCTCCAGGTCACGTAACGGAATAAGTGGACGAGTGGCGACCTCCATAGGTCGTGAAGTAGAAGTTGATGGGTGGTGGTGACCTCCAGGTCACGTAACGGGAAGTGGACGGAGTGGACTCACCATAGTTGCGAGTAGTAGGGTGGTGACCTCCAGGTCACAGAAGTGGACGAGTGGCGACCTCCATAGGTCGTGAAGTAGAAGTTGATGGGTGGTGACCTCCAGGTCACGTAACGGAAGTGGACGAGTGGCGACCTCCATAGGTCGCGAAGTAGTAGGGTGGTGACCTCCAGGTCACGGAAGTGGACGAGTGGCGACCTCCATAGGTCGCGAAGTAGAAGTTGATGGGTGGTGACCTCCAGGTCACGTAAACGGAATTTGTGGACGAGTGGCGACCTCCATAGGTCGCGAAGTAGAAGTTGAAGGGTGGGGTGACCTCCAGGTCACGAACGGAAGTGGACGAGTGGCGACCTCCATAGGTCGCGAAGTAGAAGTTGAAGGGTGGTGACCTCCAGGTCACGGAAGGTGTGGACGAGTGGCGCCACCTCCATAGGTCGCGAAGTAGTAGTTGAAGGGTAAGGTGACCTCCAGGTCACGAAACGGAAGTGGACGAGTGGCGACCTCCATAGGTCGCGAAGTAGAAGTTGAAGGGTGGTGACCTCCAGGTCAGTAACGGAAGTGGACGAGTGCGACCTCCATAGTCGCGAAGTAGAAGTTGAAGGGTGGTGCACCTCCAGGTCACGAAACGGAAGTGGACGAGTGGCGACCTCTATAGGTCGCGAAGAGTAGAAGTTGAAGGGTGGTGACCTCCAGGTCACGAAACGGAATGTGGACGAGTGGCGACCTCCATAGGTCGCGAAGTAGAAGTTGAAGGGTGGTGTGGTAGCGAGGATGATAATGGTGGAGACGTACTGGTGTTGATCAGGAGATAGACGAGACGGATTTTGATTTAGGAGAGCTGGTAATTCTGATGGGGATGTCCTTCTTGTGGATCGCTAGCAAAAACCTGGCTGCACGTGGCTGGTGTTGTTGCCATGTCTCTGGCTGCTTCCAGCTGTGATAGGACATTGTTGGCATAGCTGATATCCTTCAAGTTTCCCAGCGCTATGTCCCGTAATATTTTGAAATTAAAGAATCTGATGTTATGGGCCGTGCTCTTTAGCTTGGGGTTAGCCGTTCCGGGTGGAGCGCTAGATAATTGTACTCGTCCAGAACATCTTCTCTGTCAAGTGAGCCCTTTGTATGTGACATGGCCAGTGATGTCGCTGCCGCCTCCCAGATCAGCAGCTTCGAATCGGGGCTGTGTGCCTCCCAGCCTGATGGAGGCCATGTCAACAGGGCAGGTGGAGCCTCTCTCGGCAGGACAATGGTAGTGGCCGAGGTCCAGGCGCGGCGGGCTGGGGCAATCAATGGCATCCCTCCCGACTTCAATATCGATTCGGCCCTGCTGGCTAGCCGCTTCAATTCAGATGATGTTGCGTCAGACAGGACCTTCTCGTTAGGTGGTTGGGATGTCGTTGTTTGGGTGGATCTTGGTGAGGTCTGTTGGACGAGTACTGAGACATCGGCGCGATCCGCTTGGTGGGTGGCATTGATGTTTTGTTTGAGGTAGGGGTCTCGGAGGAGGGAGCAGGTTCAGCTGAAGTTGTCATAGGGGTCGTGCAAGGAGGGTCACTCGCTTTCGTTTGGTGATATAGCGGGCCTCTGTCGCCTCCCTCACACGCAGGACTAGGTTGCGCGGTACCCCTAGAGATGACGCGATCTTCTGGTAAATTTTGTTCACGTCGATCTCTCCCCAGGGACTGGAATACACGACCGAGGAACGGGGTAGTTGCCATCATCCGTCTCATTAAACGGTCCCTTTCCCTCGGGATGATCAGTAGCTCCTTGGCCAGGTCAATAAAAATCCACCTGACTCCATGTTTCCCTTCCTCGTACAGAGAGGCCGACACCTCAGCTGACTTTACCACCACTTCATGGATTTTTACTTCCTCTTCTGTGGTGTCCTCATAGTCCAACTGGAGAGGTGAGTTTGGTGTCAGGGGGAGGCATCCCCACCCACACCGCCAGTCGCGCACAGATCTTGGGGGTCCTGAAGACTGTTACACGTCTCGATGGCCGCCCTCAGGAATGTTGACTGCGGGGACTGCAGTGAAGTGGGATTGATCACCCGCCTGTAATCATCGGGGTTTTTCGCCAGGTAAAAGCAGTTGGGCTCTCCCCAATAGTCATTTGCTACCTCACTGTAGACATTTGCATGGTGGATTTTTACATGGTCTTTCAAGTCAACTGCCCTCCAATGACAATTTTTCTTGTCCACAGCACCAGGGGCAAACGATCTTCAACAGCCATGCACTCCCATGAGGTGTAACTTCAGCTTGCTTTTATTTGGTAGCTCCGCGTCGCAAGCCCAGCAGTCGTGTATGCCCATCTGAAATGACGGCAGTTGTTGTCTTAGTAATATTGTTCATATATGGGGAGTATGTTATTTTAATGTTCATGTTGTACGGTTAGATCCAACCACTCGTTTATTATTTTGTGGAAGTTGTGTCCACTTTATCGCGCACCCGTAACGCGAAATTTTCGGATTTAATTTATTTAGTAACGACCGTTATGAACCCGATATGCCCACTCAAGGTGACCGCCTAAGTCAATGTTTCTGACAAGGTACACGATTCAGATTTGCTTTAGAATGTTATCATGGTTGTGAATGTCTTTCCCTATCCTTGCAGTACTAAGACATTTAATAAAATAATATGGTCCGCGATGGTTCACATCAGCAAACTTCACCGGATATTAAATTTCCACTCTTCAATTGGATCCGGATTGATCAGGTCAGAACCCATATACCCGAATGGCACTAATAATCAACGTCCTGTGAAATTTGTCTGTGTACAATCTGTGATTGAAATCAAATTTGCTTTTACAAGATGCCGACTTGTCGTTAACAAGCTGCGACATGATGTAACCATTTATCTCTCAGATGTCGACTTGTCGTTAACAAGCTGCAACTCTGTAATTTATCTCTCAGATGCCGACTTGTCGTTAGCAAGCTGCGACTCTGTAATTTATCTCTCAGATGCCGACTTGTCATTAGCAAGCTGCGACTCTGTGTAAACAATTTATGCAATGGACTTCTTCATTTTCACAATCCATGGTGCCAGGTTACACCCACGATATGGTAACAATCTATCAATGTGAAAAGCTTTCGCCGGTTGTTTCGGCGATCGTTTCACTAAATAGAGTAAGTCGTCCAACTTTCTGGTCACAAGATATGGGCCTTTCCACTTCTTGGCCAGTTTATTGCACACACCTACTTTCCTGGCTGGATCGTGTAGCCATACGGCTTCATTGACTTGCATGTCTCTCAACTTCGCTCGTTTGCCTCGGGTGTGTCGTAGTAGTGTTTACGATATTCCGCATTCTTCTTCAGAGATATCCGCGCTTGATCGTGGGCTCTGGTCAACTTCTTTGTCAGCTTTTCTACGTAGTTGTCTTCGTCGTCATTGTCGTCTGTATTGTTCACCACTGGGGATCCTAACACAGCCTGTAATGGAAGTACCACCTCCCTGCCAAAACACTCCATCATGTTCGGCGATTTACCGGTACTTGCATTGGGCGAAGCCCTATATGCCATCAATACTTGTTGAAGGTAAACATCCCAATGTCTTGATCATGTTGACAATACATTGACAACATTGTTGCTAGCGTCTTATTGAAACGCTCCACAACGCCATTAGCCTGCGGCCTTAGGCTTGTTGTCCTGGTCTTCTCGATATGAAGAAGGTTGCACATTTCGTGGAACATCTTCGATTCAAAATTTCTGCCTTGGTCCGAATGAAGTTGTAGAGGGGTTCCGAACTTGGTCACAAAGTTATCGACAAAGGCTCCAACAATTGTGCAGGTCCTTGATCAGGGATGGCCACCGCCTCGGTCCACTTGGTGAAGGTATCTGCGATGACCAGTATAAACTTGTTTTCCATCTTAGATTTCAAGGGGAAGTGGTCCTAGTATGTCCACGGCCCCACTTTTTTCCATCGGGCCCCCGCCCGTCCAATAGGACAAGTTCCCAATGGGGATTTGTTTGTTCTGGTCTTTCTGAGAAGGCTTCCGAGCTGCCGCAGATGATCGCATTGCTGGCAGTTTATTCGGTTTGCTGCCCGTTTCAATCGCTTGGCCGAGTAGAAGGAATGCTTAATTCGTTCAAGTGTTCGTTTTGCATCCAAGATGGGGGGGGGGCTGCCGATGGTATTGTCATGGTGGATCCGTATGGAAAACATACCTCTGTTCGGGCTTCGGGGACGACCAGTTGTGAAGTTACTTCGGAGTCTTCTTCTATCTCATCTACGGTATAGGATTCCTGACAGCACCTGTTAAGTCGATCCCAAATTGCTTCCAATCCAAAGTGTTTTGTAGACAGGGTGATTTTGATGCGATAGCTGCCCAATTTTCTGGTCTCGAATGTTTCTTTGCTCAATGTCGGACGGGGGGGGGGGGTTGGTTGGACCCCCCCCCCCCCCCCCCCCCCCCCCCCCCCCCCCCCCCCCCCCCCCCTTTTTCGGGGGGGGGGGGCCCCCCCTTGGGGGGGGAGGAATTGGTCCGATCTGGATTTTCGAGTTGTTTTTTAGTCGGTAATTTCTTACTGGCGTCCACCCAATTCGAGTTAAGTATCTGCTTACCTGTGTGTACGAAGGGTCTCGCAGTCGTTTGTTGATCTTGGTCGGTTGCACAAAAACTCTGGACATTCTAAACCGTGTTTCATTCGTTCGACCCCCATCTATCGGGTATGTTGCTGTCCTCCTGGAGTCATTTTTTCTCATCTCCCCTGCTCGCTGTCGTGAACAAGCTTTGCAAGGTTTCCATGGAGAGCGCGTCTGCATTGGAATGTTTCTTTGCCAGGTCGGTGTAATTACTTCCAGGTTGTCGTCCCAAGTTCCTGGAGCCTCCAATCGAAGCTACCTGCCTGTGGGGTCGCTTGTAAGGTTTCGCATCCAACTTACTGCAGGCGTTATCTTGTGCCGCAGCAAAACAGCAAAACTTTCTGCCCCATAAAGGTAGCGGTAGATGGTGGAATGCTTCTGAAGATGCCGCGGTCTACCGCTTAGCAGCTCCTTACGGATTTTGTGACACAATAGATGCGTTCAGGAAGCTGGACATAGCTTTTGCTTTGTCATTATATGCAATAACTCTCTCCATGGCCTGCCGCTGCTCCTGCGACAGGAACAGCCCCTAACGGAGTGTTTCACTCGCATCAGTTGTCGTGGCGATGGATGAAGTTGTTAACTTCCCTGTTCGGGGGTATGGCCAGGATTGGGAGACTTAGTCAGTTTCTTGCCAGTTTCATAGGTGGTCAAATTGAAATCTGACAGTTCATTTCCCCAAACAATATGAATGCTGCGTCCCTTGTCGCATAGCCTGGTGCAATTGGCTTTGGCTATCTTTGCAAAGTCCTTGCACAAACCGACGAGATAGTATGTGCAGTGGTACCAAGAAAGCTGCTTACTTGATTTACTGTTTGCGTGGGTGGACCAGGCCAAAGATTCCCACAGCACTGATTTTGTCGAAAGGTCAGTTGGCGATTACCGTCCGTTAGGGATACGGATTATGAGCCATAGGAACTTCACCTTGCGGCTTGGGAAAATTAATACTATGGACTTGGTTCGGTTTCAGCCTTCAGGTTCGCTCTGCCCAAACCTCATGGAAAGACTAATTCAAGTCGCCGGTGGCTGTCGTTCGGGGGGGAAATGAGGCCACTTGGGATACGATTAATGGTCGTCCATGTAGACCAGGACTGAATGTCCCAGTTGTAATCCTCGGTGAATCGTCTGCCATGCAGTCTCTCGATGGTCGAGGGGTGAGGGCGCTATTGGCAGAGTCCGAATTGGTGCGAATTAGTAACTGTGAATTATGGTTAGGAAGTCCCATCGTTGTTGCGAACGCAGTTCGTTTCTCCTTATCAAGTAGGGTCAAGGCCAAAATCTGCCAAAAGCCGGAGTTGAAGTCCATACAACTGAACCTGCTGGCTCCAGATGCAGTGGAGAGAGTCGAGGCAGTCTACGGACTCGTGGGATTGGATACGCATCCGTTAATGGTAATGATCATTTAACGCAGTCGATAATCGAACACAGAAACCGGATCGTGCCATCTTTCTTTGTGGACAAGGACTATTGGTGGATGACCCCAACTTGCATTCGATGGTTCCGATAACCTTGCGTTCCTCAGCAATCGTTTTGGACCTCCTTGTCGTTCGATATCCCTTTTTCCAATGGGTTGTCTTCCTGGGTGGCTGTCGGCCATGGATGTTGATGTTCCTGTGTTAATTACGATGTTGCACCCACGATCTGTACTTTCCAAGGAATCCTCTTTCGGATTTTGCTGGAAGGATCGTGTTGATATCTTAATTTAGTAACAAGCTCGCAAGTTGGTCAGCTTCTGTATCGGTCAGGGTGATTCGATACTCGCGTCCATCATATCTGCTAGGTGGTCGGGCAATCCTTTTTCCTTATTCTCGGGTTGGTCGATACTCCCCATATTTTCTCATGGTCCAATTGCTTCTTCATGTGGTCCCATCATCGTTAGAACGAACTCACAAGTGTCCAAAGTTGGGGTAGATGTAAATATCTTGGTGGCTTCATTCTCCCCAGTGTGTTGATGAGCTGGACTGTGGCCTATTTTCCGGTCAAAACCGTGTTTATTTTAAACTCCTTTCTTACCAGGACTGTTATCCTTGCTTTTCACAAGGTTTTTTTTTTTTTTTTTTTTTGTTTTTTTTTTGACTGTTGAGTAAGCCCGCTTTGGATAATTTAATTTCAAAAGTTTTGGCGAAATTGTTTGGCGGCAGCTCGACGTTCTACTAGTATACTGGGATTTTGGTGGTACTATTGTCGTATTCATTAGTAGAACTCGACTAATGGCCTCGGTTTTCACCCCCCTCCCAGCATGGAATGTTTCGCTTTTTATTGTGTCAATGTGTAATTTTTCTTTTGTAGTCTATTCTGCTTAACATTACTTTAGCAGAAAAATCCTGCCCTATTACACCCATTCTGGTAAACGATATCGCAATACAATTGATGGAATGTTTGTAATGTGCGGCAGCCCACCAATAAACTACTAGTTCTTATCTCGGTGTAACCATGTACTATTCAATAAATCCGTTTCCCATTAGCCCCTTTAACCATTCATCTGGTCATTTTATTAGTCTTGGTCTCGGGGTGCGGTCCAATGTTCTTCAATGGGAAAAAATAGACTCGGTCTGAAAGTAGTGTTGCGGTTCTAGGAAACCACTGTCTATCTAAGAAATAGTTGAAATTTACCCCCATTAGATTGACAGTCCACATAGGAGTCCATTGTCCCAATTTAGTTATAGTGTCACCCTTATGTCCGATTCGTTCAGTATGCTCACCAGGCCATTCTTCATCCGACCGGGCCCATGGCCTAAAAAGGTTAGGAGGGTAATGAAGTTTTCCGTCCCTTTGTTTTTCGCGTCTTCCTTTTTGTTTTTCCGTGGTTAGCAAATTTGCAATTTCTGGTATATTGGGCATTCTCTTAGTAGATGGGTTCTTTCGTAAGTTCGCATTGCATTAGCAGGAGTTGTTGTACGTTCCCTTCCACATTGCCCCATGCTTCCCATAGGTTTTGTACTGATGGTTTTCCCTTGGTTACCACGTTTCTCTTATTCTCGTGTGGTTTGCACTGTTTTGCCAGTCGCTCCAATCCACATGCTGCAAATAGCATCATTTTCGAGGGAAGAATTTTCTCTCTCTCTCTGGGATCTATTTGCGGTTTTTGAGCGGGGGGGTGGGTGCCCCCATTTCCATACTGCCTATTTTGTCCCTTGGTTGAATTGATTGTCAACGGCCCTCACCGGTTGCACACTTTGCTATCGATACTGTCCCTAAACAAAGGCCTCATTAACGCTCAATTATTTGTTATCGCAGATGCGATACTTCCAACATTCACGGGTCAATACAACGGCAATTTCATTTTCTGACTGGGATTAATTTTGTAATAGCTGGAGTGAAGATGCTAGAAGCGGAGGTCTCTTGTGCGTCATGCTTGCACCTAGGTTAGGGTGTATGAACCTGGTTGATGCCATCAAAACCTAAGGTCGTCCACCTAGAGAAGCGATGTCCGTCCCCCTGGGTTTCCGCTGCCACTAGTTCTTCGAACTGGTCAGGTTTAACGGTTTTGCTGCCTTCGGGTGCCTGCCAAACCGGCTCTGTCAGCTTGGCATTACCAGTATCGTGTTCGGGTTATGAAATTACGCTCCGACGGGTGTCAAGCCCAACAAGTAGTTAGGGATCTTGCGTGACCTTTCAAGCAGGAGGAAGCGAGCGTCAGCGTTTTTTTATCGCGGTCTGCCCCACCCCCCCCAGACCTAGTTCCGCACAATTTCTGGAAAATGCGAAATTTATTAATTGATTCCATTCATCGGTACCATCAAAATGATTCTGGTTTTATCTGTAGATGGGGTTTGTGAGACGGGTCTGGTAATTTATAATGTGGCTTTTCTCTTATGCCGAGATTTTTCGGTCGTATCTATGTTCGGAGGGGCTATTTGGATTTGCCTGCGACGTGCCGGGTGGTGTGGGGTGGGCGGAACCTATACCGCTTCGGACTCACAGAGGTTGTTGCGGTTTCCAATTGTGCTTTCTTCTCCCAAGTCGGGGATCCGATCGGCGATAGTTCCCTGGCGGTTCGTCATGTGGACTGTATTACCATGTCGCGCCCCTGATGTCATCAGCTGTGGGAACCTTCCTTCGTCGACCACCATCTGCCAGGCCCACTGGAAGAATGGTGGCGGTTCATCGGTTCATCGTCGGAGTCGCCTTGCAATGTCTCGAATTATTACGTCTGCATGGCGGCGGTTGTGAAGTATCATCTTTATTACCTCGGTTCGGTTGTCTTTTTGATTCATGTTGAATTACCCACCTCGGTGTCGCCAATCAGATTTCCGCCATCTCTGTTACGTTTTAATGTAAAGTGTGATCGTTCTTTACTTTAATCAAGTTTCAGGGCGATTAATTTGAACAAATTAAAATAAACTATTCTTTAAAAGTAATCTATTATTTTTATTTGTACAATATTTTTACCACCACATATATCCAGGATTGTTGCTTGCACAAGCGATAGGTTTGTTTATCACTTGGATTCTCAGATTAGGAAAAACTTGATTTATCCCACTTCTCTGACACCAAATGTAAGGGACCTGGCAGTTCTGGTTTTTTGTCTGGGATGATTAATTCCATGATTAGAGGGTTTTGGCAGCTCCGTCGCACCAACAAGGAGTGTACCTATCAAACTTAATATTGGTCCATGAGAATGTTAATATGAGAAGGCGAATCGTTTCCCAATTTCAAAACAAGTTTAATAAAGTTTTCTTAACACATTGTTAACAACAATTAAAGTGATTCTTTAACAGCGTTAATATTATTATGTACAGCGGTTATTTTGTCAGGTTATTTCCGATGTGGATACTCTTGTCGATGCCTTAAATAAAATGAAAGGGCGGATGCAATGAAGGCCGATCTGGTTTCGCGCACGGCGGTTTCTCAAATACAACGGATCGCGATGGTATTTGGATGGTTATATGTGGTTGGGATTCTAAACCGTAGTTGAACAATACTTAATTTAAACATGGGAAGGGTTTACAATACTACACAAATGCCTTTTTATTCTTCTTGTTGGAAAGTTGATTTATGTATCAAAATCACGCCACTAGGAAAGAAATCACTTTATTGGTAAGTGCATCGTCTCTTGCACTAAAACATAAGGAATTATTAGCGTTTTAGGCCACTCCACTAATTCATAAAAATATAGTTAGTTTGGTGTATTCACGTTTTGTGTATTTAGGCCACTGCGCTGAATATAAAGATGTAAAATACGGTTTTTGCCAAAACATAGGGGTTTTTTTAAGCACCTCTAATGGGATTCAAGTTCCTGTTTTGTGTATTATGTAATTAGACACTCCACTGGCACTGAAGCGCTCAGTGTTTTTTAAATTTAAAATTAACACGATGTGGATCAAACCGTGTCTTTGGTAATAAAATTAAATACAATTGTAATTATTGTGTATCTGGATTTATTAACACTTACAATGAGGGTTTTTAATTTGAAGCAAGGTATCGGTGGAAAAGGTGCACAAGTATCAATATTGGCACTTCAAATAAATAAAGTGGTTATTGGTTTTCGTCGAGTATTGGTTTTCGAAAAGTAGCACCCTTTAGGCCAACTATGTTAGTAACTACGATTATTGATGCTGAAACTGGCCGGTGTTGCGCCGTTCTTTTATAGAATTCAGTTGTCACGGTTACCACGTTGCTGGCTATTAACCAATGAAAAACCACTGGGTAATTTTGGGATCATTTCCTACGGTTTGCTCATAAAAACAGTTAATAGTATTCTAAATATAGGAATGCCCGGTTCGGACCGGACTTTCGACTCCTTTTTACTCCAGCTTCTGACAAAGTGTCACGAAGCAGGGAAAGAGGAGGAAACCGGAGTTTCTCTTTCATAAAAGCGGAAAAGGAAAATATGGAAATATCCATTATACTGACTGCGGTAATTTCAGAAAATGGACCGTCAATCCAATTCAGAAGTCTCGAAAAGCCGAACCCACCACCCTCCAGCGGACTCGAACGAAGTAAAGAAATCGGGTTTTGCATTTAAACTCAGGAACTCCACTTATTTAACTTTGAACTTCCTCTTTCTCCGTTCCAAAATATGCTGAGTCAAAATCTAAAAAGGGGAGTACGACGCCCTTAGTTCGCTGTATTTAAGTTAAAAACCAAATTAATAAGATCACAAAAACAATGTGATCGCGCAACTTGCAAAAACCAACAAAAATAAAATGTTTCGCTTAGCAACGAAATACTTCGCTTCAACAGAAATAGTAAGCTTTTCGAGGACTAATCGACTTAATCTCCGTTATTCAGCCATTCGCTCCTTTTATAAATGGATAAACAAGTAAGGATTGTTAAATTCAAAAATGTTGTCAGAGGAGATGGAGTTTGGTAACAAAAGAGGAAAAATGGAAAATTTGGAATAAAACAGATGGGTTTTAGCGAAAAATGAAAGACGCGGATTGATTTGTCATTTCAACACTATGAATGCCTCTAAACAACTACACTACATACAACGTAGGAAAATTAATCCTCGTTAAACACGGCAATTTTGTTTTAACGCGAAAAAAACAACTCTTAATCCTAATTGAAAACATTTATTCCTAGGGTGAGAAAAATCGGAAGTTAAACAAATAATTTGTGTAATTTGATAACTTGGTAGATCTCAACAGCTTCCGATAATTTGTCCAAATACCAACCGGGGCGCACCCAGGTTCAAAAGGTTACTAAACTCGCGGAAAGTGAAAGTTTAGTGAAAAATGTCTTGCATCCAATAAAATCAAGTCTGTTTTAAACCCAATATCAAGCTAAATTCATGACTTGGTTTCAATTACCTCCATGACCACCGTTCTTAATGGGGGTTTGTTTTGATATAAGACAGACTTCAGTTTCGCTCGGGTATGATGCTAAACATTCAGACCGAATAGTCGGATTATGCGGGTTGCCGAATATTTACATTTCCACATTGTGGCAGAAATGAAACATGTCAAACAAGAGAATATAATGTGGGTATTCTAACCAACCTACCAATGTAACCTCTGCAACTAATCAACATGTGTCCCCCGGGTAATGCTTGGTTAATTATTCAATTCGTTCTCAGTGTTATTAGTACACTTACAGTTTGGCAGTTTTGTTTAAAAAGTTTAATGGGTTGGGTGGGGGTTAAACAACGTGTCAAAAAGGCACATGGCCACTAATCCCTGATCCTCTTACAATTTATATAAATAACGTTTCAGAAAGGGGGCCCGACCTTCCAGCTGAAAATAATTGTTGAAAAATTTGAACGAGAATCTTAAGAGATGGCGGACCAAAATGTGAGTCAATGTGTACACAAAATTACCTGAATAGCAGAAAGAAACATTTGATCTGTGACTAATGCCGAGTTTATCCAAATGTAACAAACTTTGCCTTTACATATTCTATCATCCATGCCCCAGTATTTACCGCCTCGGCCTGACGAGGTTTCATTCTGCACTATGCAGGCACCTTAAAATAACGTACCTGCGATCAAAACAATGTCAAAACAATCTCGTTTCTGTCAGGGTTAGGCCTGATGAACATTCACTGCAGGGACCGCGACCAAAATAAACATTTGAAACATGTCGGTCGACAATTATTTGGCCAGGCGAAAGGAACGACGATTGTCCTTTACTGTTTCGTGTTTAGTAATATTTGTTTCCATTAGCTCTGCAATCTCGTCTACGAGCGATTCTGAACTGGGTTTTTATGAAACCCTAATGACTCGTCCATAAGAAAATAAGCCAATATAGCACGGTTACATTTTTTATTAACTGATTCAAATTGTGCCCACATTTATTAGTAGGCACGCCGTTAAGCACAAGCCAGTAGTACATGTGATGTTAGGAGACATATCGTATTCGGTCCCCAGTTTAAAGTTTCTAATCAACTTAAATTTTGATTTTTTTTATTGTGTCCCATTTACTGTTAATATGTCGTTTAAAGCTGTTCCCAGTGTTTTGAAACCCATTACGGGATGTTTGTTTGTGTTACTTCTCCTTTTTACCGATGTCGTGTCATGTCCCAATCTTGGGTGTAAACGAATGTTCATTTTACTAGGAGGTATACATGCGGAGCACAGCAACACTAAAATTTTATGGGACGTTGTTACCAATTACTAATTATCTGTGCCAGTGATTATAAACAAAAACAAATTGATTCGTACTTGTTTTACTTCTAAAAATCAGGCAGTTTCATTGGACCAAGAATGATGCCAACAACACAGGGCATTTGGACCATCAAACTTCATTGATTTCGAGGAGTATTGGATCGGGTACTTGCTCAAGGAAATTTGTTTTGTTTTATAATCCCGGCCACTGATTGTAAATCATATTATGGGCACCCCGGGACTGAATGTAAAATGGAAACATGGCGGCATATGCCGACCTGCGGTTAGAGATTAGCCCCAGATCAGGGCTGCGCATACCGCACAATTTGGTCAGCCATTACACTGGTTTACTATTCAGTCTAATGGAGACAGAGTACTTTAGGCAATTGTTGTTCAACAAGCAAATAGCAATGTGGGTAATCTAACCTCCACTGTGTGAAGTGACACAAAAAGATTACTGCGATTAGTGCCAATTATCGCAATAATGTCGTAAGGGTACATTTCCACAGCCGACGGCCCCGATATGTATGTTTATTCCATGATCAATGTACTACTTTCAGGAATCAGATTTATACGCAATAATTAACTGGTTTTAAAAACATTTACATGCTCCAAAAATGCCCAAACGGCATCATGCGATTATACCAAAAACTATTGTGTTGTACCGTCATTTATTTCACCCGTGTCTTGCGTCGGCACTCGGTGTACAACCGCGCAATCTATATTTTTGGGGGAAAAAAATCAGGAAAAAAGGAAAAAAATAGTTTGCGTCTATAGCGCGCAACAAAAAAAAAATTCAAAAAAAAAAAAAAAAAAGAACGGCGGAAAATTTCCGTCTCATATAAGAAAACATTTGCATTATCCGTGTTCACATCCCACAATTGCTGAACGTGTGCTGTTAGGCTCTCTCCACAAGGAGAAAAATAAATAGCGCCTAAGGTCACGCTTTTATGGCATAAAATTAAGATTGTTTATATTGTCTAAAGTATTGGTTATATTTATTGTTTTTTATTTCATTCTTTAAGTTTATGCTTAATAAAAGAATTCATGATGCATGTAAGTAAATACTTATGAACCCTACCGGGTACTTTTATGAAGAAATTTGTTGTGTAATAATTAATTCCACCATATTTGACCATTCGTGTATAACTATTAATTTACCGTTAATCGCAAACAACACAGCAAAGGCTAGCCATGTTGTAAATTTCTTCCCCAATAAGGGATAATAACTCCCTACTATGTGGACTGCACTCGAGAAAATGGGCCCTAAAATAACAATTCCCCCCCCAGGCCAAATATTGACACTTGTGGACCACCTGTGGATAATACGTTGGAAAGGAAATAGTTGTGCGTATTCACTGTTTATTGATTAGGTTTAACAAAATTTACATAGGTTACTACCTGAATACACGAACATTCCAGCATAGCCCCATTACAGTGTTTGCATGCGGCAGATGAATCAGGGGGCTAATGCTGGTCGCACATGTCATTTTTTAAGGGGGGTTTTGTTTTTTTTATTGATGGCGTGAATATCTTCGTCAATACTTTACAAAAATAATAGTGAACAGTCTGTCGGCACCTAGCAACAAAAAATACGACCTATTACCTGAGTGTTACGGAATGCGTTCTGAAATGTGCGCGACGCCTGATTTATTGCATCTTAAAATTTTACATCAAAGGCGCTTATGGGATTGAGATGATCTGGTTCCTCATTAATTATTTTTCACGGTGAATGGCAGACGTAGTGACGTGCACTTTGAAAATGTACAAACCAAAACATTTATGACCCGAAAGGCAATCATTTGATACGAATTTATGAGATCGGCGTTAACACCAGCGTAAACTACAGAAAAAACACGTAAATTTATTTCCTTACAATACACGTTAGTCTTCTTTTGTTTTACCCGAGCCTCTGGGCCTATAATTAAAATACCAAAAATATACCAATTTACCATCAATCTGATTACTTACCGCACCCAATTCTTATCGATTGATTACCTTTTATTCTCTTGTTTCTCACTATGTGTTATTTAAACAGTCTGTCAAAAACATTTATATTTCCGTTTCCGGGCTTGATTTTGTTTGCGTGAAAACTGGCAGAAATCAGTTGGAAAAAATGTTTGAAATTTATGTTCCTACTTTAATAACGGCGCCAGGGTTGACTTTTCTGGATTAACTAAAGAATTCCGGGACCACGGAAAGCGGTTTTATTTGTCGCGCCTCCCTACCGAGGGCTTATTTGGACCGTGAACATTACAATAGTTAAATAAATTACCACTTTGACCTTCAGAATTTGGATTTGTGGGTGGGGTGTGTGTAATGAAGCATCATCCGTAGACAAACATTGATGTGAAATATTATCAATGTCTGGAAAGGGGTTAAAGAGATATTGTGAAAAAACAATAAGTTTAACGCATTTCTGTTACAAATCCGGTGAACATTACAAGTAAATAAATGACCTTACCTTGACAATTCCATGGATGTGATGTGGCGGGGTTAAAGGAGCAATAATTTGCACATCGGTGAACACAACAAATTGATTGTTGATTTATATCAAAGTCTCCGCAAGTTAGAAATTTATGTGAAAAAACATAAACACTTTAACGCATTTCTGTTACAAAATCCGTGAACATTATAACTAAATAAATTGACCTTGACCTTGAGAATTTGGAATGTGGGGTGTGCGTAATGAAGCATCATCCCTAGGAACAAACATTGATGATGAAATATATCAATGTCTGGCAAGGGTTAAAGAGATATTGTGAAAAAACAATAACTTTAACGCATTTCTGTTACAAAACGGTGAACATTACAAGGAAATAAATGACCTTGACCTTCAGAACTTTGGATGTGGGGGTGTGCGTAATGAAGCATCATCCCTAGACAAACATTGATGTGAAATATTATCAATGTCTGGCAAGGGGTTGAAAGAGATATTGTGAAAAAAGAATAACTTTAACGCATTTCTGTTACAAAACCGGTGAACATTACGAGGAAATAAATGACCTTGACCTTCAGACTTTGGATGTGGGGGTATGCGTAATGAAGCATCATCCCTAGACAAACATTGATATGAAATATTATCAATGTCTGGCAAGGGAGGGGTTAAAGAGATATTGTGAAAAAACAATAACTTTAACGCATTTCTGTTACAAAACCGGTGAACATTATAAGTATATAAATGACCTTGACCTTGAGAATTTCGATGTGGGGGTGTGCGTAATGAAGCATCATCCCTAGACAAACATTGATGTGAAATATTATCAAAGTCTGGCAAGAGGTTAAAGAGATTTTGTGAAAAAACAATAACTTTAACGTATTTCTGTTACAAAACCGGTGAACATTACAAGTAAATAAATGACCTTGACCTTGATAATTTGGATGTGGGGTGTGCGTAATGAAGCATCATCCCTAGACAAACATTGATGTGAAATATTATCAAAGTCTGGCAAGGGGTTAAAGAGATATTGTGAAAAAACAATAACTTTAAACGTATTTCTGTTACAAAACCGGTGAACATTACAAGTAAATAAATGACCTTGACCTTGATAATTTGGATGTGGGGGTGTGCGTAATGAAGCATCATCCCTAGACAAACATTGATGTGAAATATTATCAATGTCTGGCAAGGGGTTAAAGAGATATTGTGAAAAACAATAACTTTAACGCATTTCTGTTACAAAACCGGTGAACATTACAAGGAAATAAATGACCTTGACCATTCAGAACTTTTGGATGTGGGGGTGTGCGTAATGAAGCATCATCCCTAGACAAACATTGATATGAAATATTATCAATGTCTGGCAAGGGGTTAAAGAGATATTGTGAAAAAATAATAACTTTAACGCATTTCTGTTACAAAACCGGTGAACATTACAAGGAAATAAATGACCTTGACCTTCAGACTTTGGATGTGGGGGTATGCGTAATGAAGCATCATCCCTAGACAAACATTGATATGAAATATTATCAATGTCTGGCAAGGGAGGCGTTAAAGAGATATTGTGAAAAAAACAATAACTTTAACGTATTTCTCTTACAAAACCGGTGAACATTATAAGTAAATAAATGACCTTGACCTTGAGAATTTCGATGTGGGGGTGTGGTAATGAAGCATCATCCCTAGACAAACATTGATGTGAAATATTATCAAAGTTTGGAAAGGGGTTAAAGAGATATTGTGAAAAAACAATAACTTTAACGTATTTCTGTTACAAAACCGGTGAACATTACAAGTAAATAAATGACCTTGACCTTGATAATTTGGATGTGGGGGTGTGCGTAATGAAGCATCATCCGTAGACAAACATTGATGTGAAATATTATCAAAGTCTGGCAAGGGGTTAAAGAGATATTGTGAAAAAACAATAACTTTAACGCATTTCTGTTACAAAACCGGTGAACATTACAAGGAAATAAATGACCTTGACCTTCAGACTTTGGATGTGGGGGTGTGTGTAATGAAGCATCATCCCTAGACAAACATTGATGTGAAATATTATCAATGTCTGGAAAGGGGTTAAAGAGATATTGTGAAAAAAGAATAACTTTAACGCATTTCTGTTACAAAACCGGTGAACATTACAAGGAAATAAATGACCTTGACCTTCAGACTTTGGATGTGGGGGTATGCGTAATGAAGCATCATCCCTAGACAAATATTGACATGAAATATTATCAATGTCTGGCAAGGGAGGGGTTAAAGAGATATTGTGAAAAAAACAGTAACTTTAACGCATTTCTCTTACAAAACCGGTGAACATTATAAGTAAATAAATGACCTTGACCTTGAGAATTTCGATGTGGGGGTGTGCGTAATGAAGCATCATCCCTAGACAAACATTGATGTGAAATATTATCAAAGTCTGGAAAGGGGTTAAAGAGATATTGTGAAAAAACAATAACTTTAACATATTTCTGTTACAAAACCGGTGAACATTACAAGTAAATAAATGACCTTGACCTTGATAATTTGGATGTGGGGGTGTGCGTAATGAAGCATCATCCGTAGACAAACATTGATGTGAAATATTATCAATGTCTGGCAAGGGGTTAAAGACATATTGTGAAAAAACAATAACTTTAACGCATTTCTGTTACAAAACCGGTGAACATTACAAGGAAATAAATGACCTTGACCTTCAAAATTTGGATGTGGGGGTGTGCGTAATGAAGCATCATCCCTAGACAAACATTGATATGAAATATTATCAGTGTCTGGCAAGGGGTTAAAGAGATATTGTGAAAAAACAATAAGTTTAACGCATTTCTGTTACAAAACCGGTGAACATTACAAGTAAATAAATGACCTTCACCTTGAGAATTTGGATGTGGGGGTGTGCGTAATGAAGCATCATCCATAGACAAACATTGATGTGAAATATTATCAAAGTCTGGCAAGGGGTTAAAGAGATATTGTGAAAAAACAATAACTAACGTATTTCTGTTACAAAACCGGTGAACATTACAAGTAAATAAATGACCTTGACCTTGATAATTTGGATGTGGGGGTGTGCGTAATGAAGCAACATCCCTAGACAAACATTGATGTGAAAATATATCAAATGTCTGGCAAGGGTTAAAGAGATATTGTGAAAAAAACAATAACTAACTTTAACGCATTTCTGTTACAAAACCGGTGAACATTACAAGGAAATAAATGACCTTGACCTTCAAAATTTGGATGTGGGGTGTGCGTAATGAAGCATCATTCCTAAACAAACATTGATGTGAAATATTATCAAAGTCTGGCAAGGGGTTAAAGAGATATTGTGAAAAAACAATAACTTTAACGCATTTCTTGTTACAAAACCGGTGAACATTACAAGGAAATAAATGACCTTGACCTTGACCTTCAGACTTTGGATGTTGGGGTGTGCGTAATGAAGCATCATCCCTAGACAAACATTGATGTGAAATATTATCAATGTCTGGCAAGGGGTTAAAGAGATATTGTGAAAAAACAATAACTTTAACGTATTTCTGTTACAAAACCGGTGAATCATTACAAGTAAATAAATGACCTTGACCTTGAGAATTTGGATGTGGGGGGTGTGCGTAATGAAGCATCATCACTAGACAAACATTGATGTGAAATTATTCACAATGTCTGGCAAGGGGTTAAAGAGATATTGTGAAAAAAACAATAACTTTAACGCATTTCTGTTACAAAAACCGGTGAACATTACAAGGAAATAAATGACCTTGACCTTCAAAATTTGAATGTGGGGGTGTGCGTAATGAAGCATCATCCCTAGACAAACATTGATATGAATATTATCAGTGTCTGGCAAGGGGTTAAAGAGATATTGTGAAAAAAACTAATAATCTTTAACGCATTTCTGTTACAAAAACCGGTGAACATTACAAGTAAATAAATGACCTTCACCTTGAGAATTTGGATGTGGGGGTGTGCGTAATGAAGCATCATCCGTAGACAAACATTGATGTGAAATATTATCAAAGTCTGACAAGGGGTTAAAGAGATTTTGTGAAAAAACAATCTAACTAAGTATTTCTGTTACAAAACCGGTGAACATTACAAGTAAATAAATGACCTTGACCTTGATAATTTGGATGTGGGGGTGTGCGTAAATGAAGCATTCATCCCTAGACAAACTTGATGTGAATAATATCAATGTCTGGCAAGGGGTTAAAAGAGATATTGTGAAAAAATAAACAATAACTTTAACGTATTTCTGTTACTAAACGGTGAACATTACAAGGAAAATAAATGACCTTGACCTTCAAAATTTGGATGTGGGGTGTGCGTAATAAAGCATCATTCCTAAACAAACATTGATGTGAAATATTATCAAAGTCTGGCAAGGGGTTAAAGAGATATTGTGTAAAAACAATAACTTTAACGCATTTCTGTTACAAAACCGGTGAACATTACAAGGAAATAAATGACCTTGACCTTCAGACTTTGGATGTTGGGGTGTGCATAATGAAGCATCATCCCTAGACAAACATTGATGTGAAATATTATCAATGTCTGGCAAGGGGTTAAAGAGATATTGTGAAAAAAGAATAACGAAAACGTATTTCTGTTACAAAACCGGTGAACATTACAAGGAAATAAATGACCTTGACCTTGAGAATTTGGATGTGGGGGTGTGCGTAATGAAGCATCATCCGTAGACAAACATTGATGTGAAATATTATCAAAGTCTGGCAAGGGGTTAAAGAGATATTGTGAAAAAACAATAACTTTAACGTATTTCTGTTACAAAATCGGTGAATATTACAAGTAAATAAATGACCTTGACCTTGATAATTTGGATGGGGGGTGGGGGTGTGCGTAATGAGCATCATCCGTAGACAAACATTGATGTGTAAATTATCAAAGTCTGGCAAGGGGTTAAAGAGATATTGTGAAAAAACAATAACTTTAACGTATTTCTGTTACAAAACCGGTGAACATTACAAGGAAATAACTGACCTTGACGTTCAAAATTTGGATGTGGGGATGTGCGTAATGAAGCATCATCCCTAGACAAACATTGATACGAAATATTATCAGTGTCTGGCAAGGGGTTAAAGAGATATTGTGAAAAAACAATAACTTTAACGTATTTCTGTTACAAAACCGGTGAACATTACAAGTAAATAAATGACCTTGACCTTGAGAATTTGGATGTGCGGGTGTGCGTAATGAAGCATCATCCGTAGACAAACATTAAGATTGAAATATTATCAAAGTCCCTGGCAAGGGGTTAAAGAGATATTGTGAAAAAAACAATAACTTTAACGTATTTCTGTTACAAAATCGGTGAACATTACAAGTAAATAAATGACCTTGACCTTGATAATTTGGATGTGGGTGTGTGCGTAATGAAGCATCATCCGTAGACAAACATTGATGTGAAATATTATCAAAGTCTGGCAAGGGGTTAAAGAGATATTGTGAAAAAACAATAACTTTAACGTATTTCTGTTACAAAACCGGTGAACATTACAAGTAAATAAATGACCTTGACCTTGATAATTTGGATGTGGGGGTGTGCGTAGTGAAGCATCATCCCTAGACAAACATTGATGTGAAATATTATCAATGTCTGGCAAGGAGTTAAAGAGATATTGTGAAAAAACAATAAGTTTAACGCATTTGCCTTACAAAAAAACCGGACGACGACGCGGACGACGACGACGCGGACGACGACGACGGAAAATACGACGACTATAGTCGCGCTTCTGCTAAAGCAGGCGCGACAAAAATGGGGCTGAAAAAATGCGCGTAATACACGGCTAAACACGGTAATCTGTTTCGTCATGGATTTCTTTTTCGCTCTATTCGTCGCAACCTAAACAGTTGTAATCAATAAAATATAACAGCATTTAACTGTTGCCATTGATAGGATCGTGTACCTTTTTAAGTTTAGAGTTTATTTTTATTTTCATTCAAAGACATGTACAATCAATACAGATTACAAATAACATGCAAGTAGCATTCAATCTTTCTAAATGTATGAGTGATATGCTATTATATTGATGTACTAGTGAACAGCATACATGTAGGGCATGGTCACTCCGCAAACGCACACACTGATCTGGGGCTATGTTTGTCGCATAATATTATGTGAAGTCCCTTTTATCAGCCCATATGTAGTTCCGTATAAACAGGCATCCTCAACCCAATCAAGAATAACATTTACTGCTCATTGTTTATTCAGATTAATTTGAAACGGTATTCCATATCGGATTCTGATATATCATAAATAAACAAGAATCAAGAGTTAAACTTTAGTGACAGAGTACGAGTAGCAGTAAGTCTCCATGTTTATACAACCATCTTCACCATGCACAGCAAGTTTCATAACCAGGTTATTTTAGCTGGATGAAATATGTGAATTGATATTGTGTCTGGAACAGAACGCAGTTTGTATCAAACGTACATGTCGATTACAAACAAATGGTGCCGTAAATAATACAGGAAAACGCGTTAGATAGGATCTCCGTTTCAAAAAAATTCAGGGGGGCATGCCCCCGGACCCCCCTAGCAGTCTCCCTCACTTCGCTCGGTCGACGAGTGAGCCGTGCTCACCCGATGTTCTACCATTTGATATGTGTGCGTATTAGAAATTTGTCCCTGGCTACGCCCCTGGATACTATCGGTCCACCACTAGAAACTATCGACCCGTGACTTTCATTGTCACAGCATGATTTTAGTTAATCGCGTAATGATGTCATGAAAATTTGGTCAAACAATCGGGTGTTGTAAAACAAATGGTATTGTAAACAGTTTGGCAGGCCTGCAATTAGCGAGATTTAGGTCAATGTGTGGGAAATGGGTTACCTGAACAAATTTGGTTCCAGCTTTATTTTTAGAATTTCCGATATTTTGCGAGATTTTTTTAAGGCGAAGTGAACTTCTCCTTGCCGGACACATAGGGCGACTTGGGCGGGTAAAAAAAGCGACAACTTCGCCCAAGTCATCCCCGAAACTGAACCCTGCCCCACTAGCAGCATATATCCAGAGCTCCAGATATTGGCGAATTTTACGCACTTATTTTAGTAGAATATGCATTGATTTTCAAATGGAGTAGTTAAAATACAGTATTGAAGATGAAAATTTACTTAGTTGTGCTGCAAAATGCAAAAGTGTTTGCTTTTTGCAGCTCAAATAAGTGAATTTTTAAATTTGTTATATTTTTTATAATTTGTTCCATTTAATAAAAAAGAAAATCAATAATACATTTGTAAAATACGCATTGAATTTGAAATCTGGAGGGAGAATACTGTAAACCAATTAATATTCTCGCGCGAGATTGAAAATCGCGAATGTAAATCTCCACGAATATTTCCACATTTCCTAGCAGATTGTTAAAAATATTTTGCTAATAGATGTCAGGCCATGTGTTTATCAAAGGACAAAATTGATCCAGCAGTTCTGTTTCCGGGTCAAAAACATGGCCATGAAAACATATTATTTCCAAAATTGGTCGCGAAAGTTAATAGCACACGTCGTCATACCGCGAACGATAATCATCGCAAATATGGCCAGGTTCGAAAATCGCGAAATTTAGTAGCTGCGACATTTAGTTGGTTTACAGTACTCTTTAGATACAAAACATATCTGGAGCTCTGTATATCAATGTAAGCATTAGGACTAGTGTGTCATAAGCACAGGTGCATTATTACACCAATTGTGGTAGGTACTCCATACAGTATTGTACACCAACGTGGTGAAATCAATGCTAAATTTTAGCAGGATCAATACTATTTCACTGAGTGGCCGAGGAACGGAGTTAAACACACACAGTGGTTTGGATAGCTAACTTATTTAAGCAGGAAAACAATAGGTCAAGATCCTAATGAAGGTCAAACATTATATGTAAAGTTTCTGGTGCAGAACAGTAGCCAATTATTGTGTGCAAGTTTGTTAGCTATTAGGTGTTATAGTAGGCATGATATTTTTTAATTATTTATACTAATTAAATGTGACACCTGAAAAAAACAATATTTTCGACAGATTATAAAGTATGATCATTGCACATCAAAAGATAAATACAGAGAATAAATAGTAATGTCTGCCCCTGATATCAGTGTGGAAATTTACTTCTGATATAAAATGTATAATAATGCCAATCAATACGTGAAGTAATGGTGAATGAATGTTTATTTTGCCAGAAAATACAAAACTATCTGATATAATTCCTATTAAGAACGTTTTGTGCCTACTGAGTGGGCATGTACCTTTAATTATGATCGCAGGCCTTACCTGTTGACAGGATATGTAGATAGGGGGTCATGGAGGCTCCATTCTCGTTAGTCGCCACACACTGGAACATGCCACTCCAGTTGCGGTTGAACTTGTCTGTGATGGTGAGTCGGCCAGTCTTGGCGTTCACCCTCATAACATCCCGACTGCGATCTGTGATGTCGGTCCCGTTCAGGAACCATTTATACCTGCAAAGGTGAGAGTGAATTGGTTTAACCCTTTCACCCCTAAGTAACTGGATTGGATTTTGATATGTTAATTTTGCAACCAATGCAATTGTCACAAAATGCTTTTCAGACTAGTCCAATTATGAAAAGGGGGTGTTTTTATTCTTAACCATATGAAAATTACTTGCAAAAAGTGCAGATCCTGATAAGACAGCTCATCACGAGCCGGCTCATCTGGAACTACACTTTTTGCCAATACCACTATACAGGCCTGTGGTGTTGAAAGGGTTAAAGGTATGTACATGCCCACGCAGCAGGTTACACTATACTACTACTTTTCATGTTCTGTCATGCCTTATATGAGCCATTTGTCAACCCACTAACGAGTTATTTTTAATTACGGCGCGTGTTAATTGGTGTTAAATCGCATTTTATATGCCGCAACCAGAAAGGGTATTTTCCGACCTCGTGCTATTTTTACCAATACGCGTCACGTGCACTGTCAATCATATCACATCTTTGACATGCGCAGTGAAGTATCGGAATTGAAGAAAAATCTATGTTCGAGTCCAAATCCAAATCTCCACGTAACTCTTTCCATTTGGTGATCTGGTCGCCAATATTAACCACTCTCTCTCTGTACTGCCTGTCCCTCAGACATTTCGCCTTTCTTTGTTTGGCCGACGCCGTTTCATACAATTTCCGTCCTGGACGTTTCGACATGTTGATATTCTTGTTTACATATTGGGAAGGCTACTGGCGCGCGTAGTATACTGCGCATGCGCACCGCAAGCCGTGATGTGCAGCACCTCATATTATTAACAGTATCGTCTTTATATGTAATCAAAGTATAAACTGTTCTGTATTTCCTGATAAATGGAAGGAGGGTAAGGTGTCTCCATTACATAAAAGTGGATCTAAAGATGATGTAAATAACTATAGACCGATTTCAATTCTACCTATTCTCTCAAAAATAATTGAAAAACATGTACATGACTCATTAATGAATTTTCTAACACATATCAATTGTTACACAAAACACAGTCTGGCTTTAGACCCAACCATTCATGTGAAACTGCACTACTAGGTATGCTCAGTAAATGGCTTGATGCTATCAATAAGGGGCTTCTAATTGGTGTAGTAATGGTCGATTTTAAAAAAGCATTTGATCTTGTTGATCACTCAACATTACTAACTAAATTGCGATACTACAAACTATCAAACAAAACAATATCATGGTTCTCATCATATTTACTTAATCGAAAACAAAAAGTATCAGTTAACAATGTAACATCACAGGACGAAGTTGTGGTAGATGGAGTACCTCAAGGATCAATTCTCGGACCGTTATTATTTCTGATGTCCATAAATGATCTACCACTCTACACTAGTTCGGTAAATACAGACTTGTATGCAGATGACACTACACTCTATGAAATTAAGAATTTAACTGTAAGTCAACAATCGAAAATAATTTACAAAAAGCTATCAATGATCTGTCTATTTGGTGTAAATGCAATGGTATGCTCATAAATACAAAAAAATCTAAGGTCATGTTAATAACAACTCATCAAAAAGGACTAATTTAACTTCTAAAGAACTAAAATTAAACTTTAAAGGTGATGACCTAAACACAATTGCAAATGATAAAATATTGGGTGTTATTGTAGACAATAACCTTTCATGGACAAACCATATTGATACCTTATGTAAAAAGATAGCATCCAATTTATGGCTTCTCAACAAAATTAAAGAATACCTACCAATTGAACTTCGAACTCAGTTTTACAAGACTTATATTCAACCACACATAGATTATTGTAATATTGTATGGGGTGGTACATCACAAACAAACCTAAACAGAATCTTTCGTCTTCAAAAACGTGCATGCAAAATAATTACAGACTATAATGAAGATAGTATTACACAAACTATGAGAAATTTGAGAATTCTAACAGTTTTTGAGAGATTATATCTCCGCAAAGCAAAATTTATGTATAAAGTATCAAAATCAGACACTCCAAACTATCTCACAGAATTATTCCATGTCAAACCTCAAAACAATAATTTGCCAATACTAAGATCAGCTTCCACAAACAATTTTATAATACCGAAACCAAATAAAGAAATTTTTAAACAAAGTATTACATATGCAGGTCCAATAATATGGAACAGCTTATCAGAAAACTTGAAATCTGCCAAATCAATAAACTCATTCCATTGCAATTTTATAACAAGAAACGAGGCAAAGCCACGAAGGCCAGGTTTTTTCCAAGCATAGACACTTGGATAACATAATTATACCCACTTTTTGTAGACTAGATTGCCGTGGCCTGCATGTCGCGCCTTGGGGCGAGGCATGGACACTAAAAAAATAGATATAGTAGATGGAAAAACTTTAACCAAAAAACTTTAACCGGACACACGGACGAACGGACGGACGTATGCCAAAATGCTGACGATATCGCGCTTTCCACAAGCAGGTGTGACAATGATGATAAACACCCATGTGAAGTATCAAGGTATTGGGTGAAGCAGTTGCAGAGATATAGTACACAAAAAAACTTTAACAAAAATTCAAAGAATTTGACCTTGACTTGGGACGGATGCGCTTTCCGCAAGCAGGCGATGTGATAAACACCCATGTGAAGATCAAGGATTGGGTGAAGCAGTTGAGAGTATATACACGAAAAACTTTAACATTCAAAGTAATTTGACCTTGACATTGGGCACATGATCGCGCTTTCCGCAAGCAGGTGCGACAATGATGATAAGCACCCATGTGAAGTATCAAGGTATTGGGTGAAGCAGTTGCAGAGATATAGTACACGAAAAAACATTAACAAAAAAATTCAAAGTAATTTGACCTTGACATTGGGCACAGGATCGCGCTTTCCGCAAGCAGGTGCGACAATGATGATAAACACCCATGTGAAGTATCAAGGTATTGGGTGAAGCAGTTGCAGAGATAGTACACGAAAAAAGTTTAACAAAAAAATTCAAAGTAATTTGACCTTGACATTGGGCACAGGATCGCGCTTTCCGCAAGCAGGTGCGACAATGATGATAAACACCCATGTGAAGTATCAAGGTATTGGGTGAAGCAGTTGCAGAGATATAGTACACAAAAAAACTTTAACAAAAACATTCAAAGTAATTTGACCTTGACATTGGGCACAGGATCGCGCTTTCCGCAAGCAGGTGCGACAATGATGATAAGCACCCATGTGAAGTATCAAGGTATTGGGTGAAGCAGTTGCAGAGATATAGTACACGAAAAAACTTTAACAAAAAAATTCAAAGTAATTTGACCTTGACATTGGCACAGGATCGCGCTTTCTGCAAGCAGGTGCGACAATGATGATAAACACCCATGTGAAGTATCAAGGTATTGGGTGAAGCAGTTGCAGAGATATAGTACACGAAAAAACTTTAACAAAAAAATTCAAAGTAATTTGACCTTGACATTGGGCACAGGATCGCGCTTTCCGCAAGCAGGTGCGACAATGATGATAAGCACCCATGTGAAGTATGAAGGTATTGGGTGAAGCAGTTGCAGAGATATAGTACACGAAAAAACTTTAACAAAAAAATTCAAAGTAATTTGACCTTGACATTGGGCACAGGATCGCGCTTTCCGCAAGCAGGTGCGACAATGATGATAAACATGTGAAGTATCAAGGTATTGGGTGAAGCAGTTGCAGAGATATAGTACACGAAAAAAGTTTAACAAAAAAATTCAAAGTAATTTGACCTTGACATTGGGCACAGGATCGCGCTTTCCGCAAGCAGGTGCGACAATGATGATAAACACCCATGTGAAGTATCAAGGTATTGGGTGAAGCAGTTGCAGAGATATAGTACACGAAAAAACTTTAACAAAAAAATTCAAAGTAATTTGACCTTGACATTGGGCACAGGATCGCGCTTTCCGCAAGCAGGTGCGACAATGATGATAAGCACCCATGTGAAGTATGAAGGTATTGGGTGAAGCAGTTGCAGAGATATAGTACACGAAAAAACTTTAACAAAAAAATTCAAAGTAATTTGACCTTGACATTGGGCACAGGATCGCGCTTTCTGCAAGCAGGTGCGACAATGATGATAAACACCCATGTGAAGTATCAAGGTATTGGGTGAAGCAGTTGCAGAGATATAGTACACGAAAAAACTTTAACAAAAAAATTCAAAGTAATTTGACCTTGACATTGGGCACAGGATCGCGCTTTCCGCAAGCAGGTGCGACAATGATGATAAGCACCCATGTGAAGTATGAAGGTATTGGGTGAAGCAGTTGCAGAGATATAGTACACGAAAAAACTTTAACAAAAAAAATTCAAAGTAATTTGACCTTGACATTGGGCACAGGATCGCGCTTTCCGCAAGCAGGTGCGACAATGATGATAAACACCCATGTGAAGTATCAAGGTATTGGGTGAAGCAGTTGCAGAGATATAGTACACAAAAAAACTTTAACAAAAAAATTCAAAGTAATTGACCTTGACATTGGGCACAGGGGCCGCACGGTTGGGGGTTAGAATGAAAATATGGATGATGATAAACACCCATGTAAGTTTCAAGGTAATGGGCAAAGCAGTTGCAGAGATATAGTATAACGAAAAAGTTTTAACCAAAAAACTCGAACCAGACGTACGTTAAAAAGTTAACGTTGAAAATGGCTAAGTCAATTACGTAGAAATAATAGGTGAAGGTAAAAAAATGGTCACATGTTGGATAGTGATATGTGGTGGGTACCCCTTGATTATGAAGCTGTGGAAAGTTTGGTGGTCCTTAGGGTGGTACAGTACCAAAGAAATGGACTTAAACACGAAAACTTAACATTGTAAACGCGAAAACTTAACATTGAAAATGGCTAAGTCGACTGCGCGGAAAAAATGGGTGAAGTTAAAAAAAAAAAGTAACATGTTGTATAGTGATATGTGGTGGGCACCCCTTGATTATGAAGCTGTGAAAGTTTGGTGGTCCTAGGTGGTACAGTACGAAAGAAATGGACTTAAACACGAAAACTTAACATTGTAAACGCGAAAACTTAACATTGAAAATGGCTAAGTCGATTACGCGGAAAAAATGGGTGAAGTTAAAAAAAAAGCAACATGTTGGATAGTGATATGTGGTGGGCACCCCTTGATTATGAAGCTGTGAAAGTTTGGTGGTCCTAGGTGGTACAGTAACAAAGAAATGGACTCAAACACGAAAACTTAACATTGATTGTGGACGCCGCCCGCCGCCCGCGCCCGCCCGCCCGCCCGCCCGCCCGCCCGCTGGCTTTCGCCAATCCAATAGCCTGGATTTTTTTTCAAAAAACCTGGCTAAAAATGATTAAAAGTTAATAAATTGTTGGAATAAGAAACCTTTAACCACACCCAAACTAAAAGACAGAAAATTTTGATATAATAACCATACCATGTTAACTTTCCATTTTATGTAGATATTTACCATTGTCTAGTTGTATGTAAACAAACATGTATATAATATTTTGAGACCATTGGATTAGATTGGGGTGGCATGTAGCAGTCCATTCCAGTTACTTGGGGGTGAGAAAACCACCAGATCACCAACTATAGACATGTGACATGTTTTTATTACCTTGTATGTATGTTTGTATGTATGACAAATCTGATACATGTTTTGTATATAATAGAGGGCCACAGGGGAGATTAGTTTTTCACTAAATGTGTTACCCTCTGTAAATAAAGACTGTTATTATTATTATTATTATTTGAAAGTCGTCGTCCCCGCACATTATCAAAATAGACTTACCGCCGCACGTCGCTAACAGTAAATTGATAATTAATAAATGATTATATTTGTATAGCGGGCACTCGTAATTTTTAGAACTGGTGGAATAGTGACATAATTATACACTTATTTAATTCCTATAAAGAACATTTTGTGCCTACTGCGCGGGCATGTACCTTTAAAGCTGGGGTCCCATTGATTAGGCACAAACTGTTCTTATAGGAATTAAATAAGAATATAATTGTGTAACTATTTCACCAATTTTAAAAATAACATTGTACAGACATAATCATTTTGTAATCTTGAATTTATTGCACGATGGTATCATTAGGTTTGAGGCGGCTTTCAGCTGCGCCGAAAACCTATTGTTTTTGTTGGTTTTTTTTTTTTTTTTTTTTATTCAGCCGTTCAGTCTACAGCCCAAACAACTGGTCGGATCGACTTCAAATTTTGCATGCCGATTCGGATCAAGTGTGAAACTGGAAGTGACGTCATACTTCCTATAACTTCCTTATTTTCAAACCGATTTCAAGAATTCTTTTTGCATTGGAAAGCTAACAAAATTCTCTATCTCACACTCGCTGACAGTTTTCGGCTATCTGCTCAAATAAAAGAGCTACCGGTATATGCATTTTAAGTTGAAAAATGTACATACTTTTTAACGATTTTGCCGAATTTCGGCTGATAACGGGTGGTCTTTACAAACGTTTTCCAATTTGTACAGTACTGTCAGCAACATAATTTCTTGCCAGGGTGATAGGGGAGTGTCAGCCGCATGAAAGATGATAATTTTTAGAGGTATATCTTGACTACTTACGGCTCTATTCGATGTCAAAGATGAACATATTTTTTCAAGTTTTCAAAATAGAGCAAACGGATGTGACGCCAGCTTCGTTATTTATCATTCGATTTCAATTGTTTTTGCTGTAGTCGATATTTCAGTCCTTTAGCTAAAACTTTGGTTGAGGGTCGAACCTGGTATCCCTCGCTCCGAGTCCATCGCTCTATCTCTAAGCTAACCGGCCCCACATCGGTGTGATGATGCGAACACAATAATGTTGGACTGTTCATTCTAAAACTTCAGAAATTCTTTTTGCAACCGATAGTTTACACCTTGGGCTAAAGCTTAGTTACACATGAAATCAATGTTTGAGGCTCAAACCGTTGATGCAGCTCAAGCTGCTCTAGTTCTCTTTTGATATGCCAGAGGCAGAATTTTTTTTTTTATTATTTATATCAATTAACCGCGTCACCTGAATAAATAGTTTTATCAACATATTATAAAGTATGAGCATTTCACATAAAAAGAGAGAATAAACAGTTCTTGCCGCTAACCTTTTAATGAAATACGGTTATCGCCCCTGATATCAAATGTGGCAATTTATGTTTGGTATAAACTCAGTGGCCGCGGCCCGCATGTCACGCCCGCTGAAGATTTGATAACATACCGAAATACGTTTAACCAAAATCTCAGACGCACATACGCCAATGTGCTGACTATATTGCGCTGTCTGCGACAAAAATATAATACCGTATTTCGCTGTGTATTGCGCGCAATGGCGTACAACGCGCATCTATATTTTGGGGGAAAAATCGAGGAAAACAAATTTTAACAATAGTTCGCATCATTAGCGCGCATCAAATTTTCACCAAAAAAATTGGCGGAAATTCCGTCCCGAGTATAAGAAAATTGCTTTCCGAGTTCACATCCACAATGCTGAACGTGTGCTGTTAGGCTCTCTTGATGCTGCTAATCGGTGACAAAAATATCGCCAAAGGTCAGCTTTACTAATCGAGGCATAAATTAGACTTTATATGGTCTAAAATTATGTTGTATTTATTGGTATTTATTAAAAATTCACGATGCATGTAATAAATTTATTGAACCTACTTACGAAGAAATTTGTTGTATATATAATTCCACTATATTGACCATTCGTGTATAACATATTACCCGTAATCGCCAGCCAACACACAGCAGCCATGTTTCAAACTGCTTCCCCAAGGCGATATTCAAATAACACTACTAGTGACCTGCACATGAGAAACGGGCCATAAACAATTCTGCCCAGCCAAATATTGACACTGGACACACAGTCGATATACGTATATCTGTATAGTGTGTATTCACTGTTTATTGATTAGCTTGAAAAATAGACATAGCGGTCGCCGATATTATACGGTACTACTACTACCTGAATACACGACAGTCCAGCATAGCCCCATATCAGTGTATGCGCAGGCGAATCAGGGGCTATGCTGGTCGCACATGTCATAAGGTCTTGATGCGTGAATACTTGTCAATACTTTCCAAAAATAGTAACACAGTCAGTCGGCAACCTAGCAACGACAACGAGCATTACAGAATGTTATCGAGTGCGATCTGAATGTGCGCGACGCTTGATTTAGCCACTCGGGAACCCTCGACCCATTCCGTAAAATCGCGAATAGGGACTCGGGAATGACTGGGAGGCTGCCATTTTTATTTTCAGCATTGCGTCTATGGTAATTCTAGAATGCATCCGTGTGGCCGAATCACCGGTTCATACGCCATAACAGACCATCCGATATAAGCAAGCGGTTCCCAGCCATAGCAACAGCGAAGCAGTAAGCCGGGAACCAATTACTCTGGTCCCGCTCCAACACAATAAATAAAGGAAGCAAAGTAAATAGGGAACCAATTTGTTTATCCGTTGCTGGAGAAGATCTTATTTTTCTTTTTAAATAATTCAACCCGACTCGGTCATTCCAGTAGATCTGATATATTGGATAGAGTAACACTAATAATTGTCATTAGTTA
>CM055266.1:68851638-68876118 GCA_029237695.1 Conchocele bisecta
CAGGCTACACTAGTGTGTTTCGTTGATCGGAGTTACACTGGCCCCAATGTCTCCAGTCACAGTCACAAATGTGGAGTATAATGACATATCTCCGAGCATTACATTTTTTGGCCAACATGTAGCAAATCGTTGTGGAAATAGATAGTATTCCCCCTTCGAGGATGGTATCATCATTCGCTACATCTGTCACACAAGTCGATAATTCAGAAGGAAAAATGGGAGAAAATGGGGTTTATGGTTATGCGACCATGTAGATCCAGATCAGCCTGTGCATCCGCATAGTCTGATCAGGATCTGCAATGTTCGCCATTCCATACAGGAAACACCCGCACTGCTTCTAACAAGCAATATATAGAGGATATTCATATTTTTGCAACGAATATGACATATATGTTCATCTCGTGGTGTGAAATGTCCATATTTCACTCGTGCCTAACGGCACTCGTGAAATATGGACATCATTCCACACCACTCGATGAACATATATGTCATATTCGTTGCACAAATATGAATATTCTATTTATTATATACCGCTCCATGGAAATTAGCAGTTTTTTTAGACTGTATACGGTAATGAATTTGTATTTGCAGCCTATTTGCAGTCCGGCACTGCAGGTGCGCGTTATGAATATAGATAGCGGAAGTAGTCGTATTTTCACCGGAAGATGTTTATTTCATCGATGACAACATATGACTTGTATTTACATCGTATAACTATGTATTTCATGGGTAGGTATATAATAAATATTGTTATCAGGCTACAGTAGTGTGTTATTTGATCAGAAGCTACATTCGTCTCTATTCCCATACGCCTCATTTCTTCAGTCACAGCCACAGATTCTGAAACCACAGATGAACATTATGGACGCTTCAAAACTACACAACTCTGACGCTACCAGAAGCCAACTGGTACAAGAGTTAGTATGAACAGTACGTTTGTTCATGATATACCGTCCTAAATTTACAGTTGTGACTTACTTCTAGCGATGGGTCTGCATGGAGTACATAAGAAAATCTGGAGTCCTGCTGGGCCATGTTTTTTTTGTGCTGTTGAGAAATATGAAACAATAGCAGACGACAATGTTCGTCTCCCGCATTCAAAAGGTTGAAAATATCATGAGCAACAATATATACATGCAAATGTTTATTATACACTGTTTGTTATACAGAGCAAACACCACGCCTGCTATCAATTTAAAAAAAACGTAAGAAATTCGCAGAGTAGACTACGACCAGACTACACGTCCGTGTATTCCGATCAATGTCCACAATGACTGTCTTTCATGATGCAGAATTAAGTTGATCATCGAATATCAAGAGAGCATCATAATATGATCCAATACACTGACTGTAGATATGAAAACATAACCAGAATAGGCTCTGATCAGCCTGCGCATCTGTGCAGTCTGATCATAGCTCACACTACATGCAAATATGTAATACAAATCAAACTACTACTGACTGTTAGACAATCAGAGTATATTCTGACCAGCATGTATGCATGTACGTACTGGTCGGAACCACACTGCTTATCGCTAACATTGATATTAATGGGAAACTTACTTCTCGACTTACAAAATGTATGTTTTACATGTTTGTTGCTTGTTATAAAATAATAAAAGGATTGTCTACAGGCAATTCAAAAAAAAAATCGTGGTTAGCAATAAAATCAATATTTGATGGCATTTCATTAACTAATTGTTTTGGGAGAGGGTGCATTTTTTGGTATCGATGCAAATCTACTTATATTTTAGATTTAATGTGTTTAATAGCCAAAAGTTCGTTTGGCAGCAACATGTAGAACAGACAGTATTCGCTAGGGTTGCACTAGTTGTTGTGGTTGTACTAATGGGTCATACATGTACATACGACAATTAATTATGTCCAGTCATTCCAAATAGGGGAAGTGTATTTTGTACCCGCGTCATTCACGAAGACTTCGCTCGCAGGTAAAGGGAAGCAGTACATATGCGAATTTCGAGATCCTAAATGGTCGGAAAAGCAGTTATCGTTCATAGTAGTTGTAGTAATGGTTTATTACCACTGACTATGCCGAAATAAATTGTATCCATTGCTGTTTATTGCTGTTTTAACATTACATTTCTTGATGCAAATTTGTTCTGAATGCGCATCAGAATCGTCTCCGATGGAAACAATTATTCTATGATTTTAGAACAAGACATTAACCCTTTCAACACCACATGCCTGTATATATATAGTGGTATTGTATTGGTAAAAAGTGTTGATCCAGATGAGCCGGCTCGTGACGAGCCGTCTCATCAGGATCTACACTTTTTGCATATAATTTTCATATTTTTTTAGAACAAAATCACCCCCTTTTCGTAAATTAACTAGTTTGAAAATAAGCTTGTGACAATTGGATTGGCTGCAAAATTAACATATCAAAATCCATTCCAGTTACTTAAGGGTGAAAAGGTTAAAGATGAAAAACAGCCGACGATCTCGATGTTTAAGGGTTAATATTGCTGCTGGACACCCACTACCTCCATTTACTGGTTATCGATTATTTCATACATGTGGTTGGTTTAAAGTATGGAACACAAGAGTCACGTGACATTCCTTTTTCTGAAATGGCTGGACACAGACCGACATGGTATTTGACAGTTTAAACCTCAGACACAAATACACCGGTAGCCGTGCGGTGGCGGTGAGGGTGTGAGGTTGGGGGTAGGTATGATGGGGTTTCGATTAGAGCTAGCATTGAATATTTAGAGATAGCTCCAAATGATTTAGAGAGCTCTTCAAATTATTTGGAGCTAGTTCTACATATTTAATGCTAGCTCTAATTATTGACAGCTTTCATTAAGTATTTTAAATAGATTTGGCGTTCCATACAATCACACTGTTCCAACGTTTCGGCCCAATGCCTTTATCAAGGAATTCGTTAATACAACAGGCTAACTGGCATCCATTTCGGATTTCATAATGCTTATCAATATTCAATAAACTACAAACCTATGGTTCAAACATTTCGGCCCAAGGCCTTGATAGTAGTGGTGGTAGATTTAATTTCAATGGATGTACACTGTATTTACCGTTTTTGCAATGCCCGTGTCGTATTGTTTATTTCGTATTTCTCTTGGATGACACACACTTTACGGTAAACATGTTGAAATATTGTTTTCTTTCATAAATAGAGCAGGTACGTACCTTAATCAGATATATCTGTTTCCATAAATAACAGGGTAAAGCTTCCATTATTGTGGCTGTGACTGTAGACATGGGGTTTATGGGATTTTTACCAGTGTAACTCCTGATCAATTAGCACTCCCGTACCCATTTCTCCAGTCACAACTTCCATATATACCTGTGCCACATGTTTTCACAGTACTGTACGAGAGTATGATTAGTATGTATGATTATTATGTAGGTTAGAAGACACCAAATGGTGCGAAACCGCCCAGGGTGTATGCAAAAGTAGTCCGGTATAAAAAAATAGTGCGGGTGTTTTGAGGTCACAGACACCGTTTGCTTGCAAATCTTGATCCATTACTACCCAGTTTCACTTGAGGAACATTTTGGGGTGCCTTCAACACCAGTTTTCAGCATATTTGTAGCATTTAAAAGAAAACACTGACCCTGTTGGTCACTTGATGTAAACGGAGTTCCCGTGGCCAAAAAATGTACACAATATTGGAGGATATGACAAGGTTGGATTTTTCTTTCTTAGGAGTAAGTGAACCTATTGTTTAGTTCATGCAGAACCAATACAGACTGGCTGCAGGTCATGTACAAGTGGGTCCCACAGCATCCATATGAATAGTGAAAGTAGGAGAGACTGGCCTTATTGGATGGCATTCGGTTAAATTATATAGTAAAACTATTTGGTGGTGTCTAACCTGTATGGTTATTATTATGTATACTTACCAACTTGTGGCGAGTTGTCACAGGAGCGAGTGAACATTCCCGTGAGCAATCAACCATGGACATCGGGATACAGAGCTGGGAAACTCAATAGGCCACTTTTCTCATGGATATACACATAAAATACATGATATGGGATCACGTGGTCTATTGTTTACACTGCAGTAATGGCAGCGCCCATGAGGTCTCAGGTAACTCTTATTTGTCATCAATACGACTGCGGTTTCTTCCTTTTAATGATGACCATATTCCAGCCGTTAAACTACGCGGCCGCCAATACCAAATTTAGCAGCATTATTTGTGCAGTTAATCTGAACATGCTGCAGAGGAATTTGAATCGTACCAAGTTTAAACAAAGTGCGATTCCGTCCGTTTCAAATTTCTCTGCAGAATGTTTAGACTAGCTACACAATTAAGTAATACTGCTAAATTGATTTTGGCAGACTCGTATAGTGTTAACGGCTGGAACATGGACTTCATTAAGAGGAAAAAAGCCGCAGTCGCATTGATAAACAATAAAATTTACTTGAGATATCATGGGCGCCGCTTTTACTGCAGTGTAAACAATAGACCACGTGATCCCATACCCTGTAAAATATCAACGTGTTCTTTTTACAACCAGCGGCCATGTATAAGTATACCAGCCTGACATGGCGTTGTTTACATGCTTTGTTTATAAAACATTGGTGTATAAATAAACATGGAATTTCTGTAGGTATTTCCCTGTTTATTATGGCGCGTCGCTATAGTCATGATCGATATATTGCGATTGACGAAACAGTTTCTCATACTGGAGCAGTGGGTAAACTGGCGGCTAACGGTGGCACTTGATTTTAAGTTTGCACTGCATGCGTTCGATCCTCACTTTGGCCATTATATATATATATATGTTTTTAAATATTGTTTTTGTGTTTTCTTTTTCTTTTTCTTTTTAATGCATCTTTATTACATGTAACAACACTTAACATGGTAATTTGAACCACATGCATCCACGTTTATTTATTTATTTGTTTATTATCTGAAGTGACAGGTTTATTTTTCGACATGGTGTTCTCCGTAACATATTTGCATTCGTAGTGAGTCGAGGTGGACTTTCACAATAACACACGAATGTGCAGAATGCATTTCACAATGATTAGGTTCAAAGTGAAGTGTTTTATAATGTTGTGTAAAAGTAAATGCACGACTGTTTCGGGATGTGTGTGTTACCTCTGGCGCCAAAATAGTAAAATCGAGAGAAAACTGTATGCCTTTGGAAGGATTCGAACTCACGACCGTCCGATCACCAAACAGCAGATATATCCACTAGAGCACTAAACGATGTTACTATTATTAGCAATTCTATCGAATGTTAATGCGTTTGCGCTGGTATACAAATACCATGTCTACAACATATGACGTAAACTATTTAAAAATAGCACGTGTTTACAATAATATTTACAATAATAACGCGCCATCTCAAAGCGGTACACCTCTACGTACCCGTATACGTGCTATTTACGGTGTTGATTGGTATTTTCACTTGGTCATCAATAGTTAAAATGGGGTCCACGCCTAGAAAAGGTACCTTACGGCAAGTGTGGTCAGCGTATCCCCAGACCAGCTTGAGCATCTGTACAGAATCCTATCAGGGTTTTTTCGGTCGGTCGCCATTTCGTCAACGAAACACTGTTTTTTTCAAAACACGCCACCCACCAGAGGAAATGGCTGAGTTGTTCCTTTTTACGGAGGTGTGGGTGGTCACCACCCACACCTCCGTAAAAAGGAACAACTCAGCCATTTCCTGCGATTATGTGGATGTGATTGGAGAAATGGGGCTTATGGGTTTCGCGACCAGAGTAGCTCCTGATCAAATAGCACACTCCTGTATCATGATACTGATCTATATTGCTTGTTAGAAGCATGACGGGTGTTTCATTGATGTAATGCCTAACAGTGCATATCTTGATCAGACTGTGCGGATGCACAGGCTGATCTGGATTTACATTGGTCGCAACTCTCCGATACCACATTTTTCCAGTCACAGCCACATACAAGGCACAGGACAATTCGTGAGGTAACTGTCACACATTATGATCAGGTACTACGCTGGTCATAGTGGGCACCGATGCCATAATATATATTTCCCCAGCCGACGGCACATGTATATTTGAATTGCTACAGCATCGATATGATCAGTTGTGCCATCATGTATGCAAATGTACACTATTGCTTGCGGCAATCTTACCAATATTCATTAATTTCTTTATTATTAAACCCCGGCATACAAAGTATGACGAGGGGTATAAAGTTTTCGTAATTCCGTCCGTCCGTCCGTCCTTCCGCGTTAAAGTTTTCTCTGTAACGGTAAGTCGGATTGACCTCAAACTTTTTTTTTTTTTTTAATTGTCAGTGGACAACCCGTTTATTTTTATGTTTTTGTATCTATAAATAACAAACATGTATAACAAAGTCAGTGACCTATTGTGTGGAGCCAATCAGACTGTGATTATGCCCGATCTGGTAGGATTCACACTATTGGTCCTCACAATACATACACTTATTGTCAAATTCAAAATATTCGGATGCAGTTAATATTATAATGACAAGCTGTGTGGACTCAGATTTTGATCGCACGGATGTGCGTTCAGTAGCCGATTTCACCAACATTGCAAAGTATACTTTACTAGCAAAGTATACTTTGAGGGAGTAATCATTTATTTTTCCTGAAATGCATTATTTCATATAGATATAAAAGTGTGCAGAATTATTATACTGAATTTATTACATTATCACAGCCAAATTGGCTGTGATAATGTAATAAATTAAGTATAATAAAAATTAAATTTATCATAAAATTAATAAATTTATCATAAAATTGAAAATTTCTCCCTCAAAGTATACTTTGCTACTAAAGTATACTTTGCAATGTTGATGAAATAGGCTACTGATCGGAGTCCACGGTGATTGTTTCACATGTAATTGAATAGATGTCCTGAGTGCAGATGTGGGCTGTCTTTTCGAAGTAAAATTGGGTATTTTATACGTGTATTCTTGATCATTCAAAAATATTTGTTTTTTAAATTTATACGTACAGTGGAACCTCTCCAAACCCGGACACCTTGGGATGTTCCACTGTAAATCAGACATGTTAGTGCTTTATGGCACATTCTAGTGTTTTGCAGTCATGAAACTTCATTGTAATCGGAGATACATAACAGCAAAACACATGTAAATTAACTATGCATTTTTCCCGAGTGTCCGGTTTAGAGGTGTTGCACTGTAATATAGTATTTAATAGTATTGTTATATGTGTATAATTCCAGCACAAAAATATTTACACAATTCCTTAACATTTGATTGGTCCGTAGCAAGTCTCTGTCCAAAATGTATATCCCAGTAAACTCCCATGCCGAACTACTTTCCGTAACCGTGAGGCGCAGTTAAAATAATTCTTAAGAAAACGGAAAATAATATAGGGTTAACTGTATTGTAATTTTGAGATTTGCGGCGTATATCAGAAAATGATAGGTCGGAAAATCTGTTTAATGGCGACGCGCCAGCGGAGCCATTAAACAGATTTTCCGACCTATCATTTTCTGATATATGCCGCAAATCTCAAAATTACAATGCGGTTAACCTATTTCTAATGCACAAATTGAACATTTTGCAAATTTTTGCCGATTCTACTTGTGAAAGTCGTACCGAGTGCAAGGTGTTTGCGCATGGCATACCGGACGAATCACACAAATAATGTTCCGCCAAGCAAACAATAGTTCCAATTGAATTATACAATGTTTGAACGAATGTGTATAAAGTTATGTTCATGCTTTCAAAATATTTCAATAATAAACTCAATAAACACATCGTCAGAATTATCATTGCTACATATAATATTTTAAGATTTAATTTTTAACTTTCACTCTTGTGCGATCTCTCGATCTCTTAGCAACAATCACAATGTCGATGGCCGCAGCCTGTAAAATAAAACTCTCGGACTTTGTCAATTTGTGATGACTTGTCTAATCATTCGATCGTCACATACTACCATTTGAGCTGCAACATTACACAATTTATGTGTGTGTGAACGATCTTTCTAACGCACTAATGACGTAATGCACTAATGACGTAACCAAATCGTCTATGTCAGATTCGGTCAGTGTTGGGAATCGCCCGCCCTCAAATTCCATTTTCGGCGGTGGCGACGGCTCCTTTTCGATTTCTAATAATGCCGTAGTCAGAAACTCGTCATCTTCGTCCGTCTTTCTTCCATGTCCAGTCTTACTTGTGAGTTAACGTTAAAATTTCCGAAAATCAGATTTTCGATCGATGACATATTCGCGTCTCCAAAGTAAACAAATTTGGCGTAGGAATATATTCATCGCGCGTGGGTAAAGTGCCCCAGGGTATATATTGTAAACACTTTGCGACCGTTCATCAACAATAATATACCTGTAATGTGTGGCCTTTAGTCAATCAGATTGCGTGATATTTATAGAGTGCATTAGAATATAGGGTTAACTGTATTGTAATTTTGAGATTTGCGGCGTATATCAGAAAATGATAGGTCGGAAAATATGTTTAATGGCGACGCGCCAGCGGAGCCATTAAACATATTTTCCGACCTATCATTTTCTGATATACGCCGCAAATCTCAAAATTACAATGCGGTTAACCTATTTATAATGCACAAATTGAACATTTTGCAAATTTTACCCCGATTCTACTTGTGAAAGTCGTACCGAGTGCAAGGTGTTTGCGCATGGCATACCGGACGAATCACACAAATAATGTTCCGCCAAGCAAAAGATAGTTCCAATTGAATTATACAATGTTTTAACGAATGTGTATAAAGTTATGTTCATGCTTTCAAAATATTTCAATAATAAACTCAATAAACACATCGTCAGAATTATAATTGCTACATATAATATTTTAAGATTTAGAATTTTTAACTTTCCCTCCGGTGCGATCTCTTACTTTTCTCTTACTCTTAGCAACAATGTCGATGGCCGCAGCCTGTGAAATTCTCGGACTTTGTCAATTTGTGATGACTTGTCTAATAATTCGTCACATACTACCATTTGAGCTGCAACATTACACAATTTATGTGTGTGTGAACGACCTTTCTAATGCACTAATGACGTAATGCACTAATGACGTAACCAAGTCGTCTATGTCAGATTCGGTCATCGTTGGGAATCGGCAATCGCCCGCCCTCAAATTTCATTTTCGGCGGCGGCGACGGCTCCTTTTCGATTTATAATAATGCCGTAGTCAGAAACTCGTCATCTTCGTCCGTCATTTCTTCCATGTTCAGTCTTACTTGTGAGTTAACGTTAAAATTTCCGAAAATCAGATTTTCGATCGATGACATATTTGCGTCTCCAAAGTAAACAAATTTGGCGTAGGAATATATTCATCGCGCGTGGGTAAAGTGTCCCAGGGTATATATTGTAAACACTTTGCGACCGTTCATCAACAATAATATACCTGTAATGTGTGGTCTTTAGCCAATCAGATTGCGTGATATTTATAGAGTGCATTAGAAACACATTTTCTTGATGAATTTATTTAAAATGCTGGAATTATAAGGAATGAATGGCCTTTTTGTGGAATTTATCGGGGATATAAACTTGGAAAATTCGCGGGAATACAGGACGAGGCCTTAAACAAATTACAATTTTCGAAAAAAAAAAAAAAAATCTTCTTTTTTTTTTTTTTCCAAAATTGTAATTTTGTATCGCTTCGTCCAGTATTGCCGCAACTTTTCCAAGTTTATATCCCCGATAAATTCCACAAAAAGGCCATTCATTCCTATAATAAATGTTTACATACAAAAAATATAATGATGAACAGTGTGGATCCAGATCAGACTGTTAGTGTGTATATTATCTCTTCTATCAGATATGTGACTATGTTTTTCTTATATAATTGACAGACAGAAAACAGTTAATATATTTACAAGTATATGTTAATACCGATCAATGTAGACCTCGATCGGACTTGTTCGGGCTAGTGCAGACTATTTAGTGTCCTATACTTATAGCTAGCATAGTTAATTGTAATGGTAGTAGTTATTATTCTCAGATATATATATACATGTATGCGGCAGGGTACGCGTTGATCACTACAGTAACTTTCAAATTATTTAAAAACTTATTGAATGTATTATAGTTTTGTGAACGATTCTCCATGACTTTTGCGACAATCATTAAATCGTAATACATCATTTTTAACATATTCGTTCCTTGCAACATTTTATCATCAATAAAATGTGATTTATAAATGCAGTATGCTATTTGGCTAAGTATGATATTAATAAATTCGTATTCTTTAAGTTGAACTTTATATCATATGATTAGAAATTCTAGTGATTGGAAAGATTTGTCAATTACGATTTTGCTGAAAACATTTGATATCTTTGTCCAAAATTCATTCACATATTTACATGCAATGAAAAAGTGATCATATGTTTATTTTCCATTAGATTATTTACAATTTGGACTATTTGATATTTTTCATATAAACATATTCTCATGTGTTGATAGTATTCTGTGAATAGCTTTGTACTTAAATTGTTTGACGCGGTTGTCAATTAATATATTGTTTAATACAAAATAAAATGATCTCCATGATAGTTTGCGGTTAAAGGAATTCTCCCAGAATTTATGAATATATGGTTTTTCAACCTTTTCTTTCAATACTATGTTATACATGTCTTTGTGTGTTATGTTTTCAAATGGCTTGTTATTTATGCGACTCATGTTTTAATTGTTGTTCTAATTGAATCAGTGGTCATTACAGTAGTCTTCCAAGTTCTTGGAATTGACTGTAATTATGCTGATTTCTGATATCCAGTTGTGTTTCTGTTTCAATCGTAAGAGTATATTTGCATTATCAATTTGTCCTGTATTAGAAAGTATATTATTGACGAAAATCAAGTCTGCTTCTATCCAATGTTTAAAAACTAGAGTCTTACCTTTATGTTTAATATATTTGTTACCCCAAATGATTTGCTTTCGAATATCGTGGAAGCGTTTCTGCTTTTCAGTATAAAATGCCATGCGAAGGTGGACATATATTTCAGTAAGTTGTTTGTAGAATCCGGGCATGCTATTATGTACGTTTTGAAGAGAATTAAATGTGTCCAGATTCATGTTAAATATAAGAAAGTTTTTACCATATTGGTTAAGGAAAAATGCTGGTATAATTTTCCAGTTGGCATTGTCTATAATTTTCAATGATTTGATCCACTTTAATTTCATATTATTTGCGTAAGTATCAATGTCAGTCATTTCTAAGCCGTCCTCAAACGTTTTCCCTATGATGATTGAACGTTTAATTTTGTCTTTTTTTGCCATTCCATAAGAACTTGTAAACAAGTGAATTTAGTTTACTGATGGACCGTTTTAGAGGAAGGTTCCACTGAACTGTTTACTTATTTGTTATCGGGAAACGAGCTTTGTATTGACGCAATACGTACTGATTGATAACATACTACCGTATAAGGAATCGACCTGATACGAATATCCGGGTTACAACGAATTGAAAAGTGGCGTTCTATTGGACGAACGACGTCACATGACGTTACCGAACGACGTCAGACTAATCACGTAATGTAAACAAGTCCGCGTTCTTTTCAACGAAAACTGGGAAACGGCCTAGTCTTGCCTGATAAACTGGTATTTCAAACTACACTAGCCTGGTATTCTCTGTGAATTAGTATGATGTATGCAAGCATGTTCCAATGATTATTATACAGCATATTGAGTGCTTACTTCGTATACGTATACGTTAGACACCAAACACAAATAATAATGAGAATGTGTCAATGGGATACGTATATTCCCACTGGCAGTATGAGTACATGGATGTTATTCAGTGATCGTCTGTCATAACTGTAGAGACAGTTCCATTAATGTCAAATGGATATTCAAAATTTCCACTGAATACGATAGTCGGTAAGTCGATGTGTAAGCCAGTTATTGCCCTAATCGAGGTGTTCATGTGTTTAAACAACCTTCATGTGCCTATGAAACACCGCTTCGCGGCTCGGTGTTCCATGGGCACATGTAGGTTGTTCAAACACATGAACACCTCGATTAGGGCAGTACCTAATTACTTACCGAAGTGTACACCTAGAGCTTGAACAGTGGCGTTTGTGAATGTTATATCGAAAACCGTTGTCTGCATGTTATGTTTAGATTTTACTCCCCAAAGACCTATCGTTTTATCTTTGTTTAATTTTAACCCAGAAAATGTCCCAAATTCATTAACCGTTTTTATGGCATGTTCTACGTCTTTTGCATGTTTTAAGAAAAGAGTTGTATCGTCAGCTAACTGAGCGATTTTTATCTTTTACTCGTAGTGTTCGTTTTATGTTGCCGTTATTTCTAACTTGTATAGCTAAAATTTCAGCTACAATTATGAACAAAAGTGCAGACATGGGACACCCCTGTCTGACTCCGCAGGATAGATTACAACTCTGTAATTTCCAGCCGTTGTTTATGATACTTGCTGATATATTGCTATATAACACATTTACCCAACGTATACAAGTTGTTTTAAATCCGGATTTCCTAAGCACATTGAACATAAAACCCCATTCTACTGTATCGAATGCTTTCCTGAAGTCTAGAAATAATATGTTTGCATCTAAATCTAGTATTTCTGTATAGTCAATTATATGTTGAATTTGTCTTATATTATTTCCGATGAACAATAATCTGCCAAAAGCAGTATTAATATTTTCGCGACCACTGAAGACTGACACCAGACTGCGCATACATGTATGTGCAGTCTGTTCTGGGTTGTCAGTGTTCGCAAAGCTATCATGTGAACATACAATCTAATGAACAATAATCTGTCAAACGCGGTATTATTATTTTCTCGACCACTGAAGACCGACATCTGACAGCACAGTCTGATCTGGGTTATCCATGTTCGCAAAGCTATCACGTGAACATACAATTCTAATGAGCAATAATCTGACAAAAACGGTAAAATTATTTTCGTTACCACCGAAAACCGACATCTGACTGCGCCTATGTGCAGTCTGATCTGAGTTTTCAGTGTTCGCAAAGATGTCACGTGAACATACAATAGGATGTGTGATATACGAATTTACCTAGCAGCAATGACCAAGTGAAATATTTAATATATATATATATCCGTGTACATAAGTATTATAAGGCACATTTTCAAATTAGTCTAGGTTGTCAGTGTTCGCAAAGATATCCCGTGAACATATAATGCTAATGAACAATACTCTGACAAAAGCGGTATTATTATGGTCGTGACCACCGAATACCGACATCAAACTGCGCATATGTGCAGTCCGATCTGGGTTGTCAATGTTCGCAAATCTATCAAGTAAACATACAATTCTAATAAACAATATTCTGACAGAAGCGGTATTATTATGTTCGTGACCACCGAAGACCGACATCAAACTGCGCCTATGTGCAGTCCGATCTGGGTTGTCAGTGTTTGCAGAGATATCACATGGATATACAATATGCTGTGTGATATACGGATTTACCTTGCAGCAATGATCAAGTGAAATTGTTAATACATGTATATACATGTCTACACATTCCTTTTGTATCGAGTATTCTAATGAACAATAACCTCAAACTTCATATACGTCCTGATCATCATCCTTTATGTCCAAATCAAGGTCAAATTACTTAGAAATTTGCGTCCGTATGATTTGTTTTAAAGTTTTCGGTTACCCATTATCTCTGCAACGGTAATTCGGATTGACTACAAACTTCATATACTTCCTTATCATCATCCATATTTTCATTCCATACAACACCCATGCGGCCTTCATATCCGAGGTCAAGGTCAAATTACTTAGAAATTTGCTTTAAAGTTTTTTTTAAATATTTGCGTTAAAGTTATTATTTGTCGGTGCAGGCGGCGGCCGGGTGTATACGTGAGCCCCTGTTCATTTTCTCTTGTTTCAAAATACTTGAATAGAGTGCTCGAAGTCAAGCAGCTTGATTGGTTGAGCCTGATATGTGCTACATCTCAGGCTCAGCCAATGAAACTGCTTGATTGCGGGTTTAAATTGCAAATAGATGTTCAGAAACGTAGATAGCCAGTAGCATATTTCACCAACATTGCAAAGTATACTTTTCTAGCAAAGTATACTTTGAGGGAGAAATCATTTATTTTCCCCGAAATTCATTATGTCATATAGAACTAACGACTGCATATATTTGATGATTAAAAGTATGCAGAATTATTATACTGAATTTATTACATTATCACAGCCAGAATGGCTGTGATAATGTAATAAATTCAGTATAATAAAAAATAATAATTTTATCCTAAAATTGAAAATTTCTCCCTCTAAGTATACTTTGCTAGATAAAATGAAAATAGGCTATTGGACACAATTAACGCAGGCGGTTGTGTATGTACAATTACTTGAGAAACCGTTGACAATAACATAAACTTGGAGGAATTGACCATACTCGTTATAAGGCTACACAAAATTAATGTTTAGATTCTCATCCAAATTTTGGGGAAAAATGGGGCGGGTGGGACACTTTTATTTTTTATTTTCAGGCAATACTAAAACGAGGCTAATATGGAGGGGGCGGATTCCGGGGTTGCTGTATTGCGCTACGTAAAGCTCTCAGATAAAAAGCTGTGGGAGCGGTATAATACGCGGACCGCATCATTCTCGTAAATTTGACAGAATGTTTTCTAATAAAAAAAAAAAAAATCTTGAAGCAATGTAGAGAGTCAGCAACGTGCAACCTGGGACTAGTTTCACTAAACTTCGTACGACTAAAAGTTTCGTAAGTGCAAATTTAGGTTCGTCTGCAAATTTCAATTGATGGATTTACTTGCAGCATATGCTCAATAAATGTAAATCCAATAATTGTTTATCAAGAACACATAGTTAATGTGAAATTTACTGACTATCATAATTTTGCCATTAAGAACATTTTAGTCTACGCTGCCTGTGTCAATCATATCAGTTGGGTATTCTCCCACCGCTATTTTAATACTTAAGTAGACGCAATTGATCCGACAGACACTTCACACAACCAAGCCCGACTATCATGAGGCCGATCGGATACATTGTGACGTGCGTATTGGCGCTGTTTGCCGGTATGTAATTATTGTTAATAAATTAAATATGCTCTGTATAGACACTTCCTCTGATATAGTTCATGAATTATTTTGTTTTTTGTTCCAGGGTAGTTCATTATACCGTCGCGTTATACCATGACGCAGTAATTATTAAGTTCGCTATTGTATAATATATGTTGTTCAGTATAGTATCCGTGTATGCATTATATCCTGTCGCTACAATTGTGTGTGGTTAATTAAAAGTGTATTGTACAACTTATGCATCTACATATACTGCAGTATCCGGATGACTTATTTTCACAACGATGTCATTTTTTTATAGAGGATTGTACACGAGTCATGATTTAATATGATGTTTATTAACCAATTCATACCAAGGTTACTCCATTATGTTTGCGGTAAATCTAAATATTCTCATTCTGTGCGCTCAGAAGTATATGTCGCGACCACCATTTGAACCGTCTCGTCGAGACGGTTCAAATGAGTGGTCACAACATATACTCACATTGAGAAATAACAAAAATAAAATATTTTAAAACATCATACCCGTAAAGGTGTATTCCGCATGTGATGGGTTAAACGAGTTTACTAATTGCAAAGAAACGAGACACTCGAATCAGTTAACGAGTTTAATAAATATCATATTCAATTATCACGAATGTTAGATCTATTTTTGCAAAACCAAGTAATCATACATTGAAACTGATGACCCGGCCGTGATGTCCTGTTTAGAGCGGTTCTGCAGTAGCATGCTACATCGTCGGTAGCAATGTAGATTTATAGGCAATGTGGTCAGTAGCCGATTTCATCAAAATTGCAAAGTATACTTTTCTAGCAAAGTATACTTTGAGGGAGAAATCATTTATTTTTCCCGAAAAGCATTATTTCATATAGAAGTAACGACTGCATATATTTGATGATTAAAAGTATGCAGAATTATAGATGCAGAATTATATATAGCCATAATGGCTGTGATAATGTAATAAATTCAGTATAATAAAAATTAATAAATTTATCCTAAAATTGAAAATTTCTCCCTCAAAGTATACTTTGCTAGAAAAGTATACTTTGCAATGTTGATGAAATCGGCTACAGATGTGCACAGAACGTGGTGAAACAGAGTTTTTAACAAATAAAATAAATAAAATCATGGACATCGGGATACAGTGTTTGGAAAATCAAATAAAAAGAACATTATGTTTCATAAATCGTGCTTCTTGGTAAAGTACTAGTGGAATTGCATTACCAAATTCAGTTTGTTTATCACATTCTCGGAGTGTGTATACTATTTATAATACAACACAAACTTTTTGGAATTTGATAAAATAAAACGGTGTATTTGGCTGATATATGTCATTAACCAACCATGATGTGAACCACACATATTGATTTTTTGGTATAAACATATTTCATTTGCATATTGATTACAAGTTTATTATTACAGTTTATGCAACTACCATTTTTAAATCCCGGGTCTATTTCTCGAGACACCTGGAAATCTGATAAAGAAACGAGTGCGGTATTTCAAAATCGTAGTGGACTAAATTGCATAAACATACTCTTCGAAAAATGTGAAAATTGCTCTTAGACCAGCTTATAACGTTGTCAAAATTAACAATTTTGAGGTTAACGTTTCATGAAATTCCATCAAATAATATTTAAAAAAATCTATTTTAGCCCCCATGTTAAATTAAATTCCGCTTGGAAAATAGTTTTTTTCGCAATAAAATCAATATTTAATGGAATGTCATCAATTAAAAAAATTTGGGGAGTGTTACATGTTTATTATCGATGAAAAACCACTTACATTTAAATATATTTTATATTTAATGTGTTTAATAGCCAAATGTTCGTCGGCAGAAAAACGAGGAAGAGACAGTAGGAGGAAAAATTTCCTTCAATGAAATAACTCCCTCCAGAATCACTAAATCACAGGGTATAGCATGTAATATACAGTGAAACCTCTCTAAACCGGACACCCTGGGTGGTCTCCAGGGTGTCCGGCTTAGAGAGGTTCCATTGTAAATCAGGCATTTGATCATTCTGAGCCACAAATTATCCCCCCAGTCTATGACAGTATATCATAGTATATACAGTGAAACCTCCCTAAACCGGACACCCTGGGAGGTTCCCAGTACAGTGTGGGAGGTCCCCAGGGTGTCCGGCTTAGAGAGGTTCCACTGTAAATCAGGCACATGACCATTCTGGGACATACTTATGTCTTTTGTAATCATGAACATGCATTATTATCTCAGATACGCTACCAAGTAACCCATCAACATGAGATCACATATATTTGATTGGTGTCCGGTTTAGAGAGGTTCCACTGTACACTGTTTCACTAAACTTCGTACGATTATAATGTTCGTAAGTGCAAATCTATTTGCAAAGAGTGCAGATCTAGATGAGCCGGCTCGTGACGAGCCGTCTCATCTGTCTCTGAACTTTTTGCTGGTAATTTTCATAGTTTTATAACGAAAACACCCCCTTTTCATAAATGGACTAGTCTGAAAATCATTTTGTGACGATTGGATTGGTTGCACAATTAACATATCAAAATCCATTCCAGTTACTTAAGGGTGAAATGGTTAAATATTTTCCCTGTGTGATCGTGTTGACGACTTGATTTACTATCGATTCTCTAATACATCAGTCAGTAATAAATCGTAAGCGGAGGGCCGTTTCACTAAACTTCATACGACTAAAATGTTCGTAAATGCAAATTAAGGATCGTCTGGAAATTTCAATTGATGGATTTACATTTATTGAGCATATGCTGCATATGGTCAATAAATGTAAATCCAATAATTGTTTACAAGAAAACAGTGTTAATGTGAAATTTACAGACTATCATGATATTGCACTTACGAACATTTTAGTCGTACGAAGTTTAGTGACACGGCTCCCAGTAGTAGTATGCAAATGGGATTGGATTGAAAGCAAGCTTATGTAAATCCTCTCCCGAATCGAATTGTTCATATAAGACACATCTGAGACAATAATCACCGCTCATTTACATTTTATCCCGTCAACACAGTGCGTATGTGCCGTGAAACACGGTGCCGTGAAACATTTTTGATATCCAGTCAATACAATTTTTGCATTTTACAGCCATTTGTAGGTGTTGACGGGATAAAGAGAATAGTAGGGTTGTGCCGTGAATGGGAAAACATATCTGGCGCGGCACGGAAACGGGATGTGCTCGGCAGAGCCTCGCCCATCCCGTTTCCTGAGCCTTGCCAGATATTTTTTCCCATTCACGGCACTAACCTACTATTCTCTATCTATTTTCCTTATTTCTGAACCAAAGTATATGTTGTGACCACTCATTTGAACCGTCTCGGCGAGACGGTTCAAATGAGTGGTCACAACATATACTTCTGATCAGAAATAAAGAAATTATTGAGCCTTACCGGATATTTTTTCCCATTCACGGCACTAACCTACTATTCTCTATATACATGTACAATTAAACATTGAGAAAAAAAGGACCATTCGGAATTAGCAACACTTTTAGAGCTTGGTCAACCGAAACTCCACTTACTGTCAGTTTAGCTTTAGACGTGCACACACATACACGATCTAGGACAATTGTAGAACAATTAGCAAAACTAAATGTTGCTGTCACTTATAACAAAGTTATGGAAATTGAAACGATTATTGCTGTCCTGAATCAAAGTGTCATCCATCGTGGTTAGTTAAAGACACGTTCGTCTGGTTCGCATTGGACAACATTGATTTCTTGGAATCAACCCTTTCTTGCATGGACACTCTGCATGGAACGGCAATAGCTGTATACCAGGCTGTATCTCCAGACAAACCACAAGTAGCTCCACCCATTGAAATTGACCGTTCTTGAAAGGCCCAAACATTGCATGATCCAGTTCCAAGCAAACTATTGACATGTCAAAAGTCAGAACCAAATAATCTGAAAAGCGAATGTAAGCTGGACACATCAAAACATATCTCAGACCTGAATAGAAAGAAAGATATGGCATGGGTAATTGGTTGCTTAAACTTTGATGAAGACAGCGCAGTAGAGGTTACAAATAATGCTCCTAGAACATGGGGGCCATTTAATTCATTGCTGGCATGGCTCTTGTGAATTCAATGTCCAAAGGAGATGCAATAAACACGTGTAACGACTTTACACAAGTATTCATAAATATGCTTGGCAATATAGCAGGTTATGATGAATTGAGGTTGGTATTTGATAGATATGTAAAGAACTCACTGAAAGCACAAATGAGAAAGAAGAGAACCAAAGGACAGTCTACATATTACTATGTCGGCGATAATACATCCATCAGAAACATTGCATTGAATGATTTTCTAGCAAGCACTAACACCAAAGCAGAGCTGGCAGAGTATCTAGCGAACAAGTGCCTCAATCACAGCAACAGTCCCGATAACAGACTAAAGAAATTTATTGTAACAGCGGGAACAGAAAGAAAAGAAAACATTCATGTGCCTACCTCATTGACCAGTCACAGTCAGGAAGAAGCAGACACATTGCTCTTACTGCACGCCATGACCATTGACAATACGGCAGAACTGGCTATTGATTCTCCAGACACTGATGTATTCGTGTTACTGATACAAATGTATCCAGACCTGCTGTTGGTACAGGAAAGGGTCCTCAGAGGAGAAGCATTGCCGTACATCCTGTTTACAATATCGTAGGGCAAAAACGTGCATCAGCAATAGTAAGTTTCCATGCATTTACAGGATCTGATGTGTCTGGCAGATTTGCCGGTAGATCCAAAGAGATGTGTGTTAAAGTCTTCATGTCGTGCGACGATCAGATTCTGGACGCATTGGCCACACTTGGAGTCGTAGACCCATCGCCAGAAATATTATCCCAGCTGGAACGATTTGTGTGTCTCCTGTATCGATCGACAACCTACACCAAAGTAAACGAGCTTCGTTGGTATCTGTATTCAAACCGTGCTGCTGAAGGAGAAGCAATTTAGAAGCAAAATGACCTACGTTTATATGACCATATAATGCGCAATTAATGAGACAGTATTTTATGTTGATGTAATGTATTTTCTTTTAAAAAAATCAGTGTTTGTATAGGTGAAAACTGCTCTTATTTGTTTCAAGCGGCCATTTTGAAACTAAAAATGGTCTGATTATAGTTTAAAATGAGTATTATATTGTTTTCTGGTCAATATGTATGTTAATTGTGCTAAATAAATAAGTTTGAACAGAAACTACAGTATATATATATTATTATAAGTCTCCATTTACAGTGTTGGCGGCCATCTTAAATTTGGACGCCATATTGGATTTGAAAAAATTGCCACCTTATTTTTTCTAAATATTCATATTATAAACAACTCAAAACAAGTGGAAGTTTGCTTTTAACAAGAAATTTAAACGAAAATTACATTCTGGTTCCCACTATTATGCTGATCGCACATGTCACCAGATATATTTTCGCAACAGGCGGTTCAATTAATTAATGCAATGATAGTCTTGAACAGTCACATAGTAGGATTATAGTCTACTTACTTCGTTGATGACGGTTAAAGGGGCATATCGGGAGTTTTTAAAATAAATCCTATAAACAATAGAAACGTGTTTTCATCATGGCACTGTGTAAAGTGGTTTAATTGAAGCTATATGACGATACTCGGACCGCTGGGTTGTTTCAATTTTCACCGATATCGGTACACAAGTATCTGTTTTCTATCAATAATTGATCTATGTACCTATATGGGTGAAAATAGAAACAACCGAGCTGTCCATGTATCGCTATATATCTTCAATTAAACCACTTTACAGGGCCGTGTTGACAATACGTTATTATTTTGTATAGCAATTATGTTTGCCCCTTTAACCTACTTCCGTGATTGAACTGTGAACAGCGTATAAACTGACCAGGTTGTGCTGCTACGTGCATATGCTGATCTGGGGATGCGCTATGGGCAAACATCCAAATTACGGCTTCTTCACATGTGGGCTCACGTGTTCGAGGCGTTGGCAGCTATTTCGTGAAATACATCACCGACATATAATACGTATGCTTAAAGATGGGGTCCCGCACATCAGTATGTATTGTAGGGGTTATCGTTTATTATTTCAACCATTAGATATGTCATTAATATACACAAATAGCAATTATTTGTTATTACCTGTTACACTTATTGGCATTATGTTGCCTTATTTGAATGACGGATTTTAATAATGTTGAGGTCTGGGGAGATAACTGGGTATTTCTCAAAATATTAACAACAACAAAACAATTATTCAACGGAAATCAATATGTATTCGTACAATGTATTTTATGGTGCACAATAATTATCTTCAGCAGTCGTAATTAAGGTTATACACATTATATATTTAAAAAATTAAAACTAATCACCATTTCTTCACATATACATACACTGGTGGGCGTGGTGGCCACCAGTGTATGTTTTTGGGAAGAAATGGTGATTAGTTTTTATTATTTAAACACGAAATTGCAATATTAGTTAATACTGTGTAAAAACTTACACTTTCGATGTTAAAAACATGTTGAATTGTTACATAATTAGGTACCCGCTTAATTTCCGTAAAGATGTATGTTTACATAATTTGAGGGCACTCACCTAGGTGTTTATATTAATGCGCATGCAATATGAAACTACGTGTATATAAGCTAAATTCATATTAGATGATACCGAACAAAACAATACAAGTTGGGTAATGTCTCCGTAAATGACATTGGAAATGAGTGAAGACTTTATGGCAAGCTGCTTTGAATTGCTTTTAGCCGTTTCTCGATGTTTACATACCCAAATACTGCACGCGTAGAAAATGTTTTAAGTGTTGTACATATAATGAATCTACCCTCATCTCTTAAACATGTATATGGAGTTGCTCCGGCGGAAACACATGCGACAGCAACCAGTTTCCCAAATCCAACCTATATCCGACATGTGGCGATGTCACTTGTATATATGGAGTGTTGCAGTGTATCTTGTTTCCCGAATCCAACCCATATCTCGAAATATTGCAAGACGCTGATAGGCCAATCTGTGGCAAATAAAACCTGCATGGGATTATCTTATTTGCTGGACATGACACGAACACAAGTCTACATATGTGTGTAAAGGTCATTTTAATAAATGACGAAGGTCATTCCAATAAATGAAGAAGGTCATTCCAATAAATGACGACGGTCAATGGCGAATGGTCATTCCAATAAATGACGATGGTCAATGACGAAGGTCATTCCAATATATGACGAAGGCCAGTCCAATAAATTACGAAGGTCAATGACGAAGGTCATACCAATAAATGACGAAGGTCATTCCAATAAATGACGATGGGTCATTCCAATAAATGACGAAGGTCAATGAAGAAGGTCATTCTAATAAATGACGAAGGTCAATTACGAAGTTCATTCCAATAAATGACGAAAGTCATTCCAATAAATGACGATTCCAATAAATGACGAAGAGTTGTAATATTGTTAACATACAATTCTAAGTGTTGTATATATTTATTCGACCACCTTTAAGTTCGAGTTTTATCAATGCAACTGGTTGGTTGGCAGAAGTGTATATTGCGACGGTGAACTGGGGGTATGGGACATTTGTTATTTGATCAGGATCTGCACAAGTCACAAATCCCACAAGCCCCATATCTGCAGGAGACTTTTAGTTGATCATCTGGTAAAACATTGGTATATCTCATTTAATTTAATTTCTGCAAGCTCATAGTTTATTCAATGCTCATCTTTGTACACATGTCTGGCTGAAACTGCGGCTCATGACATTTGTGGATATTCAAACTTCTGACCTTCTAGCGGACTCCTGAATCCCGATAAACATCAACACTTAAAAGCATTACGGGTGTTTCATTGACTGAATGGCGAATAGTGCAGACCCTGATCAGACTGCGCACTAGTCGCATAACCCATAATGCCTATAAAACATGTAGTGCGGGCAACGGTCCAGAATAAAATTAGGTAGGGAGGAAGGTTTTGTTGTTAATACAACTAGACAGTTGTATGTGCAAATATTCTGGACTAGGTTCACTATTTGGTACTTATTTATTTCCGACAGTAAAAATATTAGGCATCATGTGTTGAAAGCCAACTTTAATGTTCGAAAATGGGATTATTTTATTTGCTGGACATGAAATGGACATGAAAACATTTTTTTTCTAATTGGCCAACACAAGTCTATGGTCGGTGACATATTCATAGGTCGGGTCTGGTTGCCCGCAACACAAAAGGCTTAAGACCCATTTCACCAATCACAGTCACGTTTGTGATTCTGATCAGGAAGTGTAAGAGACTATATACAACATGTGTCACGTCATTTTCTATTATCTATCTTGGTGTTCACGACAAGCAGTCACCAGCTGTTACACACATGTATTTGATGCAACCCGGCAAAATGAACCAGCACACAGTATATGTGAAAACATAATGTCAATATCTAGTCGCGGAAACGTGTATACTCAGCGATAAAAGAAACGGTACAGTTTTCAAAAGAGCACACTTATATTTCTAAACGATTTGAAACATCTGTTTCTATCAAATCTACTTATTAATGTGTTTAATTGCAGAATAGAAATTCGGATTAGCTACCTAATATCGTTGTACCCACCTATTCAAATTATAATATCGGCGCATGCGTGTTGCTTTATTACAAAATGCTAATTGTAATTCGTATCTGGAGTTCGTACATAAGTATTCACAGCGTCAGTGCACGGCGCATGCACATTTGCAGCTGTGAACAAATGGGGTTTATGGGAATTGTGACCAGTGTAGCTCCTGACCAAATAACACACTTCTGTAACCTGATAACGGCTTATATTCCTAGTTAGAATCATGACGGGTGTTTCATTGATGGCATGGCGAACAGTGCTGGGGCCCGTTTCACTAAACATCTTACAACTAAAATGTTCGCAAGCGCAAATTTAGGATGGTCTGGAAATTTCAATTCATGGATTTACATTTATTGAGCATACGCTGCATATGCAGCCTATGCTCGATAAATGTAAATCCAATAATTGTTTACAAGAAAACAGTGTTTGATGTGCAATTTTGTACTTACGAACATTTTAGTCATACGAAGTTTAATGAAACGGCCCAAGGTCCTGATCAGACTGTGCGGATGCACAGGCTGATCTGGAACTACACTGGTCGAAAAATACATAAGCCCCATTTGTTCAGTTACATCTACATTTAAGGTTTTCTATATAAATATTAAGCAGCATGATTGTGGTATAAAATGCACCAATTACGTAAACGGCTGCATGACCAGCCTGAGTTGCCGATTTCATAAAAATTGCAAAGTATACTTATCTAGCAAAGTATACTTTGAGGGAGTAATCATTTATTTTTCCGGAAATGCATTATTTCATAAAGCATATAGCACTAACGACTGCATATATTTGATGATTCAAAGTATGCAGAATTAACCGTCAACAAGGCTGATTTTTGTTCACATAAGTTTTAATGCACACATGTATCCCGTCAACACAGTGCGTATGTGCCGT
>CM055266.1:68876618-68898398 GCA_029237695.1 Conchocele bisecta
ACGGCACATACGCACTGTGTTGACGGGATAAATGTGTGCATTAAAACGTATGTGAACAAAAATCAGCCTTGTTGACGGTTGCAGCCACATTGAATTTTGAAGACGTACTTGTAAACTGTGCCAAAAATAACGAAATTTATATTTTGTTGGCATATTTTGGTCGCATGATTTGGTGCAGTAAATAAGGGCTTTAAACATTTGCATCGCATGTATAAAGTTCACTAATAGTAGACATCAACAGCTGTTATTTTGAGCGCTGTTTTTCTTGAAATTGTGATTCCACCAATTTTAAGGCACATTTTTCCACATTTCAACCTAATCCCTTTGGTTTATCCAAGTGTGTGTATTTTCTTTTCTTCCTAATGCCCTTTCCCACCATACAGATAATTGATGTCGAATGTGATCAGTAGCCGATTTCAGGAAGTGAACACTAACTGTGGCTCTGACTGGAGAAACGGGGATTATGGGATGTATGAACAGTGTACTTCCAGAAGCCTATTGCACCAACATTGCAAAGTATACTTATCTAGCAAAGTATACTTTGAGGGAGAAATTTTCAATTTAAAGATAAATTTATTAATTTATATTATACTGAATTTATTACATTATCACAGCCATTTTGGCTGTGATAATGTAATAAATTCAGTATAATAATTCTGCATACTTTGAATCATCAAATATATGCAGTCGTTAGTGTTATATGAACTAATACATTTCGGGAAAAATAAATGATTACTCTCTCAAAGTATACTTTGCTAGATAAGTATACTTTGCAATTTTTATGAAATCGGCTACTGGTCATGCAACCGTTTACGTAATTGGTGCATTTTATAGCACAATCATGCTGCTTAAGATTTATATAGAAAACCTTAAATGTAGATGTAACTGAACAAATGGGGCTCATGTATGTTTCGACCAGTGTAGTTCCAGATCAGCCTGTGCATCCGCACAGTCTGATCAGGACCTTGGGCCGTTTCATTAAACTTCGCATGACTAAAATGTTCGTAAGTACAAAATTGCACATCAAACACTGTTTTCTTGTAAACAATTATTAGATTTACATTTATCGAGCATAGGCTGCATATGTAACGTATGCTCAATAAATGTAAATCCATGAATTGAAATTTCCAGACCATCCTAAATTTGCGTTTACGAACATTTTAGTCGTAAGATGTTTAGTGAAACGGGCCCCAGCACTATTCGCCATGCCATCAATGAAACACCCGTCATGATTCTAACTAGGAATATAAGCCGTTATCAGGTTACAGAAGTGTGTTGTTTGGTCAGGAGCTACACTGGTCACAATTCCCATAAACCCTATTTGTTCACAGCTGCAAATGTGCATGCGCCGTGCACTGACGCTGTGAATACTTATGTACGAAATCCATATACGAATTACAATTAGCATTTTGTAATAAAGCAACACGCATGCGACGATATTATAATTTGAATAGGTGGGTAAAACGATATTAGGTAACTAATCCGAATTTCTATTCTGCAATTAAACACATTAATAAGTAGATTTGATAGGAACAGATGTTTCAAATCGTTTAGAAATATAAGTGTGCTTTTTTGAAAACTGTACGGTTTCTTTTATCGCTGAGTATACACGTTTCCGCGACTAGATATTGACATTATGTTTTCACATATACTGTGTGCTGGTTCATTTTGCCGGGTTACATCAAATACATGTGTGTAACAGCTGGTGACTGCTTGTCGTGAACACCAAGATAGATAATAGATAATGACGTGACACATGTTGTACATAGTCTCTTACACTACCTGATCAGAATCACAAACGTGACTGTGATTGGTGAAATGGGTCTTAAGCCTTTTGTGTTGCGGGCAACCAGACCCGACCTATGAATATGTCACCGACCATAGACTTTTGTTGGCCCTTTAGAAAAAAATGTGTTCATGTCCATTTCATGTCCAGCAAATAAAATAATCCCATTTTCGAACATTAAAGTTTCACCACATGATGCCTAATAGTTTTACTGTCGGAAGTAAATAAGTAGCAAATAGTGAACCTAGTCCAGCAGCCTATTTCATCAACATTGCAAAGTATACTTTAGTAGCAAAGTATATTTTGAGGGAGAAATTTTCAATTTTTTGAAAAATTTATAAATTTTTATTATACTGAATTTATTACATTATCACAGCCATTTAATGGCTGTGATAATGTAATAAATTCAGTATAATAATTCTGCATACTTTAATCATGAAATATATGCATTTGTTAGTTCTATATGAAATAATGCATTTCTGGAAAAATAAATGATTACTCCCTCAAAGTATACTTTGCTAGTAAAGTATACTTTGCAATGTTGATGAAATAGGCTACAGAATATTTGCACATACAACTGTCTAGTTGTATTAAAAAAACAACCTTCCTCCCTACCTAATTGTATTCTGGACCGTTGCCCGCACTACATGATTTTATAGGCATTATGGGTTATGCGACTAGTGCAGCCCCAGCTCAGACTGCGCGGGCTAATGCGCAGTCTGATCAGGGTCTGAACTATTCGCCATTCAGTCAATGAAACACCCGTAATGCTTTTAAGTGTTGATGTTTATCGGGATTCAGGAGTCCACTAGAAGGTCAGAAGTTTGAATATCCACAAATGTCATGAGCCACAGTTTCAGCCAGACATGTGTACAAAGATGAGCATTGAATAAACTATGAGCTTGCAGAAATGAAATTAAATGAGATATACCAATGTTTTACCAGATGATCAACTGAAAGTCTCCTGCAGATATGGGGTTTGTGAGATTTGTGACTTGTGCAGATCCTGATCAAATAGCAAATGTCCCATACCCCGAGTTCACCGTCGCAATAGACACTTCTGCCAACCAACCAGTTGCATTGATAAAACTCGAACTTAAAGGTGATCGAATAAATATATACAACACTTAGAATTGTATGTTAACAATAGTACAACTCTTCGTCATTTATTGGAATCGTCATTTATAGGAATGACTTTCATCATTTATTGGAATGAACTTTGTAATTGACCTTCGTCATTTATTAGAATGACCTTCTTCATTGACCTTCGTCATTTTTTGGAATGACCCTTCGTCATTTATTGGAATGACCTTCGTCATTTATTGGTATGACCTTCGTCATTGACCTTCGTAATTTATTGGACTGGCCTTCGTCATATATTGGAATGACCTTCGTCATTGACCATCGTCATTTATTGGAATGACCATTCGCCATTGACCGTCGTCATTTATTGGAATGACCTTCTTCATTTATTGGAATGACCTTTACACACATATGTACACTTGTGTTCGTGTCATGTCCAGCAAATAAGATACTCCCATGCAGGTTTTATTTGCCACAGATTGGCCTATCAGCGTCTTGCAATATTTCGGGAAACAAGATACACTGCAACACTCCATATATACAAGCGACATCGCCACATGTCGGATATAGGTTGGATTTGGGAAACTGGTTGCTGTCGCATGTGTTTCCGCCGGAGCAACTCCATATACATGTTTAAGAGATGAGGGTAGATTCATTATATGTACAACACTTAAAACATTTTCTACGCGTGCAGTATTTGGGTATGTAAACATCGAGAAACGGCTAAAAGCAATTCAAAGCAGCTTGCCATAAAGTCTTCACTCATTCCCAATGTCATTTACGGAGACGTTACCCAACTTGTTTTGTATCATCTAATATGGATTTAGCTTATATACACGTAGTTTCATATTGCATGCGCATTAATATATACACCTAGGTGAGTGCCCTCAAATTATGTAAAAATACATCGTTACGGAAATTAAGCGGGTACCTAATTATGTAACACTTCAACATGTTTTTAACATCGAAAGTGTCCGTTTTTACACAGTATTAACTAATATTGCAATTTCGTGTTTAAAAAATTAAAACTAATCACCATTTCTTCCCAAACACATACACTGGTGGCCACCACGGCCACCAGTGTATGTATATGTGAAGAAATGGTGATTAGTTTTAATTTTTTAAATATATAATGTGTATAACCTTAATTATGACTGCTGAAGATATCTTATGAAGTATAATTATTGTGCACCATAAAATACATTGTACGAATACATATTGATTTCCGTTGAATAATTGTTTTGTTGTTGTTAATATTTTGAGAAATACCCAGTTATCTCCCCAGACCTCAACATTATTAAAATCCGTCATTCAAATAAGGCAACATAATGTCAATAAGGCAACATAATGTCAATAAGTGTAACAGGTAATACAAAATAATTGCTATTTGTGTATATTAATGACATATCTAATGGTTGAAACAATAAACGATAACCCCTACAATACATACTGATGTGCGGGACCCCATCTTTAAGCATACGTATTATATTTCGGTGATGTATTTCACGAAATAGCTGCCAACGCCTCGAACACGTGAGCCCACTTGTAAAGAGGCCGTAATTTGGATGTTTGCCCATAGATCAGCATATGCACGTAGCAGCACAATCTGGGCAGTTTATACGCTGTTGACAGTTCAATCACGGAAGTAGGTTAAAGGGGCAAAAACAATTGCTATACACAACTAATAACGTATTTTCATCACGGCCCTGTGTAAAGTGGTTTAATTGAAGATATATGGCGATACATGGACCGCTCGGTTGTTTCTATTTTCACCCATATAGGTACATAGATAAATTATTGATAGAAAACAGATACTTGTGTACCGATATCGGAAACAACCCAGCAGTCCGAGTATCGTCATATTGCTTCAATTAAACCACTTTACAGTGCCATGATGAAAACACGTTTCTATTGTTTATAGGATTTATTTTAAAAACTCCCGATATGCCTCTTTAACAGTCATCAACGAAGTAAGTAGACTATAATCCTACTATGTGACTGTGCAAGACTATTATTGCATTAATTAATTGAACCGCCTGTTGCGAAAAGATATCTGGTGACATGTGCGATCAGCATAATATCCGCAGGCTGATCTGGGGTTATGCTGGTCGCCTTTCGTGTAACGATTTGGCAGGTTCCTTAAAGTTTATATCGGTGTGACAGACAGACAAACAGACATAATACTCGTTGCAGCTGACTAAAACCAGATAATTCTGATGTAATAGTATTAAATGTCATGCATAGAATATATAAGACCGTCTGTTATACATGTACTGTAAATGTATGTACGCAACTAGAGTGTGAGCAGGTACAAGTTGACCAAGGTCTAAAAGTGTTGCTAATTCCGAATGGTCCCTTTTTTCTCAATGTTTAATTGTACATGTATATAGAGAATAGTAGGTTAGTGCCGTGAATGGGAAAAAATATCCGGTAAGGCTCAATAATTTCTTTATTTCTGATCAGAAGTATATGTTGTGACCACTCATTTGAACCGTCTCGCCGAGACGGTTCAAATGAGGAAAATAGATAGAAAATAGTAGGTTAGTGCCGTGAATGGGAAATAATATCTGGCAAGGCTCAGGAAACGGGATGGGCGAGGCTCTGCCGAGCACATCCCGTTTCCGTGCCGCGCCAGATATGTTTTCCCATTCACGGCACAAACCTACTATTCTCTTTATCCCGTCAACACCTACAAATGGCTGTAAAATGCAAAAATTGTATTGACTGGATATCAAAAATGTTTCACGGCACCGTGTTTCACGGCACATACGCACTGTGTTGACGGGATAAAATGTAAATGAGCGGTGATTATTGTCTCAGATGTGTCTTATATGAACAATTCAATTCGGGAGAGGATTTACATAAGCTTGCTTTCAATCCAATCCAATTTGCATACTACTACTGGGAGCCGTGTCACTAAACTTCGTACGACTAAAATGTTCGTAAGTGCAATATCATGATAGTCTGCAAATTTCACATTAACACTGTTTTCTTGTAAACAATTATTGGATTTACATTTATTGACCATATGCAGCATATGCTCAATAAATGTAAATCCATCAATTGAAATTTCCAGACGATCCTAAATTTGCACTTACGAACATTTTAGTCGTATGAAGTTTAGTGAAACGGCCCTCCGCTTACGATGTATTACTGACTGATGTATTAGAGAATCGATAGTAAATCAAGTCGTCAAGTTTATTACACGATCACACAGGGAAAATATTTAACCATTTCACCCTTAAGTAACTGGAATGGATTTTGATATGTTAATTGTGCAACCAATCCAATCGTCACAAAATGATTTTCAGACTAGTCCATTTATGAAAAGGGGGTGTTTTCGTTACTAAAACATGAAAATTACCAGCAAAAAGTTCAGAGCCAGATGAGACGGCTCGTCACGAGCCGGCTCATCTAGATCTGCACTGTTTGCAAATAGATTTGCACTTACGAACATTATAATCGTACGAAGTTTAGTGAAACAGTGTACAGTGGAACCTCTCTAAACCGGACACCAAGCAAATATATGTGATCTCATGTTGATGGGTTACTTGGTAGCGTATCTGAGATAATAATGCATGTTCATGATTACAAAAGACATAAGTATGTCCAAGAATGGTCATGTGTCTGATTTACAGTGGAACCTCTCTAAGCCGGACACCGGGCTTAGAGAGGTTTCACTGTATATTACATGCTGTACCCTGTGATTTAGTGATTATGAAGGGAGTTATTTCATTGAAGGAAATCTTTCCTCCTACTGTCTCTTCCTCGTTTTTCTGCCGACGAACATTTGGCTATTAAACACATTAAATATAAAATATATTTAAATGTAAGTGGTTTTTCATCGATAATAAACATGTAACACGCCCCAAATTTTTTTAATTGATGACATTCCATTAAATATTGATTTCATTGCGAAAAAAACTATTTTCCAAGCGGAATTTAATTTAACATGGGGGCTAAAATAGATTTTTTTAAATATTATTCGATGGAATTTCATGAAACGTTAACCTCAAAATTGTTAATTTTGACAACGTTATAAGCTAGTCTAAGAGCAATTTTCACATTTTTCGAAAAGTATGTTTATGCAATTTATTCCACTACGATTTTGAAATACCGCACTCGTTTCTTTATCGGATTTCCAGGTGTCTCGAGAAATAAACCCGGGATTTAAAAATGGTAGTTGAATAAACTGTAATAATAAACTTGTAATCAATATGCAAACGAAATATGTTTATACCAAAAAATCAATATGTGTGGTTCACATCATGGTTGGTTAATGACATATATCAGCCAAATACACCGTTTTATTTTATCAAATTCCAAAAAGTTTGTGTTGTATTATAAATAGTATACACACTCCGAGAATGTGATAAACAAACTCAATTTGGTAATGCAATTTCACTAGTACTTTACCAAGAAGCACGATTTGTGAAACATAATGTTCTTTTTATTTGATTTTCCAAACACTGTATCCCGATGTCCATGATTTTATTTATTTTTATATTTTATTTTTTTAAAAACTCTGTTTCACCGCGTTCTGTGCACATATGTAGCCGATTTTATCAACATTGCAAAGTATACTTTTCTAGCAAAGTATACTTTGAGGGAGAAATTTTCAATTTTAGGATAAATTTATTAATTTTTGTTATACTGAATTTATTACATTATCATGTAATAAATTCAGTATAATAATTCTGCATACTGACCCGCATTGCCTATAAATCTACATTGCTACAGACGATGTAGCATGTTACTGCAGAACCGCTCTAAACAGGACAGTATGGCCGGTCCATCAGCTTCAATGTATGATTACTTGGTTTTGCAAAAATAGATCTAACATTCGTGATAATTGAATCTGATATTTATTAAACTCGTTAACTGATTCCAGTGCCTCGTTTCTTTGCAATTATAGTAAACTCGTTTAACCCATCACATGCGGAATACACCTTTACGGGTATGATGTTTTAAAATATTTTATTTTTGTTATTTCTCAATGGAAGTATATGTTGTGACCACTCATTTGAACCGTCTCGACGAGACGGTTCAAATGGTGGTCGCGACATATACTTCTGAGCGCACAGAATGAGAATATTTAGATTTACCGCAAACATAATGGCGTAACCTTGGTATGAATTGGTTATTAAACATCATATTAAATCATGACTCGTGTAAAATCCTCTATAAAAAATGACATCTTTGATAAAATAAGTCATCCGGATACTGCGGTATATGTAGATGCATAAGTTGTACAATACGCTTTTAATTAACCACACACAATTGTAGCGACAGGATATAATGCATACACGGATACTATACTGAACAACATATATTATACAATGGCGAACTTAATAATTACTGCGTCATGGTATAACGCGACGGTATAATGAACTACACTGGAACAATAAACAAAATAATTCATGAACTATATCAGAGGAAATGTCTATACAGATTATAATTAATTTATTAACAATAATTACATACCGGCAAACAGCGCCAATACGCACGTCACAATGTATCCGATCGGCATCATGATAGTCGGGCTTGGTTGTGTAAAGTGTCAGTCGGATCAATTGCGTCTACTTAAGTATTAAAATAGCGGTGGGAGAATACCCAACTGATATGATTGACACAGGCAGCGTAGACACGGGTCAAGAGGCTATTTCACTAAACTTCGCATTGACTAAAATGTTCTTAATGGCAAAATTATGATAGTCTGTAAATTTCACATTAACTATGTGTTCTTGTTAAACAATTATTGGATTTACATTTATTGAGTATATGCTGCAAGTAAATCCATCAATTGAAATTTCCAGACGAACCTAAATTTGCACTTACGAAACTTTTAGTCGTACAAAGTTTAGTGAAACTAGTCCCAGGTACGTGCTGACTCTCTACATTGCTTCGCATACGCATGTAAAAGAATTTAAGAAGAATTTTTTTTTTTTTATTAAAAAACATTCGGTCAAATTTACGAGAATGATGCGGTCCGCGTTTTATACCGCTCCCACAACTTTTTATCTGAGAGCTTTACGTAGCGCAATACAGCAACCCCGGAACCCGCCCCCTCCAGATTAGCCTCGTTTTAGTATTGCCTGAAAATTAAAAAAAAAGTGTCCCACCCGCCCCATTTTTCCCCAAAATTTGGATGAGAATCTAAACATTAATTTTGTGTAGCCTTATAACGAGTATGGTCTATTCCTCCAAGTTTATGTTATTGTCAACGGTTTCTCAAGTAATTGTACATACACAACCGCCTGCGTTAATTGTGTCCAGTAGCCTATTTCACCAACATTGCAAAGTATATTTATCTAGCAAAGTACATGTATACTTTGAGGGAGAAATTTTCAATCTTAGGATAAAATGATTATTTTTTATTATACTGAATTTATTACATTATCACAGCCATTTTGGCTGTGATAATGTAATAAATTCAGTATAATAATTCTGCATACTTTTAATCATCAAATATATGCAGTCGTTAGTTCTATATGACATAATGAATTTCGGGGAAAATAAATGATTACTCCCTCAAAGTATACTTTGCTAGAAAAGTATACTTTGCAATGTTGGTGAAATAGGCTACTGGCTATCTACGTTTCTGAACATCTATTTGCAATGTAAACCCGCAATCAAGCACTTTCATTGGCTGAGCCTGAGATGTAGCATAGCTCAGGCTCAACCAATCAAGCTGCTTGACTTCAAGCACACTATTCAAGTATTTTGAAACTAGAGAAAATGAGCAGGGGCTCACGTATACACCCGGCCGCCGCCTGCACCGACAAATAAAAACTTTAGCGCAAATATTAAAAAAAAACTTTAATAAAGCAAATTTCTAAGTAATTTGACCTTGACCTCGGACATGAAGGCCGCATGGGTGTTGTATGGAATGAAAATATGGATGATGATAAGGAAGTATATGAAGTTTGTAGTCAATCCGAATTACCGTTGCAGAGATAATGGGTAACCGAAAACTTTAAAATAAATCATACGGACGCAAATTTCTAAGTAATTTGACCTTTACTTTGGACATAAAGGATGATGATCAGGACGTATATGAAGTTTGAGGTTATTGTTCATTGGAATACTCGATACAAAAGGAATGTGTTGACATGTATATACATGTAATAACAATTTCACTTGATTATTGCTGCAAGGTAAATCCGTATATCACACAGCATATTGTATATCCATGTGATATCTCTGCAAACACTGACAACCCAGATCGGACTGCACACAGGCGCAGTTTGATGTCGGTCTTCGGTGGTCACGAACATAATAATACCGCTTCTGTCAGAGTATTGTTTATTAGAATTGTATGTTTACTTGATAGATTTGCGAACATTGACAACCCAGATCGGACTGCACATATGCGCAGTTTCATGTCGGTCTTCGGTGGTCACGACCATAATAATACCGCTTTTGTCAGAGTATTGTTCATTAGAATTATATGTTCACGGGATATCTTTGCGAACACTGACAACCTAGACTAATTTGAAAATGTGCTTTATAATACTTATGTACACGGATATATATATATATTAAATATTTCACTTGGTCATTGCTGCTAGGTAAATTCGTATATCACACATCCTATTGTATGTTCACGTGACATCTTTGCGAACACTGAAAACTCAGATCAGACTGCACATAGGCACAGTCTGATGTCGGTTTTCGGTGGTAACGAAAATAATTTTACCGTTTTTGTCAGATTATTGCTCATTAGAATTGTATGTTCACGTGATAGCTTTGCGAACATTGATAACCCAGATCAGACTGCGCTGTCAGATGTCGGTCTTCAGTGGTCGAGAAAATAATAATACCGCGTTTGACAGATTATTGGTCATTATATTGTATGTTCACATGATAGCTTTGCGAACACTGACAACCCAGAACAGACTGCACATACATGTATGCGCAGTCTGGTGTCAGTCTTCAGTGGTCGCGAAAATATTAATACTGCTTTTGGCAGATTATTGTTCATCGGAAATAATATAAGACAAATTCAAGATATAATTGACTATACAGAAATACTAGATTTAGATGAAAACATATTATTTCTAGACTTCAGGAAAGCATTCGATACAGTAGAATGGGGTTTTATGTTCAATGTGCTTAGGAAATCCGGATTTAAAACAACTTGTATACGTTGGGCAAATGTGTTATATAGCAATATATCAGCAAGTATCATAAACAACGGCTGGAAATTACAGAGTTTTAATCTATCCTGCGGAGTCAGACAGGGGTGTCCCATGTCTGCACTTTTGTTCATAATTGTAGCTGAAATTTTAGCTATACAAGTTAGAAATAACGGCAACATAAAACGAACACTACGAGTAAAAGATAAAAATCGCTCAGTTAGCTGACGATACAACTCTTTTCTTAAAACATGCAAAAGACGTAGAACATGCCATAAAAACGGTTAATGAATTTGGGACATTTTCTGGTTAAAATTAAAATTAAACAAAGATAAAACGATAGGTCTTTGGGGAGTAAAATCTAAACATAACATGCAGACAACGGTTTTCGATATAACATTCACAAACGCCACTGTTCAAGCTCTATGTGTACACTTCGGTAAGTAATTAGGTACTGCCCTAATCGAGGTGTTCATGTATTTGAACAACCTACATGTGCCCATGGAACATCGAGCCGCGAAGCGGTGTTTCATAGGCACATGAAGGTTGTTTAAACACATGAACACCTCGATTAGGGCAGTAACTGGCTTACACATCGACTTACCGACTATCGTATTCAGTGGAAATTTTGAATATCCATTTGACATTAATGGAACTGTCTCTACAGTTATGACAGACGATCACTGAATAACATCCATGTACTCATACTGCCAGTGGGAATATACGTATCCCATTGACACATTTCTCATTATTATTTGTGTTTGGTGTCTAACGTATACGTATACGAAGTAAGCACTCAATATGCTGTATAATAATCATTGGAACATGCTTGCATAAATCATACTAATTCACAGAGAATACCAGGCTAGTGTAGTTTGAAATACCAGTTTATCAGGCAAGACTATGCCGTTTCCCAGTTTTCGTTGAAAAGAACGCGGACTTGTTTACATTACGTGATTAGTCTGACGTCGTTCGGTAACGTCATGTGACGTTGTTCGTCCAATAGAACGCCACTTAACGTACATAATAGCATGCCCGGATTCTACAAACAACTTACTGAAATATATGTCCACCTTCGCATGGCATTGTATACTGAAAAGCAGAAACGCTTCCACGATATTCGAAAGCAAATCATTTGGGGTAACAAATATATTAAACATAAAGGTAAGACTCTAGTTTTTAAACATTGGATAGAAGCAGACTTGATTTTCGTCAATGATATACTTTCTAATACAGGACAAATTGATAATGCAAATATACTCTTACGATTGAAACAGAAACACAACTGGATATCAGAAATCAGCATAATTACAGTCAATTCCAAGAACTTGGAAGACTACTGTAATGACCACTGATTCAATTAGAACAACAATTAAAACATGAGTCGCATAAATAACAAGCCATTTGAAAACATAACGAACAAAGACATGTATAATATATTATTGAAAGAAAAGGTTGAAAAACCATATACAGTATTCATAAATTCTGGGAGAATTCCTTTAACCGCAAACTATCATGGAGATCATTTTATGTTGTAGTAATCAATATATTAATTGACAACCGCGTCAAACAATTTAAGTACAAAGCTATTCACAGAATACTAGCAACACATGAGAATCTGTTTACATTTAAAATATAAAATAGTCCAAATTGTAAATACTGTAATGGAAAATAAACATATGATCACTTTTTCATTGCATGTAAATATGTGAATGAATTTTGGACAAAGATATCAAATGTTTTCAGCAAAATCGGAATTGGCAAATCTTTCCAATCACTAGAATTTCTAATCATATGATATAAAGTTCAACTTAAAGAATATGAATTTATTAATATCATACTTAGCCAAATAGCATACTGCATTTATAAATCACATTTTATTGATGATAAAATGTTGCAAGGAACGAATATGTTAAAAATGATGTATTACGATTTAATGATTGTCTCAAAAGTCATGGAGAATCGTTCACATAACTATAATACATTCAATAAGTTTTTAAATAATTTGAAAGTTACTGTAGTGATCAACGCGTACCCTGCCGCATACATGTATATATATCTTAGAATAATAACTACTACCATTACAATTAACTATGCTAGCTATAAGTATAGGACACTAAATAGTCTCCACCTAGCCCGAACAAGTCCGATCGAGGTCTACATTGATCGGTATTAACATATACTTGTAAATATATTAACTGTTTTCTGTCTGTCAATTATATAAGAAAAACATAGTCACATATCTGATAGAAGAGATAATATACACATTAACAGTCTGATCTGGATCCACACTGTTCATCATTATATTTTTTGTATGTAAACATTTATTATAGGAATGAATGGCCTTTTTGTGGAATTTATTGGGGATATAAACTTGGAAAAGTCGCGGGAATACTGGACGAAGCGATACAAAATTACAATTTTCGAAAAAAAAAATAAATTAAAAAAAAAAAATAAAAATAAAAAAAAAAAAAAAAAAAAAAAAAAAAAAAATTCGAAAATTGTAATTTGTTTAAGGCCTCGTCCTGTATTCCCGCGAATTTTCCAAGTTTATATCCCCGATAAATTCTACAAAAAGGCCATTCATTCCTTATAATTTCAGCATTTTAAATAAATTCATCAAGAAAATGTGTTTATTTTCCGTTTTATTAAGAATTATTTTAACTGCGACTCACGGTTACGGAAAGTAGTTCGGCGTGGGAGTTTATTGGGATATACATTTTGGACAGAGACTTGCTACGGACCAATCAAATGTTAGGGAATTGTGTAAATATTGTTGTGCTGGAATTATACACATATAACAATACTATTAAATACTATATATACAGTGCAACACCTCTAAACCGGACACTCGGGAAAAATGCATAGTTAATTTACATGTGTTTTGCTGTTATGTATCTCCGATTACAATGAAGTTTCATGACTGCAAAACACTAGAATGTGCCATAAAGCACTAACATGTCTGATTTACAGTGGAACATCCCAAGGTGTCCGGGTTTGGAGAGGTTCCACTGTACGTATAAATTTACAAAATAAATATTTTTGAATGATCAAGAATACACGTATAAAATACATAATTTTACTTCGAAAAGACAGCCCACATCTGCACTCAGGACATCTATTCAATTAAATGTGAAACAATCACCGTGGACTCCGACCAGTAGCCTATTTCATCAACATTGCAACGTATACTTTAGTAGCAAAGTATACTTTGAGGGAGAAATTTTCAATTTTATGATAAATTTATTAATTTTTATTATACTGAATGTATTACATTATCACAGCCAATTTGGCTGTGATAATGTAATAAATTCAGTATAATAATTCTGCATACTTTTAATCATGAAATATATGCATTTCTTAGTTCTATATGAAATAATGCATTTCAGGAAAAATAAATGATTACTCCCTCAAAGTATACTTTGCTAGTAAAGTATACTTTGCAATGTTGGTGAAATCGGCTACAGAACGCACATCCGTGCGATCAAAATCTGAGTCCACACAGCTTGTCGTTATAATATTAACTGCATCAGAATATTTTGAATTTGACAATAAGTGTATGTATTGTGAGGACCAATAGTGTGAATCCTACCAGATCGGGCATAATCACGGTCTGATTGGTTCCACACAATAGGTCACTGACTTTGTTATACATGTTTGTTATTTATAGATACAAAAACATAAACAATAAACGGGTTGTCCGCTGACAATTAAAAAAAAGGAAAAAGTTTGAGGTCAATCCGACTTACCGTTACAGAGAAAACTTTAACACGGACGGACGGACGGACGGACGGAATTACGAAAACTTTATACCCCTCGTCATACTTTGTATGCCGGGGGTTTAATAAAGAAATTAATGAATATTGGTAAGATTGCCGCAAGCAGTAGTGTACATTTGCATACATGATGGCACAACTGATCATATCGATGCTGTAGCAATTCAAATATACATGTGCCGTCGGCTGGGGAAATATATATTATGGCATCGGTGCCCACTATGACCAGCGTAGTTCCTGATCATAATGTGTGACAGTTACCTCACGAATTTTCCTGTGCCTTGTATGTGGCTGTGATTGGAAAAATGTGGTATCGGAGTGTTGCGACCAATGTAAATCCTGATCAGCCTGTGCATCCGCACAGTCTGATCAAGATATGCACTGTTAGGCATTCCATCAATGAAACACCCGTCATGCTTCTAACAAGCAATATAGATCAGTATCATGATGATACAGGAGTGTGCTATTTGATCAGGAGCTACTCTGGTCGCGAAACCCATAAGCCCCATTTCTCCAATCACATCCACATATATCGCAGGAAATTACGGAGGTGTGGGTGGTGGGTGGCGTGTTTTGAAAAAACAGTGTTTCGTTGACGAAATGGCGACCGACCGATATATACCCTGATAGGACTGTACAGATGCTCAAGCTGGTCTGGGGATACGCTGACCACACTCGCCGTAAGGTACCTTTTCTAGGCGTGGACCCCATTTTAACTATTGATGACCAAGTGAAAATACCAATCAACACCATAAATAGCACGTATACGGGTACATACATGGCCGCTGCTTGTAAAAAGAACACGTTGATATTTTACAGGGTATGGGATCACGTAGTCTATTGTTTACACTGCAGTGAAAGCGGCGCCCATCAATACGACTGCGGCTTTTTTCCTTTTAATGCAGTCCATGTTCCAGCCGTTAACATTATACGAGTCCGCCAAAATCAATTTAGCAGTATTACTTAATTGTGTAGCTAGTCTAAACATTCTGCAGAGAAATTTGAATCGGACGGAATCGCACTTTGTTTAAACTTGGTCCGATTCAAATTCCTCTGCAGCATGTTCAGATTAACTGCACAAATAATGCTGCTAAATTTGGTATTGGTGGCCGCGTAGTTTAACGGCTGGAATATGGTCATCATTAAAAGGAAGAAACCGCAGTCGTATTGATGACACATAAGAGTTACATGAGACCTCATGGGCGCTGCCATTACTGCAGTATAAACAATAGACCACGTGATCCCATATCATGTATGTTATGTGTATATCCATGAGAAAAGTGGCCTTTTGAGTTTCCCAGCTCTCTATCCTGATGTCCATGGTTGATTGTTCACGGGAATTAGTAGTAGTTGCGGGAAGTAACTCTGCAGAATACTCCCGTATCCGGGAGTATTCTGCAGAGTTACTTCCCGCAACTAGGAAATGAGTCGACTCGCTCCTGTGACAACTCGCCACAAGTTGGTAAGTATACATAATAATAACCATACATAATAACCATACATAATAATCATACTCTCGTACAGTACTGTGAAAACATGTGGCACAGTGTATATATGGAAGTTGTGACTGGAGAAATGGGTATGGGTGTGCTAATTGATCAGGAGCTACACTGGTAAAAATCTCATAAGCCCCATGTCTACAGTCACAGCCACAATAATGGAAGCTTTACCCTGTTAATTATGGAAACAGATATATCTGATTAAGGTACGTACCTGCTCTATCTATGAAAGAAAACCATATTTCAACATGTTTACCGTAAAGTGCGTGTCATCCAAGAGAAATACGAAATAAACAATACGACACGGGCATTGCAAAAACGGTAAATACAGTGTACATCCATTGAAATTAAATCTACCACCACTACTATCAAGGCATTGGGCCGAAATGTTTGAACCATATAGGTTTGTAGTTTATTGAATATTGATAAACATTATGAAATCTGAAAGGGATGCCAGTTAGCCTATTGTATTAACGAATTCCTTGATAAAGGCATTGGGCCGAAACGTTGGAACAGTGTGATTGTATGGAACGCCCAATCTACTTAAAATACTTAATGCAAGCTGTCAATAATTAGAGCTAGCATTACATATGTAGAACTAGCTCCAAATCATTTGAAGAGCTCTCTAAATAATTTGGAGCTATCTCTAAATATGTAATGCTAGTTCTAATCGAAACCCCATCATACCTACCCCCAACCTCCCACCCTCACCGCCACCGCACGGCTACCGGTGTATTTGTGACTGAGGTTTAAACTGTCAAATACCATGTCGGTCTGTGTCCAGCCATTTTAGAAAAAGGAATGTCACGTGACTCTTGCGTTCCATACTTTAAACCAACCACATGTATGAAATAATCGATAACCAGTAAATGGAGGTAGTAGGTGTCCAACAGCAATATTAACCCGTAAACACCGAGAACCGAATAGTACCGTCGGCTGTTTTTCATCTTTAACCTTTTCACCCTTAAGTATTGTCACAAACTTATTTTCAGACTAGTTAATTTACGAAAAGGGGGTGATTTTGTTCTAAAAACATATGAAAATTATATGCAAAAAGTGTAGATCCTGAGGAGACGGCTCGTCACGAGCCGGCTCATCTGGATCTACACTTTTTACCAATACAATACCACAGGTTATACAGGCATGTAGGCATATATACAGGCATGTGGTGTTGACAGGGTTAATGTCTTGTTCTAACAGCATAGACGAATTGTTTCCATCGGAGACAATTCTGATGCGCAATCAGAACAAATTTGCATCGAGAAACGTAATGTTAAAACAGCAATAAACAGCAATGGATACAATTTAATTCGGCATAGTCAGTGGTAATAAACCATTACTACAACTACTATTAACGATAACTGTGCTTTTCCGACCATTTAGGATCGCGAAATTCGCATATGTACTGCCTCCCTTTACCTGCAAGCGAAGTCTTCGTGAATGACGCGGGTACAAAATACACTTCCCCTATTTGGAATGACTGGACATAATTAATTGTCGTATGTACATGTATGACCCATTAGTACAACCACAACCACTAGTGCAACCCCAGCCAATACTGTCTGTTCTACATGTTGCTGCCAAACGAACTTTTGGCTATTAAACACATTAAATCTAAAATATAAGTACATTTGCATCGATACCAAAAAATGCACCCTCTCCCAAAACAATTAGTTAATGAAATGCCATCAAATATTGATTTTATTTGTAACCACGATTTTTTTTTGGAATTGCCTGTAGTACGGGGCGCCAAGTGGGACATGGCTCAATTTTGTCAACAAAATTCATTTTTGTGCCACAAATTTCAATTCCGTGTCACAAAATTCACTTTTGTGCCACAAAACTCAATTCTGTGTCACAAAATTCAATTCAATTTTGTGCCACAAAACTCAATTCTGTGTAACAAAATTCAATTCTGTGTCACAAAATTCACTTGTGTGCCACAAAACTCAATTCTGTGTCACAAAATTCAATTCTGTGTAACAAAATTCAATTCTGTGTCACAAAATTCAACCACAAAACTCAATTCTGTGTCACAAAATTCAATTCAATTTTGTGCCACAAAACTCAATTCTGTGTAACAAAATTCAATTCTGTGTCACAAAATTCACTTGTGTGCCACAAAATTCAATTCTGTGTAACAAAATTCAATTCTGTGTCACAAAATTCAACCACAAAACTCAATTCTGTGTCACAAAATTCAATTCAATTTTGTGCCACAAAACTCAATTCTGTGTAACAAAATTCAATTCTGTGTCACAAAATTCACTTGTGTGCCACAAAACTCAATTCTGTGTCACAAAATTCAATTCTGTGTCACAAAATTCAATTCACTTTTGTGCCACAAAACTCAATTCTGTGTCACAAAATTCAATTCTGTGTCACAAAATTCAATTCTGTCAATTATGTGTAACAAAATTCAATTCTGTGTCACAAAATTCAATTCTGTGTCACAAAATTAAATTCTGTCAATTATGTGTAACAAAATTCAATTCTGTGTCACAAAATTCAATTCTGCACACGCATGTAAGAAGGACTACCATTGGTCAGAAACTGCACTGGAGAAATGGGTCACGGTCGCCGATCTACACATTCAATGTCGATGATTCATTTCTCATTCTGCCGATGTTCATTTCTCATTCTGCCATTTTGCTTCAACTATCTGCAAACAGTCAAACGTTGACAAACCCATTCGTATTTAAACTCATTTGCGTTATAATTGTACACATAATTCATGTACATGTAGATCTCCCGCGAGTACAGACCTCATTTATAGTGTATCCCAAGGTACATCTGCCCCAGTTAAATCAATAATACACGCGCTGTGACCTGTGTTCTGACTGCTGTCTGTGTTTATAAACAGAATGTGTGTATTGGGCCATTTGAGGAAACTATGTGTAGTATTTGTGTAGATACTAAGATGGTGTATACTGTAAATAATGCATGTAGACACATAGTTGCGAACACGTAACTTTCGCAACTAGTAGACACAGATCCAATACCATTTGTTTCACAAGGTTAGATCTACTGTTAGAATACGACGTCATCTAATGTCATTTTCGAGCATAAAACGTTACCTGATAAATAGAATACCAGGCTTGTGTATTTTAATATCAAGTTTATCAGGCTCGGCTCGGAAACGGTAGGAATTCCTCGGCAAGCCTCGGAATCCCTACGCGTTTCATTCTCTATATATAGGCATGCTCTCAGGTCTAGCTATGTCCCGGCTACTTTATGTTTGACCCTGTTTACATAATTGAGGGAAAATTCTGAATATTTTTCTTATTTCTCCTTCAAAGTATATATGCTTATATGGTGTGACCACTCATTTGTAATCATAATATAACCAAAATAACTGTCCATAAAGAAGTATAATATTGATATATTGGGTTATATTTTCGCATTGAAATATTTAAACCTGCAAGTGTACTCCACCATCTAGTAAAATGGACAAAGACCGATCTCAACCAATCAACGTAGATGATACATAAGACTATCCTACGCAAACTAATGTGTGTGGACAAAACTGACTTTTGTGGACAAAACTGAATTCTGTCCCACAAAATCTGAATTTTGTTCACAAAACTCAATTCTGTCTTACAAAATTGAATCCTTTATAACAAAAATGAATTTTGTATATCAGAATTTTACATAATTGGATTTGGTGATTTTTAGTGTTACAAAACTCAATTTTGTCTGGACAAAATTGGTTTTTGTATCAGAATTTTACATAATTGGATTTTGTGATTTTTAGTGTTACAAAACTCAATTTTGTCCGGACAAAATTGGTTTTGTACACATAATTAACCTGTCCTGCATGGCGCCCTGTATGTCCTACATGGCGCCCCGTATGTAGACAATCCTTTTATTATTTTATAACAAGCAGCAAACATGTAAAACATACATTTTGTAAGTCGAGAAGTAAGTTTCCCATTAATATCAATGTTAGCGATAAGCAGTGTGGTTCCGACCAGTACGTACATGCATACATGCTGGTCAGAATATACTCTGATTGTCTAACAGTCAGTAGTAGTTTGATTTGTATTACATATTTGCATGTAGTGTGAGCTATGATCAGACTGCACAGATGCGCAGGCTGATCAGAGCCTATTCTGGTTATGTTTTCATATCTACAGTCAGTGTATTGGATCATATTATGATGCTCTCTTGATATTCGATGATCAACTTAATTCTGCATCATGAAAGACAGTCATTGTGGACATTGATCGGAATACACGGACGTGTAGTCTGGTCGTAGTCTACTCTGCTGCTCGAATTTCTTACGTTTTTTTTTTAAATTTTGATGGCAGGCGTGGTGTTTGCTCTATATAACAAACAGTGTATAATAAACATTTGCATGTATATATTGTTGCTCATGATATTTTCAACCTTTTGAATGGGGGAGACGAACATTGTCGTCTGCTATTGTTTCATATTTCTCAACAGCACAAAAAAACATGGCCCAGCAGGACTCCAGATTTTCTTATGTACTCCATGCAGACCCACCTCGCTAGAAGTAAGTCACAACTGTAAATTTATTTTAGGACGTTATATCATGAACAAACGTACTGTTCATACTAACTCTTGTACCAGTTGGCTTCTGGTAGCGTCAGAGTTGTGTAGTTTTGAAGCGTCCATAATGTTCATCTGTGGTTTCAGAATCTGTGGCTGTGACTGAAGAAATGAGGCGTATGGGAATAGAGACGAATGTAGCTTCTGATCAAATAACACACTACTGTAGCCTGATAACAATATTTATTATATACCTACCCATGAAATACATAGTATACGATGTAAATACAAGTCATATGTTGTCATCGATGAAATAAACATCTTCCGGTGAAAATACGACTACTTCCGCTATCTATATTCATAACGCGCACCTGCAGTGCCGGACTGCAAATAGGCTGCAAATACAAATTCATTACCGTATACAGTCTAAAAAAACTGCTAATTTCCATGGAGCGGTATATATAAATAGAATATTCATATTTGTGCAACGAATATGACATATATGTTCATCGAGTGGTGTGGAATGATGTCCATATTTCACGAGTGCCGTTAGGCACGAGTGAAATATGGACATTTCACACCACGAGATGAACATATATGTCATATTCGTTGCAAAAATATGAATATCCTCTATATATTGCTTGTTAGAAGCAGTGCGGGTGTTTCCTGTATGGAATGGCGAACATTGCAGATCCTGATCAGACTATGCGGATGCACAGGCTGATCTGGATCTACACTGGTCGCATAACCCATAAACCCCATTTCTCCCATTTTTCCTTCTGAATTATCGACTTGTGTGACAGATGTAGCGAATGATGATACCATCCTCGAAGGGGGAATACTATCTATTTCCACAACGATTTGCTACATGTTGGCCAAAAAATGTAATGCTCGGAGATATGTCATTATACTCCACATTTGTGACTGTGACTGGAGACATTGGGGCCAGTGTAACTCCCGATCAACGAACACACTAGTGTAGCCTG
>CM055266.1:68898898-69148024 GCA_029237695.1 Conchocele bisecta
AGTGTAGCCTGATAACGATATATATTGCTTGCGTGAAGCAGGGCGGGTGTTTCCTGAATGTAATGGCGAACAGTGCAGATCCTGATCAGACTGTGCGGATGCACAGGCTGATCTGGATCTACACTGGTCGCATAACCCATTAACCCCATTTCTCTGAATTATCGACTTGTGTGACAGATGAAATGTATGCTAACCATCCACTAAGAGGGAATACTGTGTATATTTCCACAACGATTTGCCACATGTTGGCCAACAAAAGTAAGGCTCCAAGATATGCCATTAAACGCCACATATGTTGCTGTGAATGGAGCCATGTGGCCTGTGGGAATATGTGGCCGTAGTGTACATTTTCGTAACAGTGGACACACTTACTAAATAATAATTTGCATATTTGCATTGTGATCATACGTTTATCTATATAATTTGGAACTGTAGTTGTCTTGATTTATATCTAGTGGATACAATATAAACTCCAAATAAACAGAGATCCAAAGCATTGCCATCTTAAACAAATAAGTGGGAGAAATAGGGTGTATGACTTTTGCAGCCAGTAGAATAGAATAAATTAGAATATATATATTTCCAATGATGGGTCATGTGTGACATAAGAATCACACAGCACAGGGAAAAAAATATTGATGATTCATATACTTTAACTACACATGATACGTGTATATAATACAGAGAACTTTTTTTGTGACAACGCACACTGATAATAACTAAAAGAAAACAAAACATTGCGAACACTGTAGACCAATACCAGCCTCTCCTTCGATGCAGTCTGGTCGTGATCTACATTGCTCGCCATTCAAACAGTAAACAAAGAGTGATAATCACTATTTTAGTATATACCTATGCGTTCTTAATGTCGCCGTCTGTATCACACACAATCCACATAATTATAATAGTGTGCACCATTGTGGTGACCACTACTGTCCCCATTCTCGCCCAACAGCCCAACCACTATATTACATATGTTTAGATTGCATAGACTATTCCAGTTGCAGCCCAACCACAATACAGTATAACCTCTCCAAACCGGCGAGCCAGTGTGTTTAATTTAGATGGGGTTCAGTATCAATTATGTCATTGTCAAGTCTATTGACGATAGAATATGACATAAACTGTTCATGGAGCGCTTAATTACAGTGCAGGACCTCTCAGGGTGTCCGGTTTAGAGAGGTTTCACTGTATTGCATATGTTTAGATTGCATAGACTATTCCAGTTGCAAGACATGAATGCAGGACAAAAACGAAAATGGCCCACCCTCCAGAAAAGACCACTATATTATCCCTCGTATCTTCCATTCTGATTATATGTTATACATTTACATATTTAGAAATACCGAAGTTCCGATGCATTAACTTCAAACATATACAATGTATTATATGTTCCACCACACCGCATATTCATGCAACACAATATAACGCATTTATGACCTCCTCGTCCATTCCTCATTTGGCAGTAACCACATAACACACATGTATCACAAATTGATACAGAGATAGTCGTTATACAGATTTCAATAACGTTCGCCATATACAAACACACCACTCTTTCTGTTTCATAAAATATATAGTCAAATAGTAAATGCATCTCATCCTCGACACTACAACTGTTACTCGTTTTAGTTACATCTTCTTTCCAACATCGGGCCATTTCAAGTTTTACATTATGGGAACTAATGCTTATGTTATGTGTAACATTTACTTAATATCAGACTTTCATTTAATTATAGATATGTACTTAAATGCCCTATTAAATAAAGTGTGCGCGCGTATTTTTGAAACGTTGTTAATATCTGAATCTGAAAATGATTGCGTTCAATCTAACTAGTGTCGGACCTCACTAAACCGGATTCCGGAGGAGATCCCCATAGTGTCCGGTTTGAGATCTCCATGGTATCCGGTTTCAAATGGTTCCTCTGTAATTTGGGCATTGAGCACTCAAAGATATGTCTGTGTTTTTGCAAATATAAAAGAAAATTAGCATCATACTTAAATGACAGTGGAAAACATCAGTTAAGTTAAATAGGTTTGTGTTTGTCACGTGTCTGATTTAGTCGGGTTTACTGTACGTGCAATTGCATTTACTCTCCACTGCCGGGTGTGACAGCCCGCCCTTCATTCACCCGTTCCGTTGTCACCTGTTCAACTTCCACTTCGTCTTCGTCCGCTGCTCCAGGCTCTCCAGCCTTCACAACTGTGGTATCAGATTGTATTCATGTCGCTTCTACTTTCTCCGTATCTGCCTCGCTCGTCTTTGGTTCCTCTGATGATGCATTCGTCTTCACCTTCTTAGTCTGCTGGGAGAGCATCAACTCCACCTTCCAGTCCTCCTCATCGAACTTAAACTCCCGGATGTAGGTATCTATCTGTATATCGATATCTCCGATCGTCTCCACGCCAATGGGAACTAAACTCAGGAGACCTAGCACCAACTGCGCATCCTTTGTGGTTAAAGTCCTTGCCAATTCGGTGTGTTTTATATTTTGCAAGTCCGTATCAGGTTTCAATAAACGTCGCGTTTCAGCAATTGTTGACATGATATCCGCCTTTATTTCTTTCTGCCGCTCGTTTTCGCATGTTTTGTGGATCTGAAGAAGCGGTGTGGCGATTTCTAGCTGAAATGTCTTGTAATATTTCCTCCACTCGTGTATTATTTCCGCGTAAACCTCGAGGGAATTCCTGTTGTAGAGTTCCGCACCTTTCCCCGTACGAATGATCGTGTCGTACTCCCGTACTGTCTTGATTGTTTGACAGTCCTCGGGCACAATGCGATGCAAGCAGTTGGCGAAGTCGGCTCGCTTCAGGTCCATGTCGCTGTCTAGGTCCTTCATATTTTGTATCGTCTCCGCCATCACCTTCTGGTAGTCACTTAGCCGCTTCACCATATGCATATCGTTCACTGAAAAGGATGGGGGATCAATTGTGGCTGTGAATGGAGAAATTGGGATTATTGGTTTTGCGAAGAGTGTAGATGTTTTGTGTACATAGAATTTGGAAAAGTCTCACTATATGTGGTGGTGACTTGAGAAATGGGGCTTAAGGGTTTTTGCGACCAGTGAAGATCCAGATCAGCCTGTGCATCCGCACAGTCTGATCAGGATCTGCACTGTTCGCCATTCCATCAAGGAAAAACCTTATAACAAGACACATTTCCCCAGTCACAGCGACAAAGTATTAAAAAAGGAATTGTGATTAGTTTACCTATGTTTACTTAGTGTATCGATTGTTTGATCAATATATTTTATTGTGCCGTCTGTTCGTCCGTCCAATTACTTGTGTAGCCTGATAGTGATATATATTGCTTGTTGGAAGCCTGATGGACGTTTCATTGATGGAATAGCGAACAGTGCAGATCTTGATCAGACTGTGCGGATGCACAGGCTGATCTGGATATACACTGGTCGCAAAACCCATAAGCCCCACCCCCCCCCCACCCCCCAATTTCTGCAATCACAGCCACATATAACCAATACTGCATGGCAGCGATCACTTACGTATACGAGCAATGTTCTGTCTTTTATCAGGTACCGGACCACGCATTGATCAAATACACGAGACTGATAAGAAAATACCATTTCCATGCATTGACGTTGATACAAATATTCATGGTCATGGTTCTGAAAACTGCTTGTTTATTCTGCAACATAAAGCCCTAGAGGTCCTGATAAATGATGACTTCCCATGTGTCATAGTCTAGTAGATTTGGGTAGATTTGGGTAAATCGTGCTGCCACCTAGTCTTGCCTATTGAGCATGATTTTGAAATGAGCATGGTTTTGAAAACTGGTTGCCTATTGAGCATGTTTTGAAATGAGCATGGTTTTGAAAACTGGTTGCCTATTGAGCATGATTTTGAAATGAGCATGCTTTTGAAAACTGGTTGCCTATTGAGCATGATTTTGAAATGAGCATGGTTTTGAAAACTGGTTGCCTATTGAGCATGGTTTTGAAATGAGCATGGTTTTGAAAACTGGTTGCCTATTGAGCATGATTTTGAAATGAGCATGGTTTTGAAAACTGGTTGCCTATTAAGCATGATTTTGAAATGAGCATGGTTTTGAAAACTGGTTGCCTATTGAGCATGATTTTTAAATGAGCATGGTTTTGAAAACTGGTTGCCTATTAAGCATGATTTTGAAATGAGCATGGTTTTGAAAACTGGTTGCCTATTCTGCAACATAAAGCCTTCCTGATGAATGATGAATTCCCATGCGTTTCCTAGTCTAGTAGATTTGGGTAAGAGTTGGATAGATTTGGGTAAATCGTATTGCCACCTAGTATTGTCTAATGAGCATGATATGCAATAAAAAAGAAACAGAAAACAGTGGCTTGATAGTCTCTATGTACATGGATACGAACCCATATATCGGATGTTCTCTATCTGGTCCGTCCTGTTTGCCAGTTCGTCACGGCAGGGCAGGGATTCGTCCACCCAGAGTTTCGTATCGAGCGTGATTTTCACGGTACCAGTCGCCTTCAGTACGGCCGGTGTCAGGAATATCGACTGTATCAGTTCGTTCAGCTTTTTCGCCTTGTGAAGCTTCAAGAGGGAGTCTAGTGCGTCAGTGTTGTCAAAGCCGACCGCCATCACAATACCTGGAAAATTATTGGGTATTGGAATATTATATAATGTTTTTTTTCCAGTCAAAGCCACATATGATACACGCCATGTTATTTTGTACTTAAGAATATGTGTGGTATCTCATGAAAAATATTTACAACATTATACAATTATTGTCTTTTGAGGACATGTACATGAGATTTACGTACCTGAGAAAAGTGATGTTCACCGACGCCGAAGGCGGAGGTGAACATCACTTTTCGAAGGTCCGTAAATCTCATGTACACCGACTCAAAAGACTATAATTGTTTTATTATATGACACTTTTTGACACCATATTAAAATATTTCTGGCCAATATTTTTTTCAAAATATCCGGCCGAAAAAATATTTGTTTTGGTTTCACACAATATTCAATAATTATTTAAAATACATGTTTTTTAAATTTTAGGGCCCCCAAACAAATTCAGCCTCAAAGTTTTGCTAAATTTTAACAAAAAAATAGACTAGTCTGAGAATGATATTCGAAATGTGATATTCAACTGGAGGTGAATATCACATTTCGAATAACACTCTCGGACTCTTCTCGCGCAACGAGACGAGTCCGAGACTGATATTCAGGTGAATATCATGTATGTCCACAATCACGTGACCCGCAATTGGACAATCTCATTGGTTGAAATTCTTAGTCATATAATAATTAGGATTGTTTTAGTAAATGACGTCGAAAGTTTACGAAATTGGATTACGGTAACTAGGCAATGTCTAAAATGATTTTTTAAATCACATCTCTATCGGGCATGCCTGTAAATCACATAACTTACACCAAAGTCATCTATCTACTACATTCCTATCAAAAGTAATATGCATTTCAGTTTTGTTACATGCGTAAAGGCGGCCATTTTGGAAAATGTCCGCTCACCGACTCATGCTATGAATTTTGGAATTCCACCTACTGTATGTTCCACGTTTTGCTGCCGATGATATTTTGGGTATTAAACACGCTAAATCTTAAAAATATTTAATTATAAGTACTTTTTCATCAATAACAAAAAAGTCACCCTCCCCAAAAAAAAATTATTTGATGATATTCCGTCAAATATTGATTTTATTGCGAACAAAATATTTTCCTATTGGAATTTAACATGGGGGCTAAAATATATTTTTTTAATAATTTTTATTTGTGGACCGATTTTCAAAATCTAACTTTTGTTTTCTTAGTTACATCATTTCCAAGCTATCTAGCCAGGTTTCTGAGTCAATTTCCAATTAGGAAAATCGTTGTTTCGCTATAAAATCAATATTTGATGGAATTTCATGAAACTAAATGTTTTGGGGTGGGTGACTTTTTTGTTATTGGTGAAAAGGTACTTGCATTTAAACATTTTTTTGATTTAATATGTTTAATAGCCAAAAGTTCGTCGGCAGAAAAACGTGGAACAGACGGTAGTAGATTCTTGACACTGGGGGTATCCCATATTCAAATCAATTGTCAAAGTCTATGCTAATGAAAAGATATACGGGTCTCTATGACAGGGTCAGGATTAATAAGCCAGAGTCTTGCTACGTCAAGGACACATTACATGCATCTGTTCGTTTTATTTTCAAAATGGTTTTGCTACACATACTATGTGTGTGCATGAATAAAATATTGAAAAGCATATATTTGCTCAAAATTGTGAAAAACGGAGATGATCATAAATGGAAGGTTCTTTCGTTCGCGCTAGGTTTCTCGCCTGACAGGGTAACTCAAATTCCGTGGCTATCGCAATTACATTGCATATAGTAACTCCAATTCCGTGGCTATGGCAATTACAGGACAACGTACATACACTACCGCATTCTCTAATATTGTCAATAAATTTATATCTGTAATATATAAAAGAACATGAACTTTATGATCGAACTCAAACAGATTGATTGTCTGCGTCTGAGCAGGCTCAGACAATCGAATTGCTTGATCGCGATTTGGCATTACCAATAGCAGGCATACATATAATTGTATCGCAAACTGCTGCCGCTATACTACATTGTATATAAAACGGCAGATCAGTAAAGAATAAATGTCAACTGTGATATAGAGACATGACATGCACGTCTATGCCAAACCTTGATCAAATCTCAATAAATCCGGTTACCCTGTAACTACCTCACCCATTCGCGAACATCATAAAACACTAACTACTAAAACAAGTAGGACAAACATTGATCAAATCTGTGAAATTAGCTGGTATGTTTTTGAGAGCGCCTTTAAATCGCCAATAAATCCGGTTACCCTACAATGTTTCTCACCCTTTCGCCAACACCTTAAACCATAATATAACTAGAACAAACCTTAATCAAATATGTGAATGTACTTGTTCTCGAGAGCGTATGTCCTGGTGAGCGCCGCGCAGAGTTTTCCCGCGTAACATCCAATAAATCCGCTTACCCTACAACTGTCCCTTTCGCGAATATCCTAAAACCCTAACTAGGACAAACCTTGATCAAATCTGTGAAAGCAGCTGTTCTTCAGCGCGCCTTTCCTTATGAAGGCGGCGCGGAGTGGACGATGTCCATGGCGCAGAACTCGAATGGGTGATATAAACAATTCAAATCTCAATGAGTGATATCACCTATTCGAAAGTGTGTTATCACCCTCTCGAATAGGTGATATCATCCATTTAATTATTTCAAGTAGGTGATATCACAAATTGGTATTTACTTCCAAACTGCACTCCATACAAACCTTGATCAAATCTGTGAATATAGCTGTTCTTCAATGCGTCTTTCTTGGTGAATGCGGCGCGGAGATGGACGATGTCCATGGCGCAGAACTCAGTGTAGAGCGTCTCCAGGGTGTGCATGATGAAGTAGTGCTCGAGGCCGTGACTGCCCTCCTCCTCCGGCACCGCGCTGTACACCGACACGTACACGCCGATCTCACCTACAACGGCAAGGCAACATCATGTGTGATTACGTGGTTCCCGAACGGCGTGACGCCGCCATGGCTGAACGGGGGGGGGGGTGCAACCAGATTCGCCCCTGCTGTTGAATGTGGCTTTTTGCATTTGTGACCGGTATAGATCCTGATCAAATAGCTCAGTTATGTAGCCTGACAACGATCCATTGTGCTGATTAAGAAGCATGGTGGGTGATTCGAATTCATTGATGGCATGGCGAAAGGGCAGATCCTGACCATCTGGATCTACACTGGCTGCAAAACCCATAAGCCCCATTTTTACAGGTACAGCCACATTTATTGAATAGTCCATTACCATTGTCGGTATTCTGATACGGTGGCAAGTTTCCGTGGCTCCGTGCAGACATGGTATATACATGTCGCCAATATGGCGTAGCGGAATGACAACAGGTAAGTGTCAGTTTAATTAAATATTATACAACTTACAGAACATTATCAACAACGTATCTGGTATGTACAGACGCAGAAATAAATATGATGTCCAACGATCACGCTCACAATACTAATGACAACGTATTTTCTGAATAATTCGCTTGCAAAGATGACACCTATTTGTACGTGAATTTTGAATCGAGGGAGAGTGACGAAAGTGCATCTACCATATCATAATACCGACAGTGATTACGGAACTAGGAAAAGGAGTATTCTTTGAAAGTTGCAATTATATTGACGCTCCGATCTACAGCGTATGTAGCCATGTGTGTTACATGTGTATCGTCTGTGTGGTTGGATGGTTTCTAATTTTCGTGACATCCTTGAGGTTGAATATGCTAACTGCCATTACTCGGCTGTCTGAATTCGCTGCATCTCGGTGTTATAAGTAATATGAAAACTGATTGGGGACGTTTGAATTTACACTTAATAAGTTTAATTAGAGTATTTCTTCTTATTGTTTTCATACAGACTGCAAAGGGTTGAGAACGTTTTTAACATAAATTTACACTCTTTTATTTTCAAGACCACTTGGTTGTTTTTACCCGATACGTAGGTAGGTTTTTTGCCATCTGGGTGGACGCTTAACAGAGAAAAATAATGGCATGGCCTTACATGTACGTATGATATATGAAAATATTCAGAAAAAGTTGACGTTTTTCAGACGGCCTGTATAAATCGGGACGATGGATATAAATTTGTGTTCTTAAAAGTATATTATTCTCGGACATTTCCATGTGTATTTTATGTTCGGAAGTTTAAGAATCTGGTTCATTGATTGACTATGACATCATCGTTCAACACTATACAGGGTACATAGACAACGGAATAAAGAAAGATAAATAATGTTCATGTTGTTCGGGTACTGGAGGTGAATGTAAAAGTCGAACTAAATGCTACATAAATGTGGCTGTGACTGGAGAAATGAGGTTCACCATGAGACCCACCATGATTCTGACAAGACAAGCCATATAGATCGTTAGCATGCTACAGGAGTGTGCTATTTGATCTGGATGTACACTGGTCACAAATCCCATAAGCTCCGTTTCTCCAGTCACAGACAGAAATAAATATGTATGGACGAGTTATGGCCCTTGCTTACCTTTCTGACGTTGGAAGAACGGCCGGGCATCGTCCCTCGTGTTGTAGAACTCGCAGCTCATTGTGCCTCACCCACCTAATGGAGAATACAGACGGGTTGTCTATGGTGTACGAACGGGGTCAAAACTAAACTTACAGGTGCAGCTATAAAAATATACAAGTGCACCTGTATATTTTTATAACTGCACCTGTAAGTTTAGCTTTGACCCCGTTCGAACACCATAGTTGTCAGAGGCAAATCAGCATGCTTAGGTAATACTTAGAGCTATGGTGTACGAACGGGGTCAAAACTAAAATGGCAGGTGCACCTATAGAATTTCACAGGTCCACCTATAAAATATGCAGGTGGACCTATACATTTACAGGTGGACCTATACATTTATAGGTGGAACTGTCAAATATATAGGTGCACCTATACAATTGTACATGTCCACCTGTAAAATATGCAAGTGGACCTATACATTTACAGGTGGACCTATACATTTACAGGTGGATCTATACATTTACAAGTGGAACTGTCAAATGTATAGGTGCACCTGTAAAATGTACAGGTTTATTTGTTACAGGTGCAACTGTAAATTGTACAGGTGAACCTGTGCATTGATATGTCCACCTCATAGTTTACAGGTGGACCTATAAAATTGTATAGGTGCACCTGTAATATTAGTTTTGACCACGTTGTATTGAGCACAGTTCGTCCGCATGTACGAGAACAGAATAGATCGCACATTCGGATAAGCATGCTCTAAATAATTTATCCAACTAGACCCCCATACCAGAACTATGTATGTAGCCTATTTCACCAACATTGCAAAGTATCCTTTGCTAGCAAAGTATACTTTGAGGGAGAAATTTTCAATTTTCGGATAAATTTATTAATTTATTATATTATCACAGCCATGTATTATATTATCACAGCCATTTTGGCTGTGATAATGTAATACATTCAGTATAATAATTCTGCCTACTTTTAATCATCAAATATATTCAGTGGTTAGTTCTACATGTATATGATATAATGCATTTCGGGAAAAATAAATGATTACTCCCTCAAAGTATACTTTGCTAGAAAAGTATACTTTGCAATGTTGGTGAATTAGGCTACTGGTTTTCATTTCGTCGGGGGAATGTGTCAACACTACTGCCTGCGCTAATCCAGGAGCTGGTTACACTAAACTTCGTAAGACTAAAATGTTCGTAAGCGCAAAATTATGATAGTTTGTTATTTCACATTAACAATCTTTTCTTGTAAACGATTATGGGATTTACATTTATGAAGCATATGCAGCATATGCTCAATATATGTAAATGCATCAATTTAAATTTTCAGGCGATCCTGAATTTGCACTTACGAACATTTTAGTCGTACAAAGTTTAGTGAAACAGGCCCCAGGAACCGACTTCTCCGACGTTTCCGCACAATACTACATAAATATTTCGGAAGTTAAGGCCTTGTGCCGAAACATCGGAAAAGTGGGTTCCTGGCTTTTTTCAGAATTGTTCAACATATCGTATTATTGCGGAAAGCTTACTGTAAATAAAGGTCAGCCATGGCAAGAGAAAAATCTTGACTTTTGTTCACAGAATTGGGAAAACAACAACGCGGCTGCTATGGACAGGTAATTGCGATTCGGAGGTGGTCTTTGAAAGCAAGCAGCTTGATTGGCTGAGCCTGAGCTGCGCTGCAGCTCAGGCTCAGACATTCAAATTGCTTGATTGCGCTGGATTGAAAGCTGGTATTGTCAATAGATGTTCAGAAACATTGATCATCTGGGCAAAATTACCGCAGGCGGTTGTGTATGCACAGTTAACATTTAGACCGCCGTAGTCCGAGATCAACCTGCACATCCGTGCGTGTCGCATTTGAATCGTTTCAACGACTTGATTCAAATGAGAAAGGTCGTGCGATTTTGTACCTACGAAGTTTCATGAAAGATATTTACAGAAACTGTGATATTTTCTGTAAATTCTGTAAAACGAATTCGATATATATTCGCTATGAATATTTACGATATCTTCCGTAAATGACGTCTATAGTTGACGAACTGTTGAAAGAAACTATATGAAAAATACGGCAACTTTCGACGTCATTTACTGAAGATATCGTAAATGTTGTGAATAATCTTCATGAAATATCGCACATCTTAGTAGGTCCAAAATCGCATGGCTTGTCTCAAATGAGGTACTGTAACTGGGGCACGTAACTTGGTACGACTAAGACGTTCGTAAGTGCAAATTTAGGATCGTCTGGAAATTTCAATTGATGGATTTACATTTATTGAGCATAGGCTGCTTTTCCAAGTTTATATCCCCGATAAATTCCACAAAAAGGCCATTCATTCCTTATAATTCCAGCATTTGAAATAAATTCATCAAGAAAATGTGTTTATTTTCCGTGTTCTTAAGAATTATTTTAACTGCGCCTCACGGTTACGGAAGTAGTTCGGCGTGGGAGCTTACTGGGATATAAATTTTGGACAGAGACTTGCTACGGACCAATCAAATGTTAGTGAATTGTGTAAATATTTTTGTGCTGGAATTATTACAATATATTTTACATTTTTTGACCATCATATATCAGGGTATGGGATCACGTGGTCTATTGTTTTGTCTGGAGTAATGGCGGCGCCCATGAGGTCTCATGTAAATTTGATCGGACCAAGATTAAACAACGTCCGATTCCATCCGAATGTTCAGAATAACTGGCGGATTCATAGTGTTGACGGTTGGAACATGGTCATCATTAAAAATAAGAAACCGCAGTCATATTGATGAAAAATAAGATTTACCTGAAACCTCATGGGCGCTGCCATTTCTGCAGACAAAACAATAAACAACGTGATCCCATATTAACCTGCATATGGTATATGCGAAAAGGAATTTCCGGCTTTGCAATAAACTCTGTCTTTAAATCCGTGTTCACATTTAATTGACACCGATGGTGTCTTCTAGATGTTTAACTGTTTTTAAACAGTTGTTCACAACATTCCATAATGGTCGTCTACAATCAGATTACGTCTATCTCTGTGAGACTCGGCTTTGCAGATATAATCTCTAACCCACACACGGAATGGTGTTCCTTGCCATAACTATGTATACATGCATATGATTGTTGCTGAAGACGTCCGTATTATTTATGACCTATAACCAAATTCTTCAGCAACAAAATATGATATCTTCTGTAAATGACGCCGAAGGCTGACGAAATATTCATAATAAATGCTCTATTTCGCATTTGCTCTGAAAATTTCGCCAACTTTCGACTTCATTTACGGAAAATATCGTCTTCTTCTTCTTAGGTACAAAATCACATGAAGATGTGCGATATCTCATGTAAACTATTTACAAATATTTATTATGAGATATCGCTCTCATACTAAATAGTTACAAAAAATTACGATATCTTCCGTAAATTACGTCATACGTTGAAGAAATGTTCAGAGCAAAGGATTCCGCATTTACCATGAAGATCTCGCCAACGTTCGACATCATTTATAGAAAATATCACAGTTTCTGTACATGTTTTTCATGAAAAATCACATATCTCATGAATATGCATGTATATGACCGTTGCTGAATAAGTTATGCCCGTATGGCTTTTTAACTCATCCAGTATGATATCGTGTGACTACGGAGTCCTGCAGGGGACATGGATTTTTTTTATTAACTCGTTCCCACGAAATAACAATTCGTTCCTTTAGTTTATTAATTCGTTCCCACGAAATAACAATTCGTTCCCACGATATAACAATTCGTTCCCACGAATTAACAATCGTTCCGACGAAATAAAAATTCGTTCCCTCGAATTAACAATTTGTTCCCACGAATTAACAATTCGTTCCCGTGGGAACGAATTGTTAATTCGAGGGAATGCATTGTTATATCGTGGGAACGAATTGTTATAGAAGTTATTAATCATGTCAAAATGCGTTGCTGGCCACGGAACTCGAAACGGGGACCTCTGGTTTACCGTACCTTTGCTCTCCCCCATAGTAACAGGCATACCAACCATGCAAATCTAAATATTATTTTTTTTAAAAATCTAGAGGTACTATAGGCTACAAGTTGTTATGGCCCGATTTCTGGTATTGTTGTCCGATATCCAGGACATAAACTGTAATATCCACCAGAACAATTAAATGCGATCAAATATAGATAAGTTGTCACATAGATACGTATAACCCACAACGGATAAGAATGCGTTTATAAAGAATACGTGTATATTGCATTTGTATAAACTCCGGAATAGATCTGAACTATTGCCCAGGCACGTCAAAACCCAGGGAATTAGTCAAAATTATGGAATATCGATTTATATATGGAGTTGGGTAATAATGTGATCTGTCTTACCCCGTCTTCCCATCTCGCATGTTAAATACTGAACAAAGGAGACAGAAAGTGTCCAATTCTAAAACATTACAGTATACGACCAACAAACGTGTATGGATTATACATCGTATTTCATTCACAAGAAGATACCCCACCCTCCTACTCGTATTACTACTATACAATACAGTAGGACCTCTCTAAACCGGACACCCAACAAACATTTATAAGTATGCTTAATGTTGATTGACTTAATTGGCACATTTCCTGATTATATTGCATGTTCATAATCGTGCAATACACATGCATGTCTTGGAGTGCTCATCTGTCTGAATTACAGTGGAACCTCTCTAAGACGGACATCCTGGGGACCTCCCAGGGTGTCCGGTTTAGAGAGATTCCACTGTACTGGGGACCTCCCAGGGTGTCCGGTTTATAGAGGTTCCACTGTATATGCGATGACCATGTGCGCCGAATCGTCGAAATCATTTTCGGACAATTCTCACATGGCTGTGACTGTAGAAATGGGGCTCATATCATGGCGGTTACAAATTGTGCAGTGCCTGGTCAGGCTGCCTATCCGCGCTGTCTGATCAGGGACTGCACTGGCGAATCACCCATTCCAGCAAACAGTTAGTTGCGAAGAGTAACTCTTGCAATGTACTCCCGTAACGTCCGTATGGAAGCAGATTGCAAGAGTTACTGTTCGCAACTAGCAAACAGTATACTTGTCTATCACATGGTACGAATACAGCATCAGAATCAAGAGCGACGCTGGCCACAAAACTGAGACACGCCGTGTGATTTTGTACCTTCGGACATCTGCGTAATTTCATGAAATAAAATACTTTTATAATTTTTTCCCCTTAATGGCGTCAAACGTTGACACAATTTTCAGAGTGCATGCGGAATATTCCGCATGTACTCTGAATATTTTGTCATCTTTTGAAGAATATTGTAAATTAACTAATGGCATGAGCCCCGTTTCTCCAGTCACACGGTCACATTAATTTTGCAGTGAGGCAAAAAGAAAGAGCATACACTGACCAATAATAATAATAAAAATAACAATAACAATAACAGTTATTATCCCGTCAACACAGTGCGTATGTACCGTGAAACACGGTGCCGTGAAACATTTTTGATATCCAGTCAATACAATTTTTGCATTTTACAGCCATTTGAAGGTGTTGACGGGATAAATAGAATAGTAGGTTAGTGCTGTGAATGGGAAAAAATATCTGGCGCGGCACAGAAACGGGATGTGCTCGGCAGAGCCTCGCCCATCCCGTTTCCTGAACCTTGCCAGATATTTTTTCCCATTCACGGCACTAACCTACTATTCTCTATTTATTATTATTATTATTATTATTATTATTATTATTATTGAATTGAAGAAAAAGCAGAAGAATAAGACAATAACAACTACAAAGTTAATAATAATAATAACAATAACAATAATATAATAATAATAAAAACAAATAATAATAATAAAAATAAAAATAAAAATAATAATGTTCAGAAGAAGAGTAACCAAGCATGTACATGTGTAGTCTGTATTACAGTAGAAATGTTCAAGTTACCGCATCAATCTATCAAGTAAATTAATAGCAATCAATACGATAACTTAATTTACAAACAAACATTCAAAATCAAAAGGTATACTCACATATAAGTGCTAGTATGCATTGGCCATGGCTAGAGTAATACTATCCGGATTATACAGGTGTGCGTATGTAATTAAAATACGTGACGTCAACAATAGACTAATTAATTTGTTCCGGATATTTTAGTAAGTGATATGTATTGCTGTGCTCATGTTTATGTCCGTCCGTTCGTCCCCCCCAACCCCTCCCCGGAAAAAATGCTAGATAGTTTTCGGGTACCCCGCGTCTGCAACTGTAAGTCGTATATACTTGAGACTTAACTTTTTGTTTATCAGCATCTCTATGTTCATCCTATTACCTATCAATATGGCTCAATGTCAGGATAACATAACTGTGTCGTTTGTTTGTAAATAAATGAAGCAGTTGCCTTACAGAAAGGTTAGAATTTGGAAATTAAATTCCACATGTGCACCTCATTGGCGGAAAATTTAGCATTTTCTCGAAATCAGTATCGTTGAAATACGGCGGTGTGATAAGGGATTGACTATCAAAGTAGAGTCCGTTTACCTGGAGTGACTGCATACTTAATACGACTTAACCGTTTCACCCATAAGTAACTTGAATGGATTTTGGTATGTTAATTGTGCAACCAATTCAACAGTAATAACATAATTATCAGACTAGTGCATTTATGAAAAGGGGGTGTTTTTGTTTTCAAAAAATATGAAAAGTATTTGTAAGAAGTGCAGATCCTGATGAAGCGGCTCGTCATGGGCCGGCTAATCTAGATCTTCACTATTTGCCAAAAACCACTATACAGGTATGTAGTGTTGAACATGTATTTGTGGCTGTGACTGGAGAAATGGGGCTTGTGGGATTTATGACCAATACAGCCCCTGGTCAAATAGCGCACACGTCGCCTGATATCGATCTATATTGCTTGTTAGAAGCACCACTGGTGTTTCATAGATGGAATGACGAACAGTGCAGATCCTGATCAAACTATGCGGACGCTCAGGATCTACACTGGTCGCAAAACCTATAAGCCCTATTTCTCAAGTCACAGCCACATTAATGACTGTGTCTATACAATTAGTCAGAAGATCGCGGGGATTTTGGCAACACATGTACGATCATACAGACAATAGTCCGACTACCAAAGGTTATAGTATCGTCGACAGTGATACAATATTGCATATTTTTGTATATCGGGTTCATGTTACCTTTGCGAACAGGGAGATCACCATACTTGTGTCTGGGACTGCATAAATGGGGCTTTTGGGATTTGTGACCCGTGTAGTTCCTGGTCGAATAACACACTCCTGTAGCCTGATAACGATCTGCATTGCGTGTTAGAAGCATGACGCGGGCTATTGGTGTAATAGCGAACTGTGCAGTTCCTGATCGCATGCACAGTCTTATCTGGATCTACACTGGACACAAAACACATGAGTCCCATTTATCCAGTCACAGTCACAATTATGTTTTTTTATAATCAGAGCAAGGCACAGTGGTATGACACATATCGTTTATGGTTACTATTGCTGTGAATAACTTAATTGTCGTATGTGTTTACTGCATAAAACGGTTTTCGCAGTATATATAGTATAGCATGTAACAATGGTTAACAGTCATAATACAGTAGAACCTCTCCAAACCGGACACCCTGGCAGGGCCCAGGATGTCCGGTTTAGAGAGGTCCCACTGTAATTATGGTATATGAGTGCTGCAATACATATGTATATGTATTGCGATCACGAACAGGCATTACCAGTGTAAGTACAGCACAGCTAAAGCAACCAAAATACGTCTTGCTGTTCGGTTTAGAGAGGTTTTACTGTACACTAGTGTAATAAAAATGCAAATTATACCGCTACAGACAATATGTTAAGTGATCAGTACGTCCGTCTGTTTGTTAGGAAGATTGTAAAGAAAACCTACTGTAAAATGACGCCAAAGATTACGTCACGTCGGAAAACGTCGTTTAGAAACGTTCGGAAACCACGTGATCACACACCTGCATGTGCATGTGGATGTATGTGGACGTTGAAACTGTCGACGTGTTAGCAAAAATGTTCTGAAGGGAAAAAACACACATGGCTTGTTAAGTTTACTATAGTAGGAAAAACATTTCCGAAGGACTCCACGCAATTTAAACAGACTAAATGTTTTTCGTACTACAGTAAGCTCAACAGTTCATAGTTTTATTACTTATATTTACATTCCATTTTCTGTTTGTTTCAAAAACAATTAAACAAAATTAAGAATCCTCTCGTTTTACGTCGTTTTATCGCAATTCATGGAACAGCGACGGTCACACAGTGCGGTAGGGACTGGAGTGACCGAATGGCGAACAGTGAATGGCGACCCTGAACACGCCTTATTATATGTCCACAGGTAGTCAAATAAATATGACTAACCGCTACTAGCGGAGTAGATAAGCCAGATGATTGTTTTTTTGTTGATACAATCATGAAAATAGGTACGCAGTTAGGAACATTGTTTTATATTAAATATGTTTAACTATAGTGGCATCACAGATTCGACACGTGACAAAAACGGCAGCGATTTTCCAAGATGGCCGCTTACAGTAGTCTGTGGATACAAGTAAATAGCATTATTTGGCCGAGGAAATACTATTAACATCATGTATTTACTTACAACACGCTTGTTATAGCGTTCAGTATTATTCCTATAAATATGGTTTACCTGTTTTCAAATGGCTGCCACAATAGCACAAAATCATACACCTGGGCGTCCGGCTTCAATGCTTATGTACATATATATGTGACTCTGACTGGAGAAATGGGGCTTATGTGTTTTTCCGACCAGTGTAGATCCAGATCAGCATGTGCATCCGCACATTCTGATCAGGATATGCACTGTTCGCCAATCCACCAATGAAACACCCGTGCTGCTTCTAGCAATCAATATTCAGTGGAACCTCTCTAAACCTCACATCATTTACACCCATGTGTGGTAATATTTTGGGGTTCGCTGCTAAGTTAGGTATAAATATCGCTGATGGCACAGTATGTTCGTAATTGCAAAGCACTAACACATGCCATGGAGTAGTCAGGGGCCCGTTTCACTAAACTTCGTACGACTTAAATGTTCGTAAGTGCAAATTTAGGAACGTCTGGAAATTTCAATTGATGGATTTACATGTATTGAGTATAGGCTGTATATACAGCCTATGCTCAATAAATGTAAATCCAATAATTGTTTACAAGAAAACAGTGTTAATGTGAAATTTACAGACTATTATAATTTTGCACTTACGACCACTGTATATTGTTATCAGGCTACATGGGTGTGCTCCTTGATCAGGAACTATACTGATCACAAATCCAATATCTCCAGTCACAGACACATATGTACACACACATATATATATATATATGACTTTGACTGGAGAAACGTGGCTTATGGGATTTGTGACCAGTGTAGCTCATGGTCCACTAACATACGCACGTAGCCTCGCAACGATATATATTGCTTGTAAAAAGCATGTCAGGTGATCATTTATGAAATAGCGAACGGTGCAGATCATGATCAGACTGTGCGAATGCACAGATTGATCTGGATCTACACTGATCGCAACCAGTAAGCCCCATTTCTCCAGTCACAGCCATATATATATATATATACATGTATATATAATCCTTGAAGGATTCGCCAGACCGGGTATGGAAGGTGTTCGAGCCAATTCCTATCCTTAAATATAAGCCAAAGAAAACGATTCGCCAGACCAGTACATGAATGTAACAGCGTACTACCCAGCGGCTTCCGTGTGTCTTCAGATCGGAATTAGAAGAATGTCTTATTGCTAGGAATATCCGTTCATCCGTCTGTCCGTCTGTCCGCCATATTTAGTCAGCCAAAATAGTATGGTAGCTTGATGCATTACTAAATATTTGGACACTAGATACTTGTCAACATACATGAATAAGAAGCACCCATAATGACATACGACCGTGACCATTTTCACCTTCACAATATCACTGAATTATATATCAGTTGTTTTATTTAATAAAATACCTGGATACCAGTTTGTTTAACCAGCCACAGCATCAATGTACCTTCCTTGATAACTTAAATATTTGAGCATTTGATAAATGTGGAAATACTCATGAGATCGTTATCATGACCATGGCCTATTTGACCTTGACGCATCACTTGACCTTGACGGTCTGTACCTCTAAATTTGTATTCCAGTTCCTTTAACCAGCCACAACTTCAATGTAATGCCAATAGTTAAGCGTCAGTCATTAGTCGTTTTTGAATTGTCATGAGAAAGAAAATACTTACACTAATGACTATATTCCGTTAGTCTCCAAACGTTGGTTAATAATCTTCAACACATAACGCCACAAACTCAAACATAGTAGTTTATATTATACTTTATTGTTGTTGTTTGTTCTGCGTTAAAATTCTTAATGATTATCATTCCATTCAAGTTCAGTAATAAGAGACCACATATAATAATATATGTCATTGTATGTTTTTCTTTCTCAAAATAGATAATCTTATTCTTTGCATTGTAATACTATCCGTTTATTATGTGTGAATATATTTGCGAATGATCCGAAGTCACACAAAGCTTTATTGAACCGCTATTGATAGCTTTTGAATTTCGTGACAAACTTAACGTTTATCAACGTTACAATTGTCTCAGTTCGTCCATTAAATTTGAGGACGTACCGTTATAGATGTTGATACAAACTTAACCCTTTCAACATTACAGTCCGCTTTACCAGTGTTTGCAAACAGTGTAGAGCCAGATAACGAGCCGTCTCATCAGGATCTGCACTGTTTGTATATAGGTATTTTCTGATTTTTTAAATAAACATCCCTTTTCTGAGTAATGGAATAGCTCAAATGCCAACATGGACGAGTCCATGCCAGTTACTTAGGGGTGAAATAGTTCATATGTTGATCATAAATGTGACTGGATAGCGTCAGGCTTACGCCACGTGTCCCGAGCCAAGCTCCGGATCTGCTTGCATACTTACAGTGGGGTCAGCGTGTAAGTGCACACACGAACGAACACGACAGGTTGGAACCAACCTGTCGTGTTCGTTCGTGTGTGCACTTACACGCTGACCCCACTGTATGCATAGAAACAAAATTGCTACCTCAATGCGATAATTATTCTCTAGATAACCATATCGTAGGCAACTCTGGTAGCTAACTTATGCAGCCTGTTATCCATCTATACTGTTAACCACATGGATTGTGTGACAGGGACTGAATTTCGAACAGTGCAGACCCGGATCAGACGATGCGCAGTCTGATCCGGGACTACACTGGCCGAAAAGTCCATCGTCACCATGTCTCCAGTCACAGCCATATTTCATCTCGACGTGTATTTTTCTCTCGATACGTTCCAATGCATGACTGCTCACGATTACCATACATCCAATCAAAAAGCGATCGAGTGTAGATATCCAAATCTGACAATGACTGTTGTGAAATCGGACAGTAACATCCTTTGTCACCAGAGCAAACCAAGTCTTCAGTCTACTCCGTTCACCGTGTAGTCGTTGAATTGACCCTCTGTCGACCTTGAGTCCAGTAATAACAGACCGTGGCTGAGGGGTATCACCGTCGGACTGCCACGCTGGCGACCCGTGTTCGATCCAGGGTTCAGTTCCAGGACGTTAGTATTTCCGAGATACTTTTTCTTTCGGATGAAAAGGTGATCCCATGTATCAGATTAGAAGATGAGTCTGGGCACGTTAAAGAACCGGAGGGAATATCCTCTGGAGCCTGTTTCCTCTGTACCCACCTCTTTCCTCTCTCTCCTTCTTGGGAGACGACATACAAGGTCACCGAGCCAGTGCCGTCGTTAAATCTAAGCCTTCTAGTTTGCGTTCAGTAAACAGTACATAAACCACCTGCGCTAATCTTGCAAACATTTTAATTTATTCCAATATATATCCAAATATTTGATTATTGTGCTTGAAATCAAACATGTTGATTGGCTGAGCCTGGGCTGTACTAGTGCGAGTTGTGATTGCCAATATATGTTCAGAAACTATGACATACTGACAAGTATATGGAAATCTAATAAACACCCGACTAATGAAACAATAGCAACTAATATTCAGATAACAGACCACTGTTGATGTAGCAGTTGTATATTTACGTCTCTACATAGATGTGTAGAATCCGAATTGTACATGTAAATCACCAAAACGTGCTTATTATTTTCTAACTACACCATATGGTGTGATTTCCATGGTCGCAGCATCTGCACGAAGACTTATTGAGCACATATATATGGTTTATTTGTGTAAGTAGCTGTATGTTTATGAGTAGATTTTTTGTTAGATTTCCATTGACTTTACATGGGGCAACAAGAAGGGTACAACAACCTTAACGCAGGCGGTTGTGTGTCAGTGTCAGGCTGCTGCTCTAACTGATATATCGATGGTCTAGTAACATAAGGTCGTAACTGCTATGCTTTAGCATAGCAGTTACGACCTTATGTTACTAGACCATCGACACGGCCGTAGCGGACGCCACGGCAGCCAAGGCCAGGCCGTAGCACTATTTTGGCCGTTTTTTTTTTGTTTGTTTTTTTAAGCTGTTAAATGTTGTAGGTTGAGCTTCCAATAGTCTACAACCAAGCATGCCAAATCAGTTGTAGCGCATAACCACTGCCTAATTGATTGGCATGGTCTCGTCCATGCATTATTGCCATTGCATCTATTGCCATTTTGTCCGGCGAAAAGTAAACGCAGCGATTTCATTGAGCGAATCTAAGCAATAACAACAACAACCAAAATATGTCTGCTAAAAGAAAAGTAAAAAGCGTAAAATTAGCGACTTTTTCAGGTGATTATGGTTTTTACAGTCGGAAAGGAATGCGCCCATCTACACATTTAAATTGTTTGAATAACTACTGTTTCGTCATCAAACTTGAAAAATGCCGATTTAATCTACAAACCCATGCATTGAATGAGTCGCTAGAATATAGGCTCATTTTCAATAAACATGTGCTATTGGTGTCGCCGTCATGCAGTCAGGCCGGGGGCTCGAAATTAGCAGTAGCATATTCAGCTCGGACTACCAAATCCTTCCAGTCGGTAGTTCGGACTATTGAAAAAACCATGAAAAAATCAGTCGGAGAATCGCAAAACGAAAATTAGCATGAAGTACCCCACCCATCTTTGTTCCGTCTCAACGCCCCCCCCCCCCCCCCCCCCCTCCACTTTAAACACATGCCTGGGTAAAGGGTAAGGTGGGGGATGATAAATGGCTCCGCCCAAAGACGGGTCATGCCCATTTTTTTGGCATTTAATATGACTTAGCCAATTTTGAGCCATTTCAGCGGGTGTCTTAATTTTGAGCCATTTCAGCGGGTGTCTCACCCCCCCCCCCCCCCCCACCTCCACTTTATACTTTATAGCCTGTTGGGTAAAGGGTTGGGGGAATATGAAATGGTTCCGCCCAAAGACGGGTCATGCCCAATTTTTTTTTACATTTAATATGACTTAGCCAATTTTGAGCCATTTCAGCGGGTATCTCACCCCCCCCCCCCCCCCTCCACCAATTTATACATGCCTGGTAAAGGGTTGGGGAATAATGAAAATGGTTCCGCCCAAAGACGGGTCATGCCCAATTTTTTTTGCATTTAATATGACTTAGCCAATTTTGAGCCATTTCAGCGGGTGTCTCACCCCTCCCCCCCCCCCCTCCACTTTATACATGCCTGGGTAAAGGGTGGGGGGAAATATCGAATGGCTCCGCCCAAAGACGGGTCATGCCCAATTTTTGTTTACATTTAATATGACTTAGCCAATTTTGAGCCATTTCAGCGGGTGTCTCACCCCCCCCCCCCCCCCCCCCCCCCCCCCCCCCCCCCCCCCCCCCCCCCTCCACTTCATACATGCCTGGGTAAAGGGTGGGGGAAAATATGAAATGGCTCCGCCCAAAGACGGGTCATGCCCAATTTTTGTTTACATTTAATATGACATTTGCCATTTGGAGGGTCTAAGTTGAAGAAAAAAATCTGGGGGAAGACCCCCAGACCCCCTGTACAACATATGGCCATGGCACTATTTTAGCCCACTCTCTGATTTATAGTTTCGGGTCTCAGTAAATGTTATTTCATAAAGCACATTTGGCCAAATTTCTGTTTCTTCCATTAGTGTGTGTTCAAAATCTCATGTCAATTAATTGCTCGACCGTTCACTTAGAATGCAGGATATGCCATTTAGAGGGTCTGAGTTGAAAAAAAATTCAGGGTGAGGACCCCCAGACCCGCCGTCAGTGAATTGGCCGTGGCACTATTTTAGGCACCGCTACGGGCCTGATCGATATGCAGCTAGACAGGCCACAAATGACACCAGCCCCATTGATACAGACATACACACATATAATGATATATTACTTGTTCAAGGATATGTGTGTAACCCAATCGTTTCGATAATTGCATACACATGTACATGTACGAGCGCATACGTATATGTGCGGCACATTTAGCGATGACCCTGACGACTTGTTTAGAAGAATATCCGGCATACATTGTGAAGTGACTTCAAAGGCGGATTCACGTAGGGGAAACCCCGGCGCGCCCCACCCCTCTAAAAGTCGGCGAGTAAAGTTTTGCCCAATTTTAAAACTCTAACTGTTAAGTAGATTCATTCTGCGATAACGTCTTTACCATATTTTCATTCCCCACGCCACCCATGCTCTCCATGCTCAATTTCTAGGTCAAGTAAATTTGAAATTTCCGGTTCAGTAGTTTTTAAATTTCTGTTCAGTACATTCATTATGTTATACATGCTTTACCTTAGGAGCAATTCGCTTCAAATTGCATGTGCATGTTTGTCATTATCCATATTTCAATTTCCCACACCACCCATGTTTCCCACGTGCCAAATGTTAATGTCAAATAACTTATATACTCTTTACTCCTGCCATAAGAGATTTACTATATGAGCGGTTTGCTTAAAACTTCATGTGCATGTTTCTTATCATCCATAGTTTCATTCCCCGCCCCATGGCCCCACCCATTCTCGCTCCATTTAAAGTTCCGGTTCATTAGATGTATAGTAGGTGAAGTATGTACAAATTCAATATACATACAGTACAGCACCTCCCTAAACCGGACACCCTGGCGACCACATTGTTTTTAATTTAGATGGGTTTCACTGTTAATTATGTAATTTTCGTATCTGTTCATGATTGAAAATGGCAACAACTGTTCATGGAATGCTTAATTACAGTGAAGCCTCTCTAAACCGGACACCCTGGGACCACCCACCCTTTGAACCCGAAAGCCCGCTATAGCGGTTTATGCAAACAGTGCAGATCCAGATGAGCCGGCTCGTAACGAGCCGTCTCATCAGGATCTGCATTTTCTGCAAGTAATTTTCATATTTCTTAGAACAAAAACACCCCCTTTTCATAAATGGACGAATCTGAAAATCATTGTGTGACCATTGGATTGGTCGGAACATTAGCATATCAAAGTCCATTCCAGTTCCTTAGGGTTGAAAGAGGGTTTCCGGTTTAGAGAGGCTCCACTGTATTCACCAACACATGCATATTATCAGTACGCGGGCCGTGATCCGATCTGCCCCACAATGTGAACAACCTACAGTTATTTCCCTTTACCATGTTAATAATAAATATTTGTCGTCTCTGTCAGAAATAATTTGTAATGACCCTCTTTTGGTGCGTTAATTATCGGAGTGGTCACTGCGAATATGATATAACATACAGTTTGCGTGTATGCGTGGTTGTTCGTGAGAGCACGTGGAACGTATGCCTGTTCTGGTTGGCGGTTTGCTGGCATTCGAGCTTTCGTGTTCAAGCAGCAGTGTGGTCGTCTTCGTACATAACCCGAAATTTCGACCGGGTACTTCGTATCGTGTTATCATACCCACCCTATTCCCGAAATGATTTATACTTTCCATTGGGTCACAGTGTGTGAACATTTGTATTTAAAACAAAAAAAAATGTTTTTAAGTATTAACCCTTAGACCGCTATCTTATTTTTTTGTCATATGCTGTTTATTTTCTATTTTCCATTTTTATCATCAAAAACATGCTTTGACGGCACTTTAGAATAATTTACAACATGCGTTGACAGCGCTTCAGAACTATTTCCATTGGAAATGATTCTGAAGTGCTGTCAAAACATGTTTTTATTGAGAAATAATGTAAGATATAAAAGCAACAGCAGACGACAATTGTTGTGAGTAGCTGTCTAAGGGTTAATGGATACCTGGTTATTTTCTTAAGTTTGCATAGTTTAAGGTCATAGATGTATACACTTGGATTCAATGATAATTGCTTCTTAACGGTGATGTGATATATGAATATAACATACAGTGGGGTCAGCGTGTAAGTTCACACACGAACGAACACGACAGGTTGGAACCAACCTGTCGTGTTCGTTCGTGTGTGCACTTACACGCTGACCCCACTGTATGTGAATATTGTCTTGTTACTGAATACTATATGGAGCATTGCGTTGCCATCTCCGCCATCTTTGTATGTACAAGATGTGACAACGGTGTGCTATAAATGTTATGCCACCAAACTATACAAAAGATAAGATATCTGATAATTTCTCCCATCAATCTCAAAATAAAGATTGATGTGTAAACTTTCCAATCTAATGCACATCCTATTGTTGGTGTACACGTTACCCATACATAAAGCCATATTTACTCGCATAGTAGGTGAGTAGACACCAGGGACAATACAATCAGGTAACTGCTTGCATGTGACTGGATTGTATAGCTAATAACAGAGTACAGTAGTGGGTATACATGGTATGTGTTGTGTGGTTTACCAGTAGCGAATTTCATCAAAATTGCAAAGTACACTTTTCTAGCAAAGTATACTTTGAGGGGGAAATTTTCAATTTTTTGATAAATTTATAAATTTTTATTATACTGAAATTATTACATTATCACAGCCATTTTGGCTGTGATAATGTAATAAATTCAGTATACATAATAATTCTGCATACTTTTAATCATCAAATATATGCAGTCGTTAGTTCTATATGAAATATAGAGAATAGTAGGTTAGTGCCGTGAATGGGAAAAAATATCTGGCAAGGCTTAGGAAACGGGATGGGCGAGGCACTGCCGAGCACATCCCGTTTCCGTGCCGCACCAGATATTTTTCCCATTCACGGCACTAACCTACTATTCTATTTATCACGTCAACACCTACAAATGGCTTTAAAATGCACACGCAGTGATTATGTCGTATTGACAAGATATCAAAAATGTTTCACGGCACCGTGTTTCACGGCACATACGCACTGTGTTGACGGGATAAAACGCATTTCTGTGAAAATAAATGATTACTCCCTCAAAGTATACTTTGCTAGAAAAGCATACTTTGCAATGTTGGTGAAATCGGCTACTGGTAAATGTGATACATTGTGCGATTGTATGTGTATGAGGCTATCTATAATAGTGGTTCATGTTGTTAAAAACACAGGCGCACACCTGTCCAGAAAACTGACATATGTTACTGTTTAGTGTAACATAATTGATAGGAGTCCGTTCTCCTGACTTTTCTATCTATGATTAGTTAAATTATAGCATATGTTCTAATTCACATGTTGCGTTTTGCGCCAGAATGTGGCTCATTGCTTGAACACGCAAAGATGGCCGAGTTCGCCACTCCATGTGCCATATAGGATACAGTACACGAGGCAGTGTTCATACATGTTATACATATATTCCATCACATTTACGAAGCAATTATCTTTGAATCAAACGATGACCAGGTATAGAACGGGTCCTTAAGAATGTATATATTAAAGCCATCTGTAATGTGTAATAAAATAGCATAGATATATATTTATATATATTACAAATAGTATATGTTTTTCGAGAAAAATGGCACATTACAAATGTTACAGTGACTATTTGATCTAATAAAATTTATATCTGCAGTTTGATGTTTGTTTGGCTTAGATGACATCGATCTCGTGGAGTCATTCCAGCCCAGGTTATCGTTATCGAGCGGAAATTAAGATATCAGACAAGAAGTAAATGTGATCACACTGACCAAATACACGAACTATCTAGGCCAGTTGTCGTTTTCATGTTGTTATCTAGTGCTACGTTTCATCATCAAGGTGTATGTATGATCACGTGGTACTAACACTAACAACAAGTACCGATTCAAAGTACGTATTCTTTTATAGTGTCCTTATTACGTAACGGATTTTGATGTAGTATGGCGCATCAAACGCGTCTTGTTAATCTGCGGTGGTCTCTTTATTTTCGCCCAAACTTCTGTCGTTTTTGCGAAGAATCGAGTTCCGTGTCTCCGACACGGAAATTGATTCTTCGCAAAAACGACATAAGTCTGTGCCAAACTCCATAGACCACCAAATGCAGCTCATGAAGACGCGTTTGCTGCGCCATATTCCATCTACATATGTTGCATATTAAGGAAAATATCAAATAATACTTACTTTGGAGTGGGTGACGTTGTTGTTGTTGTAACCACGTGATCATGTACATTGATCATGCTAGTGATGGAACATAGGGTGTTGCCATTGTTTCTGTTAGAAGAGAATGTAAATATTTTATTTGCGGCTGAGTTTGCGAAAGAGCAAATAACCATGTATCTTGTTCCACCCATTGAAATAAATAGTGATGAAGTATGCATATGTGGATGTGACTGTAGAAACGGGGCTTATGGGTTTGGCGACCAGTGTAGATGCAGATCAGTCTGTGCATCCGCACAGTCTGATCAGGATATGCACATGGCGCGTGGTCGAGCGGTAGGGGGCATCGGACTGCTGATCTTACGATCGTGGGTTTGCGCCTCACCTGGGGGCCGTTTCACTAAACTTCGTACGACTAAAATGTTCGTAAGTGCAAAATTATGATAGTCTGTAAATATCACATTAACAACGTTTTCTTGTAAACAATTATTGGATTTACATTTATTGAGCATATGCTGCATATGCAGCCTATGCTCAATAAATGTAAATCCATTAATTGAAATTTATAGACGATCCTAAATTTGGACTTTCGAACATTTTAGTCGTACACAGTTTAGTGAAACGGGCCTCAGAGGTGTGCGTTGTGTCCTTGAGCAAGACATTTTATCCACACTGCTTCAGTCCACCCAGCTCTAAATGGGTACCGGCTAATTACCGGGAACCCCGATTGTATTTGATTGTATGTACATGTACTTATGAATAAAATATGCACACCGTTGCAAAATAAATTAAGGGAAAACACTACGACAAGGGCTGAAGAGACTGGCGAAGTTTATCTAAGCAAATGCTTATATCCGGGCTCGAACATTGTATGAACTGTATTATGAACTGCATTGTTTGCCATTCCATCAATGAAACACCCGTCATGCTTCTAACAAGCAATAGATACAGATCTTTATCAATCTATATGAGTGTGTTGTTTGATCAGGAGCTACATTTTTCACAAATCCCAAAAAATAAATAAAAATTCTCCAGTCACATCCACATGTATGAATAGGTTCGGGGAACAGGAGTCACTGTTGGGCATAATCAGACAAGATAGGCTACTCTGTGTATTTCCCCCTCATGTTCGGTTGGCCGCCATACTTGCAAATTACGCCTTCTACCAGGGCATCGGCTGCTGCTAAGGAATGGCATTTTGTGTACGAGAGTAGACTGTGCCTCGCAAACATGACAGATTGATTAAATATTAAAATAAAGGACGGCCATTTTAAGTATTAACCCTTTCACCTCTAAGTAACTGAATGGGCTGCGATATGTTAATTTTGCAACCAATCCAATCATCGCAAAATGATTTTCAGACTATTCCATTTATAAAAAGGGGGTATTTGTTGTTCTCAAAAATATGAAAATTACTTTCAAACAGTGCAGATCCTGATGAGACGGCTCGTTACGAGCCGGCTCATCTGGATCTGCACTGTTTGCATAAACCGATATAGCGGGCTTTCGGGTTCAAAGGGTTAACATATATATATAACAAAGGACTATGTACAAGTAACCAAGTATATATTAGGTAATAGGAGTAACACGTGACATGGGTAATAGTCGTTGCCCATTGCAGACCTTTTATGCCAGGGCGCACATTTTGGGCCATATTTATAACTTATGACTATAAATAATATAAAATATAAACATCACGGCCATTGCGATCAGCAACCAATTGATATCACCCTGCGAATCCGTACAGTCTGAACAAAATATACACGATCGCTGTTTAATTTTATAGACATGTTTTATTTTGGTCCAATTTCTGGGGTGGCGGTCGCCGCCCCTGCCGCTCCACTTCCGACGCCTCTTAGTCTATTAAAATGCGTTTTAAAATTGTGTGAAATATTAAAATGCCCCGAGTCTCAGATGTGATTGGCATATGTGCATGTATAACATTTAATAAAGTAGCAGTTAACAATGTATATCATGTGCTAATGCATTACGGTGTTTATGGTGACTTGTAGTGACTTACTACATAGTAGTTAGTTGCGAAGGTACCGTAACTCTTTTGCCTACGGACGGTACGGGAGTAGATATTGCAATAGTTACCTTCGCAACTACATAGTAGTGTACAATGCTGAAAATTACAGGACATTACGTCGTACCGTATTGGACCTAAACAGTGTCCCATTTCGTAACTCACTTCAACATCTGTCCCCATTGCACCATTGTGACAAATAATAAGTTGCGACTGCATTCACACTATAGCCATTGACATAGCTCAATGTTTTTTGTATGAAGTTCATCTTCGGAATTTGACCTGAGCAAGGATTTGCAGAAATATATGTATATGTTTCTGATCTGAGACTTAGCAGTTTTAAGACCTTTTCGTTATATCGTTTTTAATTAAAAACATCTTGTCGTTTTTTAGCCAGTTTATGTGTACATGACGTCATCGATATGTGCGCTTGTTCCCGGATGTCTCAATTTAAGGTACCAGTCCACCAATATTTTAGAATTTTTTAGCAATTCTTGGCCGAGCGAGCACTTCCGCAAGTTTTTTTCTCATACCCTCTTCATATATTCACAGAGGCTGTTTGCTGTATACACCTGTTACATTATATGTCAAGAAACTTCAGTAGCTACACAAATCAAATTGGCATACAGCTAAGAGCATTTATAATGTGTAAAAGTTAGCATGTGGTGGTCAATTTCTGCACTTATTCCGTCATGGCCGCTGGACTAAAGGCGCCAGAAAGCTATGTGACGTGCGGAGTTCGCACCAACAAATAATGTTTAAATCAAGTCTACATGTATACCTGCCCACACTGATCATAGTCTGTACTGGTACTGAGTGATTTGTTTTCGAGCCACAAACCTCTGTTTCAGACTGTTAAAATTGCGCCCCAAATAGCAAACACACATTTCGAGCGGAAGATGCGTACAATTTTAATCTGAATATGCTCACTAAGGCATCACGGGACGGTTGAAAATAGCCAAAATTGACTGCTTTTCTGAGGGCGGCGGGTGGCTTATAAAAATCACTGCCTCTCACAATCAGTTAAGGAGGCTCTTGCGACAAGTATTGAAAAATACTCGCAAATGAAGTACAAATCGCGCGCCACAATAAAAATTCAGTAACCGCATCAGATGTGTTCAATTAATTTTTTACAAAGTTACCCCACCCACCTATTTTTGGCCAAAAGTTTCAACACGACTGAATTTATCGGAATTGTTTTCATGAAAATATGAGGCACAGATACTTTGTTATGTCTTGTTCTATCACTTGTAACACCACACCATTTTCTGAAAATGATTTCAAAGCGGGGTCATAACCAGCTCAAATTTTCGCTACAAATGCCCGAAAAAATACCTTAAATTCTGACGCGAAACCGTACCGGCGAGACAGCATAGCAGGCGACATTTTCCAAGATGTCGAAATCAACTGGAGCTAACATTCAGTTTCGTAGAATTATGAAATACTCTAAAAAATACACCTAGTCAAGCCTCCCAAAGTCAAGAAATATTCATAAACCTATTTTTCTAGACACACTGGTGTAACTTACAGGGTCGATAGTGAAGTATATAGAAAATCGTCCACCCCCTTTTTAAAGCTAGCTACCCACTGTCCCGTGAGACCTTAAATGGCCCAGATCACAGTTTGGCACATAATTTTACAAATACTTGCTTTTGTCAGCTGAAAATTACATAGGATGATGAGTATTTAATTTTAAGTCACATTCAATCACACAGACGGGCAGTGTTGGAATATTCAGTAAAAAGCTACGAAACTAAACCTTTTTCAAGTGGACTGGTACCTATTAAAGGCGGTTTGACAAATTTTTGAACGTTTTAGCGTCCTTTTTTCAAGGAAAGGTAAGCGTATGCCTGCTGCTTTGTGTATTACTGATGTTATTAAAACTGTGAAAATGCATGACATGGTCGTGTGAATTGTCAGTTGTGGGTTTCCTTAATAAGTTGTTCAAAGCGACCGTTACAGTGTGACCCAATTAATGTGTGTCACAAGTTTTCGTGACAAATGACTCACCTGTCTACATTTACAAACTAGAATCACAGGTGATTCTAGCGTGTCTTGGATGGTAAATTATTGTTTGTATATACACGAAATACATTTCTAAACAATGTATACAAAACAATTCAATTTCGTCCGGGTCTGAAAATTCTGTAATTTAGAAAGGTACAAAACTAGCATTCGCCTCCGTTGTATGAAAATCCTACACGAAGTCGTAAATTCATACTCGCCTATGCAACGTGTTACAGTGTGTCGAAAACCTGTTTTAGGTTTAGATTTTACAGTTGCTAATACATTAACATAAATAGATTTCGAGTATAAACTGTACCAAAAACGCGTCGCACTAACCTAAATTTGCTTTTTTAAAATCAAACGCTTGCTTGCTTGCTTGCTTACGTTTAACGGCCGCACTGTCTCTATGGACTTGCACGCCGTCCGCAAAAGGCGGAATTAAAAAAAAAATCAAACGCATTCAGTTCCTGATTATAAATAAATAGTAGCCGCCATCACGCAGTGATTTGGTTGGCTAATGGAAAATGACGTCAGTCTCCAGAACCAACCAAACCACTGCGTGCATGTGATTGGAATTTTTTCCAATTTTATTAAATATAAACTTGTAGAACAACAAAAAATAACAATTTGGGTGTGTGTCCTGGGGTATTCACCACATTCCTAAAATGACAAAAATAAATATTAAAAGAAAAAAAACAATAGTTCTGTTGTGACCCACTTGTGATAGTTCGTCCAGTGTAGTTTGGGAATACAAGTATGTTGCAGTTTGAGCAAATTACATTAATTGGTATATGTGGGGAATCGCTGAAATTGACATGTTCACATAATTGGGACGAACTATCTCGGATGAAGCAAAATGGTTTCGAAGTTCCGGGAAAAATTGTCAGGTTTGGAATCAATCCTTTGGATTACCTATAGTCATGACTGTCTTGATATACAGTCACGATGGCTTACTCTTGTAAAGTGGCATTTTCAAAAACAGTGATAAAGTATCAACTTTGCATATTTTTAAATTAAATTACTTGTGGGTTATTTCAATATGCATGTAAATAGTGGTTGTGAAATATTTTGAGCTTTTACTGTTTATAACAAATAGCAGCTATCACGACCCAACTTGATTGGGTCGGTGATGTTCTCGACTAGGGATTACCAGACATGATGAACGCATGGCGCCGTGAACATTGAATCAACGGAATGATGACCAATTACTCGCCCAAAGTGGCGGAAATATTCTACAAATGACGCAAATCGTGGTGTTTTCATTTAACCAATTTCATGCTGAGGATACTCTGATTTTTGTTGAAAAAATCTCATTATTTTGTTCATTCATCGATAAAGGTATATGTTGTTACCACTCATTTGAACCGTCTCGTTGAGACGGTTCAAATGAGTGGTAACAACACATACTTTCCAAAGGATATAAAGAAAATAGGGATATTTTTCTCTCAAAAGGTTCTTACTACTAAAAGTGTATCCCGTCTGTATTATATAAATGGGTTAAGACTCGATCAACGACAAAAACCGAATATTCCAAATCAATCATGTGTACGGGAGATGCTTTGTTCAGAAATTGCATCTTAGCACTGATTCACTATGTTAGGATCTGGTGCCAGGCACACACTTGGCCACATATGGTCTTTCGGATGAGACTTCAAACCTGAAACTAAGAGATAAGGAATTAGTAATTGAGTATTTTCACTCCATCATTTCTGAAGCAATTTCAAAATTTCAATTGGGTAAAATAAAATCACACTACTATTTACACATCAACAGACAGCAATTATTGAATAGTTTGCTTTGAAATGAAAACATGTCCTGGCATTTCATTTGAATTGTCTCCTTAGAGACAATTCTAATTGAAATACCAAGATGTGTTTTCATGGAAAATAAGAAAAAATATGCTATATTTAAACCCCCCGCAACGAGTTGTGGGGGGGTATACTGGAGTCAGGTTGTCCGTCCATGCGTCCGTAAACTTAACATCAGAGAAATATTGTTATAACTTCTATTTCCTTCATCTAAAATGCTTAATATTTCACACATGCATTCCTGTAAGGCTCTACTACCATGCTGTGCCAAATCCATGACCGTCCAACCCCCGTTGATCCCAAGGTCAAGGTCAAATACTTAGTACAAAACTTAACATCAGAGAAATATTGTTATAACTTCTATTTCCTTCATCTAAAATGCTTAATATTTCACACATGCATTCCTGTAAGGCTCTACTACCATGCTGTGCCAAATCCACGACCGTCCAACCCCCGCTGATCCCATGGTCAGGGTCAAATACTTAGTCTCTTTACGAAACTTAACATCAGAGAAATATTGTTATAACTTTTATTTCCTTCATCTAAAATGCTTAATATTTCACACATGCATTCCTGTAAGGCTCTACTACCATGCTGTGCCAAATCCACGACCGTCCAACCCCCGTTGATCCCAAGGTCAAGGTCAAATACTTAGTACAAAACTTAACATCAGAGAAATATTGTTATAACTTGTATTTCCTTCATCTAAAATGCTTAATATTTCACACATGCATTCCTGTAAGGCTCTACTACCATGCTGTGCCAAATCCACGACCGTCCAACCCCCGCTGATCCCATGGTCAAGGTCAAATACTTAGTCTCTTTACGAAACTTAACATCAGAGAAATATTGTTATAACTTTTATTTACTTCATCTAAAATGCTTAATATTTCACACATGCATTCCTGTAAGGCTCTACTACCATGCTGTGCCAAATCCACCACCGTCCAACCCCCGCTGATCCCAAGGTCAAGGTCAAATACTTAGTACAAAACTTAACATCAGAGAAATATTGTTATAACTTCTATTTCCTTCATCTAAAATGCTTAATATTTCACACATGCATTCCTGTAAGGCTCTACTACCATGCTGTGCCAAATCCACGACCGTCCAACCCCCGCTGATCCCATGGTCAAGGTCAAATACTTAGTCTCTTTACGAAACTTAACATCAGAGAAATATTGTTATAACTTCTATTTCCTTCATCTAAAATGCTTAATATTTCACACATGCATTCCTGTAAGGCTCTACTACCATGCTGTGCCAAATCCATGACCGTCCAACCCCCGCTGATCCCAAGGACAAGGTCAAATACTTAGTACAAAACTTAACATCAGAGAAATATTGTTATAACTTGTAGTTCCTTCATCTAAAATGCTTAATATTTCACACATGCATTCCTGTAAGGCTCTACTACCATGCTGTGCCAAATCCACGACCGTCCAACCCCCGCTGATCCCATGGTCAAGGTCAAATACTTAGTCTCTTTACAAAAGTTAACATCAGAGAAATATTGTTATAACTTCTATTTCCTTCATCTAAAATGCTTAATATGTCACACATGCATTCCTGTAAGGCTCTACTACCATGCTGTGCCAAATCCACGACCGTCCAACCCCCACTGATCCCAAGGTCAAATACATGGTCTCTTTACAAAACTTAACATCTGAGAAATATGTTATAACTTCATCTAAAATTCTTAATATTTCATGCATGCATTCCTCTAAGGCTCTACTATCATGCTGTGACATATCCCCACTGATACCAAGGCCAAGATCACATACTTAGTCTCTTTACAAAACTTAACATCAGAGAAATCGGTTATAACTGCTATTTCCTTGCTCGGATCTGCTTCACATTCACGTTCGTGCCGCCCCCGCTAAGCCCAGAGTCAAGGTCATAAGCCCACACACTTGGAAAATTTTACATACATGTATTTAGGGGTACCTGGGCCCACGCGGGGGGTATTCCGTAAGCCTTGCTTACTGACCAATCTAGTTGTGATCTGTTTTCTGTAGCATGATAAAGGTACCACAAAAGTGTTATTGCTTTTTAGCTCGACTATTCAAAGAATAAGTAGAGCTTATGTTGTCACCCCGGCGTCGGCGTCACCGTCACGCCTTGGTTAAGGTTTTTAGTCAAGCTTGTATATGGAATACTACTGGCCCTACACCCACCATACTTGGACAACTTCATCTCCTAGTGATGTACATCAATAACCCCTGATCTATATTTGACCTTCACCTACATTTCCTCTTGAATTACTTGGTTAATTCCCCTTGGTTAAGGTTTTTAGTCAACCTTGGTTAAGGTTTTTAGTCAAGTTTGTATATGCAATACTACTGGCCCTACACCCACCATACTTGCACAACTTCATCTCCTAGTGATGCACATCAATAACCCCTGATCTATATTTGACTTTGACCTATATTTCCTCTTGAATTACTTACTTAATTCCCCTTGGTTAAGGTTTTTAGTCAACCTTGGTTAAGGTTTTTTTTCAAGCTTGTACATTGAATACTATTGTGCATCCACACACCATACTTCCACAACCTTTTCTCATAGGTATGTACATCAATAACCCCTGATCTATATTTGACCTTGACCTACATTTCCTCTTCAATTACTTACTTAATTCCTTTTGGTTAAGGTTTTTAGTCAACCTTCTATATGGAATACTACTGGCCCTACATCCACCATACTTGGACAACTTCATCTCCTAGTGATGTACATCAACAACCCCTGATCTATATTTGACCTTGACCTACATTTCCTCTTGAATTACTTAATTCCCCTTGGTTAACGTTTTTAATCAAGCTTGTACATGGAATACTCCTGGCCCTACACCAACCATACTTGGACAACTTCATCTCCTAGTGATGTACATCAACAACCCCTGACCTATATTTGACCTTGACCTACATTTAACATTGAATTACTTACTTAATTCCCCTTGGTTAAGGTTTTTACTCGACCTTGGTTAAGCTTTTTACTCAAGCTTGTACATGGAATACTATTGTGCATACAGACACCATAATTGGACAACCTTTTCTCATAGTGATGTACATCAATAACCCCTGATCTATATTTGACCTTGACCTACATTTCCTCTTGAATTACTTACTTAATTCTATTTGGTTAAGGTTTTTACTCAAGCTTGTAGATGGAATACTCATGGCCCTACACCAACCATACTTGGACAACTTCATCTCCTAGTGATGTACATCAACAACCCCTGATCTATATTTGACCTTGACCTACATTTAACCTTAAATTACTTACTTAATTCCCCTTGGTTAAGGTTTTTACTCAACCTTGGTTAAGGTTATTAGTCAAGCTTGTAGATGGAATACTATTGTGCATACATACACCATACTTGGATAACTTTTTCTCATAGGGATGTACATCAATAACCCCTGACCTTTATTTTACCTTCACCTACATTTAACCTTGAATTACTTGGTTAATGTTTATAGTCAAGCTTGTATATGGAATACTTCTGGGCCTACATCAACCATACTTGGACAACTTCATCTCCTAGTGATGTACATCAATAATCCCTGACCTATATTTGACCTTGACCTACTTTTATCCTTGTATTACTTAGTTATCTCCCCTTGGTTACGGTTTTTACTCAAGCTTGTATATGGAATACTCCTGGGCCTACAGCAACCATACTTGGAAAACCACGCACCTACATCCAAGGTCAAGGTCACTGTTGAAGGTCAAAGGTCAAACCTATTGAAATTCCCTTCCGCTCTATGTCTTCTACACCGTTGCATGGATTATCAAATGGCTTAGCACAAATGTTTCTCATGATGAGAAGGTGTGTCACGATCAATAACCACGCACCTACACCCAAGGTCAAGGTCACAGTTGAAGGTCAAAGGTCAAACCTATTGAAATTCCCTTCTGCTCTATATCTTCTACACTGATGCATGGATTATCAAATTGCTAACCACGCACCTACGTCCAATGTCACAGTTGAAGGTCAAAGGTCAAACCTATTGAAATTCCCTTCCGCTCTATATCTTCTACACCGATGCATGGATTATCAAATGGCTGGGCACAAATGTTTCTCATGATGAGAAGGTGTGTCGCAATCAATAACCACGCACCTACGTCCAAGGTCAAGGTCACAGTTGAAGGTCAAAGGTCAAACCTATTGAAATTCCCTTCCGCTCTATATCTTCTACACCGATGCAGGGATTATCAAATGCCTTGGCACAAATGTTTCTCAGGATGAGGAGGTGTGTCTCGATCAATAACCACGCACCTACGTCCAAAGTCAAGGTCATAGTTGAAGGTCAAAGGTCAAACCTATTGAAATTCCCTTCCGCTCTATATCTTCTACACCGATGCATGGATTATCACACTATGCCCAGGGTCAAGGTCACAGACTTGATGCGTTTGAAACTTTAACGCTCGGCTAAATGGCTTATAATCAAAAATGCCTCGTTTTCTTTGGCTGCCAGTGGGGGTATTCGTGTGCCGATAGGCCACATTTCTAGTTTCCCTTGGTTAATGTTTTTTGTCGACCTTGGTTAAGGTTTTTATGCAGGCCGCAGCCACCTTCTTTGTCAAGCTATGTGTACATCGACAACCCTCGTAGTCGAGCTATGCTGTTCTCCTACAGCTCTTGTTGATACTCGCTTCTTCTGATTTCAATTGGGTTTTTGGCAATTTTAATTGGGTATTTAAGCTTATCTGGAGCCCTGGTTGCTGGGATATTAAACCCATTCTCGAAACTTTTTGAATCCAAATAAGATTGTCTGTTACTGTTTGTCCTGGTAAAAATTAAATCATTCTGAAATATGTGTCATATCCCAACTACCGTACTTCGCATTGGTGGAATGAAGCAAAACTTGTAGCTTTTAGCTCATTCATAACATATGAGACACGCCATGTGATTTTGTACGTAAGAACATGTGCGATATCTCGTGAAAAACATATACAAAATTTAGGCTATTTTCCGTCAATATCAAAAGTTGAAAGATTTTTCATAGCAAATGCGGAATTCTGTTCCACATTTGCTAAGTAAATTTCATCATATTTTTACGTTATCTACAGAAAACAAATAATATAACTTTAATACTACTCAACAGATTTCTTCAATATTTGGACACTTGATACATGTGAATGATGTGATCATTAGTAACACCCTCATGCCACCATTAGCATAACCTTTACTTTTTTTTATCTTCAAATGTTTGTGGAAACACATAGCCATTTTTTTTGCATCAAAAAGTTTGTACAAGTTTCTTCATCAACGTGCTAGCCCCGTGCAGGCACCGGGGCGGGATCAACTGATCCTGAGAATAGTGCTGCAGTAGCCATTGCTTGTCGTAAAAGGCGACTAAACTGGCTTAACGATTGGGTTCATACTTTCCGGAACCCACTATACCGGATTTGGCCCTCATGTACATTTTTGGCTTTCTTGTATGTGAGAGTTGAGTCAGGCTATGCCCCATATATAAAAGTAAGATTAGTGCTAATCCTATTACTTTTAGGGGATGGGATAAATGATGTTGGTGTGGCGAGGGCCTGGCACCAGATCAGGTTGTTCTAATTTCAGGACTGAATATATATTTTGATTGTAAATATTGAGTTCTGAAGTTGGATTTACCCCCCTCGGACAGGTGGATACGGGACACGACCCCGTTGACCCGTCTGCGTGTAGACTCCCTGAGGCTTGTACCTCTATGTCAGAAAAGCGGACGTTAAACCCTATTCACTCACTCACTCACTCATCAACGTGCTTACTTTAGCACAAGCCCATGATAATGTTACAGTCTAATGCCTTGGCAGGCGCAACACCGCTTCCGTGGCAGATTTCTTGTTTTATTATCAGTAGTAACAAGCATTACATTGGCCGAATGCATATAGATTAATAGCACATTTCGCCCCGTGCAGGCACCGGGGCGGGATCAACTGATCCTGAGAATAGTGCTGCAGTAGCCATTGCTTGTCGTAAAAGGCGACTAAACTGGCTTAGCGATTGGGTTCATACTTTCCGGAACCCACTATACCGGATTTGGCCCTCATGTACATTTTTGGCTTGTATGTGAGAGTTGAGTCAGGCTATGCCCCATATATAAAAGTAAGATTAGCGCTAATCCTATTACTTTTAGGGGAATGGGATAAATGATGCTGGTGTGGCGAGGGCCTGGCACCAGATCAGGTTGTTCTAATTTCAGGACTGAATATATATTTTGATTGTAAATATTGAGTTCTGAAGTTGGGATTTACCCCCCTCGGACAGGTGGATACGGGACTCGACCCCGTTGACCCGTCTGCGTGTAGACTCCCTGAGGCTTGTACCTCTATGTCACAAAAGCGGACGTTAAACCGTATTCACTCACTCACTAATAGCACATTTCATATGTTGCATTGCATATATCTGTATCGAAGTTGATTTAAAACAGCTTTCCCCATCTCTAAATGACCTTAGCTGCTGCTAGAAGGTTAAACCCTTAAACTTCGCTAGCCAGTGTTACATTGGTTAAACGACATCACATATCGAAAGACAACAGGCTTGTAGCTTGACCTTTGGCGACCATGCTTATTTCTCACAGTGCAGTGTAGCTTAAGGTCACCAACTGCTGTAATAGCCAGTTATTTCCCATTGTTCATGATTATTGTAATTGGGCCAGCATCTGAGAAAAGAGACGTTGTGACATTAGTGATGTTACTCCATCATTTCTGAAGCAATTGGGTATTTCAAAATTTTAATTGGGTAAAATAAAATCGCACTACTGTTAACATTTCAACAGCCAGCAATTATTGAATAGTTTGCTTCGAAATTAAAACATGTATTGTCATTTCATTAGAATTGTCTCCTTCGAGACAATTCTAATGAAATACCAAGATATGTTTTCTTGGAAAATAAGAAAAATATGCTATATTTTTGTGGTCTGTTTATTGTTTTCTGCTGCATGATAAAGGTACCATAAAATATGTTTTTGTGTCACATCTTACCTCAGTTATGTCTGCTTTATGCTCTCTGGTAAAAATTGACTCATCCAGAATTAAAAAATTCGAGAATTACCAAGTATCGTCTGCCCTATAGTATATACTGTTAAGTATACCTTTGCGCATGCGCACTCTACCACTTCCTTACTTTTCTGGATAATTTTGGAGGAAGGTATTCCTTTTATCTATCTCTCGAATTTTGCTTTTGCATCGGTTTGTACGGCGCGGTTAGTCGCGAGTATTATACTTGCGAGGTGCATTTACTCATTTTGCTTTTCGACCACGTTCGGAGTTCGCCGACATAGTGGTATCCATTATTTTTTTGTGTTGTTGTGTATTGATACGCAGGTGATATATCGCCATTTTGTTTACCTTTTCAGCTGTTACATTTCCCTCCCTGCTACTCGCTAGTATCGTTATATCGGTATCGATTTTCGGTGGTCGGTAATTACACGCGATTGTGTATGCGTGGATTTGTGTATTAAATTGGGTTGTTTATCTTGTTAACATGCCAGGTAGAGGGGCCAGTGTAGCTAAGGGCAAGGGACAGAAAACCGTGTCTTGCGGCCACAAGACGGGGGTTTGGGACTCTCACGAGATCATCTGTTTCAGATGTTGTGTTAGGCAAAATAATTGTTCACGTGAGAGTCCCTGTTACGCCTGGGGACCCAAGACGTGGAATCTGGCCGAGTCGGTACGTACGTACCAATCAAAGAAGGCTGTTGCGTTGGCCAAACAGGGCTCGTCGGGGACGAGTGCCACGCAAGCAGTTGGGGGATCTGATCCCTTGGGTTCGATTCTGGCCACCCATAAATCGACAACCGTGGGCTCGGGGAGTGCCGGGTCTCAGACCCCTCCCTTGGCCATTCACACGGTAATACCGGACACCGGACATGTCCACCGGACATGTTCACCGGACACCGGACACGGAACACCGGACATATCTACCGGACACCGGACATGTCCATCGGACACCGGACAACGGTTGTCTCACCAGACACCGGACACCGGTCATTGCGGGAAGCCGCAGCAGACACAGGACATCGAGACAGCGGGTCACGGCGGGCCAGTTCACACCTCCGTGATTTGTTAGAGTCTGAGGATAGTGGGGTGGATAAGTTTGGTCGCGACCGTGGACATAGGCGACGCAGACGGTCCACTTCTTCTTCCCCCAGTTCTAGTGAACGGTCACGGGTCCACAGTTCCCGTCGATCGGGTTCTAGACGCAAGAGGAGGAGGCATCAGTCATCCTCTTCTTCCGATTCTGGCAGTCCCCGTCCTCGGAAGTCGGGGCGATATAGACATCGGTCGTTCGTCGTCTCCTAGGCAATCTAGCAGTTTACCTAGTGAGGCCATGAATATACTGACATCCATGTCACAGATGATGGCTGAACTGACTAGGAATAGGGATCGAGCCAGCACGACTACCACAATTAGGCCAGCACTGATAGATCCTGCAATTGTTGGCCCTGGGGTAGACGACAACTTTGATGGGCCCCACCCCATTTCGGAAGTGGTTCTTTCCAGTGAAGATCCAGGGCAGGATATGGAATACTTGCAGGAGGAGCTTCCATTGGGGGTTGAGGATGACGCTACAGTCTACTCTATGGAGGAGGAGGTACTGCCATCCTTTTCGGAGGCTCTGGAGGCCGTTTATCGGTTCCTTCCGGCTGATAAATGCCCGGCACAGCCGTTACCGGCTCCTAGAACGAAATCTCTCTGGGAGTCCGACGCAGTCTTCATCAAGAAAGAGATGCCCAGGTTGCCTCATTCACCGACCCTCACGTCGTTGGTGAATGAGACGCAGGCTATCGAAGGTTTTGACTTTGGTAAGCGCGGGACTTCTATTCCTAAGGCTTTTGTCTCGCAGCAGGGACTTAAGTTTTACACCCCACACACGTCTAGTTGGCCGTTGAAGCCCCCTCCCTTGGACCCAGACGCGCAGAAAATAGGCGCCTCCAAGGTCTGTTACCCTAGGGAGGCGGACAATCTGATAGAGACTTTGGACGCTAGGTCCAGATCTATCGTGTCCATGGCGTCTCACATTGATTTATTCTTGGGCGCGGCTAAGCCAGCCATTGAAGAGGGTGATTCTAGGGCGATTATGGCGTTACTTCAGTCTGCGGCGAGGGCAACGAAACATGTTATGGGCACAGCTGTGGCTATGTCGTCAGACATTCTTCTCCATAAGAGAGATGCCACCCTGGCTTCTACTTCAGTGTTACCTGGTCTAGGTCGCGAGACACTTAGGGCCGCCCCTCTACAGTCGGAGTCTCTGTTCGGTGGCCGGTGTTCACAAGTGGCCGTGGCGGATTCGGCGGAGAGGCAGAGTCGTCAATTGGCTAGGTGGCAATTACCCCCTCCTAGAGCTGTTAACGCACCATTTAGAGGTAGCAGGCATAGACCCGGTTCGGGTAGAGGTTTTTCTGGGAAACCTTCCGTATCTCAGGGAGCAACCCCTCCAACACCTACTCCTGTTTTTAAGAAGCCGGTTCAGTTTCAGTTTCCTAGGGGTGGTAGAGGTAGAGGATTTAGGGGCAGGGGACGTGGTGTCTCCAACCGGAAGCCTCGAGGGGCTTCGTTTTAGGGATACGCGGCGCGCTTCTCGTTCGGGGGAGTGGAACATTCCCGACTCCTGCAGACCTGTAGGAGGCAGGTTGTCAGGATATCTCCACGAGTGGGAGAAAATCACAGATTGCGGTCGGACCCTTCGTATCATAGAGAAGGGTTACCGCATTCCGTTCCATTCCATTCCCCCCCTTCGGGGCTCACCTCTTCCATGTGTGCCCCCAAAGGACCAAAACAAGAGGAATGCACTCCGGCTGGAAGTGCAATCCCTGTTGGAGAAGCAGGCTGTAGAAGAGGTCTTGGATGTGGCAACTCCAGGCTTCTACAGCAGGCTCTTTTTGGCTCCGAAGAAGAACGGGAAGATGCGCCCCATGTTGGACCTGTCCAGACTGAATCAGTTTGTACAGACTGAATCAGTTTGTACAAGTAGACCATTTCAAGATGGAGACCACGGGGTCCATTCGGCACACCATCCAGGTGAACGACTGGGCGGTGTCCATCGATCTGAGGGATGCTTACCTCCATGTACCCATCGCTCGGCATTCACGCAAGTACCTGAGGTTCTCCCACGAGGGCAGGACCTTCCAGTTTCGGGTCCTGCCTTTCGGAATTTCTACAGCACCGCGCGTGTTTACCAAGCTGATGGAGGTGGTGGCAGCAGCCGCCCGGAGAGAGGGTGTCTCCCTCCTGCAGTACTTAGACGACTGGCTTCTCCACCAGCAGTCAAGGAGTTTACTATTGGAGAATCTTCACACGGTTTGGTCAGTGATCACGAGATGGGGGCTTATCCCAACCTACAGAAGTCAGAGCTTACTCCCGCGAAGGACTTCACCTACGTGGGCATGAATTTTCTGACAGACCTGGGGGTGGTCAGGGTTCCCACCGACAGGGTTCAAAGGATCTTGGTACGGGTGTTCTCTGTCCTGGATGCAGTGATCATGTCAGCCAGGGATATTCTGTTGTTGTTAGGGATGCTCGGGTCGGCAGCGAACCTCGTTTCACTAGGGCGACTACACATGAGGCCTCTACAAATCTACCTACTTTTCCATTGGCGGCCACATGTATGTCCCCTGGATATGATGGTGCCCCTTTCGAGGCATTTCAAGCGTCACCTCCGTTGGTGGGCATGAGAGTCGCGTTACAACGAGGGTGTTCCTATGGTACTAAGCCCTCCGGAACTATTTCTGACGACGGATGCGTTAAAAGGGGGATGGGGAGCGCATCTGGAACCTCTGGGTTTGGCATTGGCAGGTTCGTGGCCCCAGGAGTCCGCAAACGACCACATCAACATGTTGGAGTTGAGGGCGGTGGCTCAGGCCCTGGGTCAGGTTCAGCATCTGGTATCAGGCAAATGCATCATGGTATCATCAGACAACACCACAGTAGTGGCTTATCTGAACAAGCAGGGCGGAACTCATTCGGTTCCGCTGTGCCTGGAGACCAGGAAGCTTCTCCTTTGGTGTCAGGAATGTTCAATTTCGCTGACGACCAGACACATCGCGGGCAAGGCGAACATCCTGGCGGACTATCTGTCCAGGGAGCACATGCCCGTTCTCACAGAGTGGAGGTTTAGTCTCCAGAGGTAGCCAGTGCGGTGATTCGCAGATGGGGAGATCCGTATCTGGATCTGTCAGTGCGGTGATTCGCAGATGGGGAGATCCGTATCTGGATCTGTTCGCGACTTGTTTGAACAGTCAACTTCCGTGGTACGTCTCCCCAGTGCCAGACACAAGGGCATGGGCGATCGATGCAATGTCCTTCGGGTGGAATCAGGTGGACGGGTATGCATTTCCACCGTTTGTCCTGATTCCGTTGGTTCTGCGGAATATTCGGCAATCGGTCTGCCGTATCACTCTCGTAGCACCATACTGGCCAACGAGGAGTTGGTTCAACAGCCTGTTGGATCTCCTGGTGGAGTCCCCGGTGATATTACCGCTGACACCGAACCTTCTGTCACAACACGGGGGGCAAACTGTTCACCCAAACGTGCAGTGCCTACACCTTCACGCATGGAGATTATCCGGGATTTCATCAGAAAGGATAGATTTTCTGCAGAGGCTGCCAAGACGATTGCACAGGCACGACGGCCATCAACATCAGTATGCTATGAGGCCAAGTGGAAGTTCTGGTGTGATTGGTGTCTGCAGAGGGAGATTGATTTCTGCAAACCTTCTATGGGACAGGTAGGCGATTTCCTTTTATATTTGTTTTATGACAGAGGATTATCTGTATCCACCATTAAGGGCTACAGATCGGCGTTGGCCAGTTCCCTACGGTTCAGCCTACATACGGCCAAGGACATTGGATCGGATCCTCGCATCTCAGATATGGTGAGTTTTTTCACGAGGAATAGACATGTCAATCGTTCCGTGACACCTAGGTGGGATCTCTCCTGCATGTTACTGTCTAACCAGAGCACCCTTCGAACCTATGACTCAGGCCTCTCTGTTCGACTGGTCTATTAAGACCTCCTTCCTTTTGGCATTCGCTTCTACCAAGAGGAGAGGGGAATTGCACGCTTTGTCTATCGAGCATCAAAATTTAAAAGTATCTGACGAGGCTATTACTTTTTGCATGGAGTCGGGGTTCCTTCCCAAAACAGCCGTCCCAGGTCTAGCTCCCAGACCATTTGTGGTGCCCTCCATCTCTAAAGCGAACAATACTTCATCGACGGACACATTGCTTTGTCCAGTGCGTGCCGTCAAACACTACCTTTCCCTTACCCAGTCCATAAGGGGGGATCGTAAAAGGTTGTTTATCCCTTGTATGGGACAACAAGATGTCTCCAACGGCGACCATCTCTAGATGGATCACATTGGCTATCAGCAGAGCTTATAGGGCGTTGCCTGCAAGGGAATTAACGGAATTTGGTATTAAGGCGCATGAGGTTAGAGCCGTGGCGACTTCTTGGGCTTTTCAAAACAGAGTTCCTTTAACTCAAGTCATGCAGTCAGCGTCCTGGAAGTCTCATTCGAGTTTTTATATGCGTACGATGTCCGCACAGAGCTCTGATCTCTATTCTTCTTTGGGCCCCCTTGTCGCTGCGGGAACCTTGCTTCCGCAAGGGGACCCACGGTGTAGAGTGCCGAACCTTTAGAGGTAACAGTTTCCGGCTCCCTTTAAACCGGGCACAACATTAATTGTTATTGTTGTGTATTTATACGGGTGTGTGTGTGTGAGCGTGTCAGGTTACGTTGTAATTATATTGGTATTATAATGTTGTAGTCTAGACTACAGTTATTTTCATACTTTCAACTGGGAGGATTGTTTGGGTGTGGAGGTTTTTTCCCACTCAGGGTCGAGATTGGATGGTCGGGTTAGCTATTCGGAGGTATAACAGTCTCGGGCTAAGACTGTTTTCTTTCCGGAACCCAGAGTTGGGAGATAACCTTTGACCTATTGAAGATTCCCAGGGTATACTCTGCGTAAACTTGTATATTTTGGGATGTTTACATGATGGTGTGTATTGTACGTTTCATGGATCCATAAGTGGTTAGGAGTGTATTAGTGTTAGGACACGGACATCTACGGATGGCATGACTTTAGTGTTGGATTGAACTGGCATAACGGTGACATGGAATAATCAGTGATAGTGTATAGAGACTCCTACAACGACAGTGGCGTCGAGGTGGAGTTCTGTCATACAGTATCGTCGTTGGACCAGATTCGAGGAAGGTCCAGGATGTACCGGCGGTATGACGCAATCCACTCCTTCCATGGGTCCACTGTTCAGATTGGGGACTCGTTCTTCTGCCATAAGAAGGAGGGGACCCGGCTCACGACTTATCTACTAGGGGTAAGTTGACTATGGTTCGTGTGTGCTCCTCTAGGTCTCCGGACGTAGAGATGTTACATCTAGTTGTATTCTGTTCTAATTCTCATTGCCAAGTATCTTTTCTTATTAGGATGTTTGTGTCACACCTTACCTCCCTCCTAGGAGACAAATTCTAGCAGACATAACTGAGGTAAGATGTGACACAAAAATCACAATTTTTTTAGTAAAATTTGTTTTTGTTATATACTTACCTCAGTTATGTATCTGAGTCCCACCTCCCTTCCCCGCTTTCAGGTGCTTTTCTATCCATCAAAGCAAGGAAGTGGTAGAGTGCGCATGCGCAAAGGTATACTTAACAGTATATACTATAGGGCAGGCGATACTTGGTAATTCTCAAATTTTTTAATTCTGGATGAGTCAATTTTTACCAGAGAGCATAAAGCAGACATAACTGAGGTAAGTATATAACAAAAACAAATTTTACTAAAAAAATTGTGATATTGCTTTTTGATACTCGCTATGTCTGATTTCATTTGGGTTTTTGGCAATGTTAATTGGGTATTTAAGCAAATCGCCTCTTATCTGGAGCTCTTGTGCTTATCTGCGCATCTTAATCAGCGCCTTCTCAGATCCCCATAGTAATATCTTTCAGTGTGTAAAAATGAGACCCTTGTGTGAAGTTAAAACGTGGCCACTTGCAAAAACTAGAGAAAAGTTGATGGCGCACCATCGCAATATACCCACTTTTCATAATTTCCTAGTCGAAAAGGGGAAAATAATCCATGACCCGGGGTTGAATAGAAAATGGAAAATACATTGCACATCTACATGTCATAAGGAAGCCACATACCAAACCAAACGAGTGTATGACAAAATCACCTACCCCCCCCCCCCCCCAAATCTCCTCTGTCTAAAATCACAGGTAGGTCATAATCCCCCCCATCAAAATTCAAAGTAGGACAAAAACTCTCCCCCCCCCCAATGTCCTATATACTGTGATGTAGGGGGGGATTTTGTCCGTGTCAAAAATCATGGGGGGGATTATGTCCGGGGGGGGGGGGGGGTGGGGGGGGGGTTGTCTGTATCCCAACCAAACATGAAGTATCCAACTATTATGGTTTAAAAGTTTTACATGTACCGTATTTCTTACAATGCAAAATTGCTAAATTCAAAGTCCAAAAGGGGGAGCTGGCTGATCTATGACCTTGGAGTCAAATAAAAAAGTTGAAATTCACTTTGCACATCGACACACACACCATCAGGAAGCCAAATGTCAAGTCTCCAGCTATTGTGTTTTACAAGTATTACAACTACATGTACTTGACTGTTAATTAATGGCACTTGTGAACTTAGTTGTGTCTGCAGTGCTCCAGATAAGGAATTTGACATTGGGTACTGTTACTCCATACTTTTGAAATCAATTGGGTATTCTCAATTTTCAATTGGGTATTTTAAAAACGTTACCCTATCAATTTTTTGTCGATCCCACTTGCGGAAAGCGAGACGTAGTAATCACAATGACGTCCGGGTGTCCGTCCGTCCGAAATCTGCGTTAAAGTTTTTAAATACCTTATATCTCTGCAGTCCTAAGTCACATTGACTTGAAACTTCATATGCTTATTAGTCATGATCCATATAATCATGCTGTATCCCACTCATACGGCCCCTGTGCCCAAGGTCAATGTCAAATGACTTAGAAGTTTGTGTTCCGAAATCTGCGTTAAACTTTTTAAATACCTTATATCTCTGCAGTCCTAAGTCACATTGACTTGAAACTTCATATACTTATTAGTCATCATCCATATATTCATGCTGTATCCCACTCATACGGCCCCTCTGCTCAAGGTCAAGGTCAAATGACTTAGAAGTTTGCGTTCCGAAATCTGCGTTAAACTTTTTAAATACCTTATATCTCTGCAGTCCTAAGTCACATTGACTTGAAACTTCATATGCTTATTAGTCATCATCCATATATTCATTCAGTGTCCCACTCATGCGGCCCCTGTGCCCCTATGTCAAGGTCAAATGACTTAGAAGTTTGTGTTAAAGTTTCTGTCAAAATGTGCGTTAAAGTTTTCACATACCTACTATCTCTGTAACCGTAAGTCAGATTTGCTTGAAACTTTGTATGCTTATTGGGCATCAAACTAAAATAAATACACTCTGAGACCATCAAATGCCTCGGCGGGCTCGACATGCGGGCCGCGGCCATCCTCATTTTCTTTTTTCAATTGGGTATTTCCATATTTTGGTTACAAAAACCGATTTGGAAACAAATCGTACTAATTTATGTATTAATGGTACTGTTTTGTTGTTCATATAATTAATTGAAGCAGTGTTATACTTACATGTGTATGGTAACACTGCTTCACTTACTTATAAGAACACCAAAATAATTAGTTCAAGTTTTCAATGATTCCAAGTACATACAAGTAATATACTGTTACTAGAGTAATTGGGCTTATGGCATTTGTGACCAGTGTAGTTCTGGATCTGCTAGCACACTTATAGTTATAAGTTATGTAATCAGCAGTATCGTGTATTCAAAAAATCATGTGAGATGTTTCATTATCTGAATGACGAACAGTGCATACGCTGATCAAGAATGATTTGATTGGCAGATTGATCTTTGCAACACGCGATCCAGTTTTCTTTTGCTGACCACGTTTGACAGCAATTCATCAATAACGTCAATCACGATTAATTTGGGGTCTCCACACACCGAGCTCAACAAAATGACTGTATGATGCATTGTGCAATGAATTGAGATTCCACCTTTGCATCGGTCATAAAATAAATCGAAATAAGGTTAACATTGGTGGTGGACTTTTGCAATTTTTTTCTTCCACGTTTGTTTGTTGTGGCCGCCATTTTGTCGCCATGTGTCACCAATTTTCTACGAAAAAATCTGACATGATCCGATTGTGTTATTTATAGTGTCCTACTACGATTATATTAATTGGTGAATTCGGGCGCCGTTCATCTCGTCCTATTTTAACTTAGTTAATTCGACCGCCATTTTATTCAACGTGTGCGTTGGTCGAAATAGTAATAATGTTACCATATTTTCATTTATTACTTATGATACTGTCCCACATGTAAAATATAAACCTGACACATTCAAAATAATAAAATGTCTGCTGTGCCCCGCCCTCCCCCAGAACCAATTCCACTGTACCATTTGTTTTATCTGTGCGGATAGTCGTTTACGAATGTCTACGGACGTATTTCGTTGCATCTCCTTGAGTAGACTCGGGGTCGCCGAAACAAGCAGTTTCACATCGATTTGAATTTAAGAAAATAGACTAGTAATGAGCCTGGATCTTGGGTTCACAATAGTGTTGCATCGCCGTTTTTTTTTCTCAAAATCAATATGGGCAAAAACGGCCGATGCAATAAGGGTGGAAATTCTAGATTTGGAATCATTAACTTGAACGGTACTCGAAACAACTGCCGTGTGGTGGGTTACTAGAGTTTCGTATCGAGTTGGACCCATTTTTTCCCTGCTGAGAGTCGGAATCGCTCCCGCTAAATCCTGGAGTTCAAATCGAATACACCCGAAGACTGGTTTGCCAGCCATTATCGGTGAAATACAGCGAGACATTGTCCGCAGCTAGAGCCAGGACCAGACTTTGTAAACATTGAATGGCCGACCGCACAGATCATCGGCGATGATTTTGTAGGATTGTATACATGAACAAATCTAGCAGTACTCGACAAGACTGAAAATACATTTGAGGAGTACGCTACAGGATAAAAAAGAATTGTGTACCGGACATTTTAATTGCTTTTTGGTACGCATTGTCTGTGATTTTAATTGGGTTTTTGCATTTTTAGCTCACCTGAGCAAAGCTCATGTGAGCTATTCTTATGGCAAAGTGTCTGTCGTCCGTGAACATTTTCAATCATCTTCTTCTCCCGAACTGCTGAGCAGATGTTGGTCAAACTTTACAGGGATGATATATGGGTGATGCCATTTCAGATTTGTTAAAATGAAGGTCATCGACAATCCAAGATGGCCGCCGTGGAAAAGTAGATCAAATTCTTAAAAAATCTTCTTCTCACGAACCGCCAGGCCGATTTTGACGAAACTTTGTATGAATGATCGATAGTTAATGCTGATTCAGATTTGTTCATATGGTGGTCCCTGGGTCAAAAATGGGCGTGGCCCGAGGGGTCAAATATGGGTCAAATTTTATTTTTGACCGAATATGGTCATTTAATATATCAAATCGAAGGTATCGACTAGTCGATCACTCTGGAGAATTTTTTGTCTAAATCAGATGATTTTGTCATACAAGATGGCCACCGAAAGTTAAAAAAGTTGTTCTTTTACTAAAGATTTCAAACGTATTCTTCTTGTGAACTGCTTGGCCGATATTGGCCAAACTTAACTGTAATGGTCTGTGGGTGAAGCCTGTCCATTTTTGTTAAAATGGAGGTCATCACCAAATCCAAGATGTCCGCTGTTGAAAAGTAGGTAAAATTGTCAAAAAATCTTCTTCTCACAAACCTCCAGGCCGATTTCGACGAAACTTGGTGTGAATGATTGATAGTTAACACTGTTTCAGATTTGTTCATATGGTGGCCCCTGGGTCAAAAATGGGCGTGGCCCGAGGGGTCAACTAGGGGTTAAATTATATTTTTGCCCGAATATGGTCATATAATATATCCAATTGAAGGTATCGACTAGTCGATCACTCTGGAGCATTTTTTGTCTAAATCAGATGATTTTGTCATCCAAGATGGCCACCGAAAGGTAAAAAAGTTGTTCTTTTACTAAAGATTTCAAACGTATTCTTCTTGTGAACTGCTTGGCCGATATTGGCCAAACTTAACTGTAATGGTCTGTGGGTGAAGCCTGTCCATTTTTGTTAAAATGGAGGTCATCACCAAATCCAAGATGTCCGCCGCTGAAAAGTAGGTCAAATTGTCAAAAAATCATCTTCTCACAAACCTCCAGGCCGATTTCGATGAAACTTGGTGTGAATGATTGATAGTTAACGCTGTTTCAGATTTGTTCATATGGTGGCCCCTGGGTCAAAAATGGGCGTGGCCCGAGGGGTCAACTAGGTGTCAAATTATATTTTTGCCCGAATATGGTCATATAATATACCAAATCGAAGGTATCGACTAGTCGATCACTCTGGAGCATTTTTTGTCTAAATCAGATGATTTTGTCATCCAAGATGGCCACCGAAAGGTAAAAAAGTTGTTCTTTTACTAAAGATTTTAAACGTATTCTTCTTGTGAACTGCTTGGCCGATATTGGCCAAACTTAACTGTAATGGTCTGTGGGTGAAGCCTGTCCATTTTTGTTAAAATGGAGGTCATCACCAAATCCAAGATGTCCGCTGTTGAAAAGTAGGTCAAATTGTCAAAAAAATCTTCTTCTCACAAACCTCCAGGCTGATTTCGACGAAACTTGGTGTGAATGATTGATATTTAACGCTGTTTCATATTTGTTCATATGGTGGCACCTGGGTCAAAAATGGGCGTGGCCCGAGGGGTCAACTAGGGGTCAAATTATATTTTTGACCGAATATGGTCATATAATATATCCAATCCAAGGTATCGACGAGATGATCACTCTGGAGCATGTTTTGCCAAAATCAGATGATTACGTCCTCCAAGATGGCCACCGACAGGTCAAAAGGTTGTTCTTTTACTAAAGATTTCAAACGACTTCTTGTGAACTGCTTGGCCGATATTGACCAAACTTAACTGAAATGGTTTGTTGGTGAAGCCTGTTCATTTTTGTCAAAATGGAGGTCACACCAAATCCAAGATGTCCGCCGTTGAAAAGTAGGTCAAATTGTCAAAAAATCTTCTTCTCACAAACCACCAGGCCGATTTCGACGAAACTTTGTATGAATGATCGATAGTTAACGCTGATTCAGATTTGTTCATATGGTGGCCTCTGGGTCAAAAATGGTCATGGCCCGAGGGGTCAAATAGGGGTCAAATTTTATTTTTGACCGAATATGGTCATTTTATATATCAAATCGAAGGTATAGCAGTACGGTAAATCACATGCACATTCGCAATATATGTTAAATCAGAAGGTACCAACAAATTCTGTGGAACATTTGAAGTTGTAAGTGAAGAGTCTTTGTGAAATCAAGATGACCACTATGGAGGCTTTTAGGTGAGCGATACAGGCCCATTTGGGCCTCTTGTTTAATTACCTTATCTGGACCTCTGGTGTCTGTATCAAAATATTTATTTATTTTTCTCGGAGACTAAATGACCAATAATTCTTCATTGTACAGTGATCTTGTATTTCAGCAATTGTCACGTTTGCCATTCAGTCAGAGAAACACAACCATGTTTCTAATAAATAGTAGAATCCTATAGGAGTGCTAACATTTCAAAAGCTAGACACCTTTTGCAACCAATGGAGAACAAGATTAACGTGTGAATCTGGGGGCCGTTTCACTAAACTTCCCACGAGACTAAAATGTTTGTAAGTGCAAAATTATGATATTCTGTAAATTTCACATTACAGGCATGGGAAATTTCCGGATTAATCCGGAAATCCGGATTTGAGGTCCCAGGGACCACTTTTGTGAATCTTGTAAAGCCGTTGAGAATGGCGATAAAAAAGTACAATTTTCGAGAGAAAAAAACAAGAAAAACAACGTAAATTGTAATTTTTTATCGCCATTCTCAACGGATTTACAAGATTTTTTTTTTTAATTGCCGATTCTTTTATTTTCCCCAGCGGAATCCCTGTTATACATGTACTGACTTCTTGTTGCAAGTATTATTTTAAATTGAAATGGATTATGTTGCCAATTTTTCCTAATTATAGCATATTTTTTCAGGGGAAAATGTGATCTATTTAATGCTAAATATACCTCAGAATGAAGCACAGAGCATCTAGAATAGCGCTCATCTGCCTAGCAAGGAATCTGCTATAAATAGAATGCCTAAATCTGACTGAGTAGGACAAACATTCAGGCTTACACACTTTAGCCTGCATTAAATGCAGTTTGCATTGTTCTGGACTTACACTGACCATTATGAAAGTTTACTGATGCATGTATTTGTCCTACTATTGGAAACACAAATTGGTGACGTATGTGCAGATGAGCGCTATTGAAAAAAAATTATGGGTGGGCATGCCCCCAGACCCTAGCAAATCGCAGCGCAATCCGCTGCTCAAATAAATTTTCAGGATTGGGGATAGTGTTCCACTCTCATGCCTGACATTAACAATGTGTTCTTGTACACATTACAGCCTTGTTTCTGAGAAATAGTATAGTCCTATAGACATGATCGCAGTGTGCTAACATATCGGAAGCTAGACCAGTATTTGAGACCAGTGTAGACCAAGATAAGGCTGTGCATTTGATAAGGGTCTGCACTGTTTATCATGCAGTAAAAAAAAACCACTACCATGTGTCTACCAATCAGTATTAGGTCCATCATGAAATATGAATATGCTACCATATCAGGATGTCACTGGCCTTTGTGACCAGTCTAGACCCAGATCAGCCTGTGCATCTGCACAGGCTGATCTGGGTCTGCACTGTTGTCCGTATCTGAACAGGACTGGCCGCAAATCACATAAGCCCAATTTCTCCAGTCACCTTCGTTTTGGCTTATATTGAAGGGTGGGAATTGGCTGTAACACCTTCCATATCCAGTCACATTCACCTGTGCAGAACTCCAGATCAAGCTGTGTATTGCCAAAAACTCAATTGAAATCAGATGTAGTGAGTATCAAAAAGCAATAAAAAAATTGTTGTACTTTTATCATGCTGCAGAAAACAATAAACAGACCACACATATAGCATATTTTTCTTATTTTCCATGAAAAAACATCTTATCACATTTGAATTGTCTCCAAGGAGACAATTCTAATGAAATGCCAAGACATGTTTTCATTTCGAAGAAAACTATTCAATAATTGCTGTCTGTTGATGTGTAAACAGTACTGTGGTTTTATTTTACCCAATTAAAATTTTGAAATACCCAATTGCTTCAGAAATGATGGAGTGACAATACTCAATTACTAATTCCTTATCTGGAGCACTGCCTGTGTTTCCATTCAAACATAAATCAAGCACTTACAAACTGCAGAGTTATCACCTTGCTGATCAATAGCCCAGGGCAATGATCCTTTGTGCTTTGTTGTGTTCCAGGCATTAGCAGAAAATGACGACTCTTGGCTATATTGACCATTCCCAGTGTCTACCAATCAGTATTAGGTCCATCATCTGGTCCATATACAAAGTAACTTCCGCCTCTTGGCAAAATCAGGACAATGTCCTGAATGGTAAACATATGACAGCATTTATGTCTGTAAATTGTATCAATTGACCCACCAATAACGCCTACCATCCGTGGCACATCATTTCATCTCAATTAATCACATATTGTGACGCTTTTGCCACTATCTATTAAAAGTAATCATTTAATTTTTGCAATATGTGCAAATTTATATTTAGACACAGATGTCCCGCCATGTTGAAGTACTGGGTCTACACTGATTGCAATACAATTAATAAGTGTGAAAATATGAATCTGGCAAATAATGCAGTTCCGGATCAGATTGCGCATATATGTAGGCTGATCTGGATCAACACTAGTCACACTCGCTATAATTGCTCCTTTTCATAAAATATCATGCTACATTCGCTCTTTTTGCAAGCAATATACCGTAATTACCCTAAATATTCGGACACCAAAACCAATTGTTATAAGTGTCATAAACATTTATCAAGTTGATTATGTTGTCCAATGAGGCCTCCGAAGCATTCTGTGAAAATGGCAAATAGTGCAGACCCTGATCAGACTGCTCCTTCAGGAGCAGGCTGGTCTGGGTCTACACTGTTTGCTCACATATTGGTGTCCGAATATTTAGGGTAATTATGGTACTACTCAATTATCTATAAATAAATTCAACGGGAGATAACTTGCTATGATCGTACAAGCGGCTTTTTCACATACAGCAATATGAAGCTGCGTGATCACGTGGTTACAACAACAACAACGTCGCCCACTCCCAAGTAAGTATTATTTGATATTTTCCTTAATTTGCAACGGATTTTGATGAAATATGGCGCAGCAAACGCGTCTTCATGAGCTGCATTTGGTGGTCTATGAAGTTTGGCACAGATTTATGTCGTTTTTGCGAAGAATCGATTTCCGTGTCAGAGACACAGAAATCAATTCTTTGCAAAAACGACAGAAGTTTGGGCGAAAATACAGAGACCACCAAATGCAGCTTAACAAGATGCGTTTGATGCGCCATATTTCATCAAAGTCCGTTACGTAATAAGGACACTATAAAAGAATACGTACTTTGAATCGGTACTTGTTGTTGTTGTTAGTACCACGTGATCATACACCTTGAATATATGCCTGTGCATAACAGACTTGTGGGTGAAGGGTGGGGTGGGAATTTAGTAACAAATTATTTTACAACCCTTTATATTTTGGGGAGTCCATTTTGTTAACTTGGTAAATTGTCAAGAAGCAATGCTCATGTTCATTGAGTCATGAAAATATCTGGCTATACATACCACATGCATTCGTCTGATGCGATTTATGTCACAGTGTGGCTATGAATATGTGATGCATAATTACATACTGTGATACATACCATACCGTTGACTGGCAAAACATACTTTGTTGGTATTTATGGTAAACCTATGTTAGCGCTACTGGTAGCCGCAATAGCCAGTTGACTACTCATATTTCTGAAACAACATTTTGGCTACCGGTACTACAAATTACTGAATTTTTGTTGAAAAAGAGCGATGCTTTTACAAATGTAGAATATTATTAAATAGTATGGTCTCTTTTAGCGTTGGTTTGTTTTGGCTACTAATTTCAAAATACTAACGCCAACCTTGCAGACCAGTTTGAATATTGCAGAATATTTATGAATAGTGTTACCCTAGGATTAACCCTTAGACCGCTATCTTATTTTTTGTTGTCGTCTGCTGTTTATTTTCTATTTTCCATTTTTATCCTCAAAAACATGCTTTGACAGCACTTTAGAATACTTTACAACATGCTTTGACAGCACTTCAGAATCATTTCCATTGGAAATGATTCTGAAGTGCCGTCAAACCATGTTTTTATTGAGAAATAAGGCAAGATATAAAAGCAACAGCAGATGACAATTGTTGTGAGTAGCGGTCTAAGGGTTAAAAAAGGACACGCAAAACAATATTTTTAATATTACTTGAAAATGTCTTGTTTTGAACAGCGTGGTTCCACCAAATTTGAGCATGGCACTACCAAAATTGGACATGGCATCGTACCATGCTGAAATAGGCTGGGAGGGGTTCACTAATCAATGCATATGCACACAGAGCTCCAGAATAGGTGCGTATGGGCGTATTTTATGAACTTATTTAAATAGCAGAATGCGCACTGATTATCAAAAGTGGGAGTACAAAACACTCACGCCAATGTGAAAATACACATTGATTTTCAAATTGAGTAGTGAAACTATTGTAATAAAGTTGAGATTTACTTAGTTTAGCTGATTTTTGCAGCTGAAATAAGTGAATATTTAAATTTGTTTTATTCTTATACGTATTATGTATTCATGTTGTACGGGCGGGCGGGCGGGTGGGCGGGCGGCGGGCACAGCTTGTCCACGCAATAACTGAGTTCTACTTGACGGATTCGGGCGGGCGGAGCGGGCGGGCGGGTAGCGGGCGGGCGGCGGGCACAGCTTGTCCACGCAATAACTAGAGTTCTACTTGACGGATTGTAACCAAATTTGGTATACATCTTTATCACGGCAAGCCGAAGATGGCTATTGATTTTCAAAAATTTCCCAGGACTTATCTCCCCTTGGTGGCCATTTTTATTTTTTGCACTCTATCCTTGTCCACGCAATAACTCGAGTTCTACTTCACCGATCGAAACCAAATTCGATATACATGTTTATCATGTTTATCATGGCAAGACAAAGAAGCCTATTGATTTTGAAGAAATTCCGATACTTATCTCCCCTTGGCAGCCATTTTTATGCCCCCGCTACCGAAAGGTACGGGGGCATATAGTGTTACCGGCGTCCGTCCGTACATCCGTCCGTCCGTCCGTCCGTCCCGATATTACCATATTATTTAGTAACTTCTACATGGCTTCACATATTATGTCAATATTTATACACGTGATACATATGAACATGCCTTACACACTCCATCCCCCAGTACTTCGACCTTGACCTTTGGCCTCGACCTTTTCCACTTTAAATGTTTGCTTGGCACTTTGGGACAAATCTACGTGCACGTTTCTCAATCCTACAATAACTTCTCAATACTTTTGCCAATCCCTTAAATATTTATACACATGATACATATGAACATTCCCTACACACTCCACCACCCAGTACTTCGACCTTGACCTTTGACCTTCACCTTTTCTACTTTAAATGTTTATTTAGCACTTTGGGACAAATCTACGTGCACGTTTCTCAATCCTACACTAACTTCTCAATACTTTTGCCAATCACTTAAATATTTATACACATGATACATATGAACATGCCCTACACACTCCACCACCCAGTACTTCGACCTTGACCTTTGACCTTCACCTTTTCTACTTTAAATGTTTACTTGGCACTTTGGGACAAATCTACGTGCACGTTTCTCAATCCTACAATAACTTCTCAATACTTTTGCCAATCCCTTAAATATTTATGCACATGATACATATGAACATTCCCTACACACTCCACCACCCAGTACTTCGACCTTGACCTTTGACCTTCACCTTTTCTACTTTAAATGTTTACTTAGCACTTTGGGACAAATCTATGTGCACGTTTCTCAATCCTACAATAACTTCTCAATACTTTTGCCAATCCCTTAAATATTTATACACATGATACATATGAACATGCCCTACACACTCCACCACCCAGTACTTCGACCTTGACCTTTGACCTTCACCTTTTCTACTTTAAATGTTTACTTACCACTTTGGACAAATCTACTTGCACGTTTCTCAATCCTACAATAACTTCTCAATACTTTTGCCAATCGCTTAAATATTTATGCACATGATACATATGAACATGCCCTACACACTCCACCACCCAGTACTTCGACCTTGACCTGTGACAAATTCACATTCGTCCCGCCCCCGCTAAGCCCAGGGTCAAGGTCACAGACTTGGTGTGTTCGGAACCTTAACGCTCGCGTAAATGGCTGATAATCAAATATGCCTCATTTTCTTTGGCTGCCAGCGGGGGCATTCGTGTGCCGACAGGCCACATTTCTAGTTCATTTTCGCACTCTGTATCCTTGTCCACGCAATAACTCAAGTTCTACTTGACCGATCATAACCAAATTCGGTATACATGTTTATCACGGCAACACAAATAAGCCTATTGATTTTGAAAATTTTCCGATGACTTATCTCCCCTTGGCGGCCATTTTTAATTTTCGGACTATCCTTGTCCACTCAATAAGTAGAGTTCTACTTTACGGATCGTAATCAATTTTGGTTTACATGTTCATCACGTCAAGATGAATTATCTCCCCTTGTTGACTGGCCTTTCCTCGACGGGCATATATTGTGACCTTCGGCACTCTTGTTTTATCATTTGTTCCCTATTTAATAAGGAAAACAATCAAATAATACATTTGTAAAAATACACATTGAATTTGAAATCTGGGCGTATTCTAGTAATACTCTTTAGATACAATACTTATCTGGAGATCTGTGTACATTTAGCCTGTGTGGGATTAGGACAATAAAAGTTGCCCTGGCTCTGGAATTACCTACCTTATCACAGTCATTGTTTCACCAATATTGTCTATATACTTTCTGTACATTTCATTGAAAATTGACACAAATTGAATTAAATCTGCATGTGCTCTGAAGTTTTCGTCAGCTTTTGACAGTATGACATGGATGACAGATGGGAGCATGCGATGGGTGATTTAACAATCAGGATTCATCCTTGCCGGAATCCCGACCGTAGACCTGTCTTGGCCCTCAGATACACGTTTTTGACATTGACTTGTATGTGACAGTTGAATTTAGTTACCCCCCTTATATGAGTAATAGGATTATTCGTAATCCTATTACGTTTAAGGGTAGGGGCCAAGTGATTTGGTGTGGTATGGACCTGGACTATTGATTTGACAGCGCGCCTCGTCAGCCGCAGACACTTCTTGTCCGGAGCATAACTCGAACACCCTTTGGAATATTTTCATGAAACTTCACACATGCATAGACCACGACCCGAAGGTGTGTCGCGCACAAGAATGACAACTCTTGCATAGCTAATTTTTTAGTTATCTCCCTTTTTTGTTTCTCGCACTGATTTCGTGTCCGGAGTATAACTCCACCACCCTTTGTAATATTTTCATGAAACTTCACACATGCATAGACCACGACCCGAAGGTGTGTCGCGCACAAGAATGCACAACTCTTGCATAGCTAATTTTTTTAGTTATCTCCCTTTTTTGTTTCGCGCACTGATTGACCTAAACTCGACCACCACCCTTTGGAATATTTTTATGAAACTTAACACATTCAATTAGACCACGAACCGAAGGTGTGTCGTGCACAAGAATGACAACTCTTGCATAGCTAATTTTTTAGTTATCTCCCTTTTTTGTTTTTGCTCACTGATTTCCTGTCCGGAGCATAACTCGACCACCCTTTGGAATATTTTCATGAAACTTCACACATGCATAGACCACGACCCGGAGGTGTGTCGCACACAAGAATGACAACTCTTGCGTAGCTAATTTTTTAGTTATCTCCCTTTTTTGTTTTGTACACTCTACAAACTGGACAATATGCATGAAGACCTGTTTTCTCGTCTGCTCTGTACACCTTTTCTCGTGTGCTCTGTACACCTTACCTGTAGAGAGAACAATGGAGACTGGGAGAACCATGTGCTAGCATGGGCTAGCATGTGCAGATGTCCAGTGCTTGACCACTGTTGACCAGGTAATTTATACAGTTAAATTACTACATTGGATATTACATTGAAAATATTGTGGCATTATGTGGACCTGTGCAGATATGTAGATGAATATGTATAGGATTAGGATAGACACTGAGTGGAGTTGGATACGAGATATATCACGATACCGTTAGGTCGAGTGATATATCTCGTGTCCAACTCCACGAAGTGTCTATCTGACATTAGACCACGTGACTTTCAGGTGCGTATCTAACTATTTTATTTTGGGTATACAAAACGGAAATGTATTCCATTTCACGACAATTGGAAGCGTCACAGATAATACATACATGTATGAACGTAATATTTTTCATTTGAAGCAAATGGAAGTAATGTAGTCGAATTGTTCAGCACACGTTCATTGAAATTGGACGTTTTAGTCATACACCGCATAGTGAAAATGACCCGGTCTCGACATGCCAAAATGCACCAGCTACGCACCTGAGTACTCCATACGTCAGACTTCCCCGTGCAACTCAATGCTACATGTACATTGTACACTCTCCACAATCATTCATTACACATGTGCGCCACAGTTTACTGTGTACTTCTATATAGTGTGCTATGGATACGTTGGGCCAAATACGTTGATACAAATTGGAAGGTAAAAATTGAATTGGCGGCATGGAAGACATACTTCATAAAACTGTTAATTGACTTATTTTTCTATTTTCATCTTATTCTGTCCCGCCCATTTTAACGTCGCAAAAGCGCGTCACTGACATATTATGTGAAATGTCACGAACAGTGTAGACCTGATCAGACTATGCGTATGGTCGGGCTGATGGGGCTACACTGGTCGCATCCTATCTAGGCACATTTTGTCGTGACGCTTCACATATGTGGCGCGTCATGAGAACATGTGCGCAATTATTAAAAGCACTATGAATGTTCCTATGACGAACAGCGAACAGCGTAGACCATGATCAGACCAATTGGGCACGATTTGTCATGACGCGTCACATATATCGGTACGAGAGAACAGACGCCGACATTTGAGAAAACCATGTTTATCGCCATACGTTATTTGTGTAGTAAAATAAATGTGATTCATTTTTATATTTGGAGTAAATGTGCTCGAAAGTTGGTGGTAATTTCACTGGAATGAAAATTAAAAAAATGGACGACTTTCGAGCTCATTTACTCTAATTATGAAAATGAATAAAAATTATGTTACACACATTACGTATGGCGATAAAGATGACTTTCTCAAATTTCAGCGTCAAAATTGGGTTCGGTCGCTTGAGGTGTGCTTCACGTGCCTGCACGTTTAATAGATAGGATCATTTCGTCTGTATATGGGATATATACGGACGAAATACTCCAATATGATTGGACTATATTGCTTGGCAGTGGTCTAAAGGACTATTAAAAAAAAATTCTGGGCTCCAGTAGCAAGCATTATTATTTTTAAACTTTTTTTTTCCAATTTTTTTTTTCCATTTTTTTTTTTTCATTTTTTTTCTTCAAATTATTTTTCAATTTTTGTCTAGTAGCATAAGGTCGTAAGTGCTATATACAGACTATTCACCTGTGCATGTGCTAGCATGTGCAACTGACCACTGACCACTTACAGGTAATTTATACAGGTAAATGATTATATTACATTTCCGTAAACTGTGTTGAAAATATTGTGGCAATATGTGGACCTGTGTATATATGATATGTAGATAAATATAGGACTATTAAAAAACATTCTGGGCTCCAGTAGGGAGCATTATTCTTTTATTTTTTTTAAATTTAAATTTTTTTTTACATTTTTTCTTTTTACATTCTTTTTACATTTTTTAACTGACCACTAACTTATTACAGGTAATTTATACAGGTACATTATTACATTTCCGTAAACTGTGTTGACAATATTGTGGCAGTATGTGGACCTGATATATGTAGATAAATATAGGACTATTAACAAAAATTCTGGGCTCCAGTAGCGAGCATTTAAATATTATTTTTATTTTATTTTTATTTGTATATTACATTTCCGTAAACTGTGTTGAAAATATTGTGGCATTATGTGGACCTGTGCAGATATATGTAGATAAATATAGGACTATTAAAAAAAAATTCTGGGCTCCAGTAGCAAGCATTATTATTTTTAATTTTTAAACTTTTTTTTTCCATTTTTTTTTTCATTTTTTTTTTTCAAATTCTTTTTCAATTTTTTGTCTAGTAGCATAAGGTCGTAAGTGCTATATACAGACTATTATCATATAATAAAACAATTATTGACTAGTGAGCCATAGAATATAATCTGATATTCTATGGCTCACTAGTCAATAATTGTATAATATGTTCGGGCCAATGAAAATTGCTTTCGGGCCCAGGCTCGAGGTCAAGGCGGGACAAGGCGAGGCATCTGATTCCGCGGAATTCTTGTTTACTTGTCTCCCTTTGTTGTTTCGTGCTCTGATTTTGTATCCAGAGCATAACTCAAACACCCTTTGGAATATTTTTATGCCCCACCACGATAGTGGAGGGGGCATTTAGTGTTACCCTAATCCGTCCGTCCGTCCGTCCGCACACACGAATTGGGTACTTGTTGTAAGCGTACGGGGATCTTATTGGGTAGGGTTAGGATAGTCCTCTACCGCCCTGTGCCAAATCCACGTTCGTCCTGCCCCCGCCAAGCCCAGGGTCAAGGTCACATACTTGGTGCTTCAAAAACTTTAACGCTCGTGTTAATATCTTATAATTTCTGTTTTCTTTCACGGATCAGCTTCATATTTCATATACACATTGCTCTAATGGTCCTCTACCGCCCTGTGCCAAATCCACGTTCGTCCTGCCCCCGCCAAGCCCAGGGTCAAGATTACATACTTGGTGCTTCAAAAACTTTAACGCTCGGGTAAATATCTTATAATTTCTGTTTTCTTTCACGGATCATCTTATATTTCATATACGCATTGCTCTAATGGTCCTCTACGCCCTGTGCCAAATCTACGTTCGTTCTGCCCCGCCAAGCCCAGGGTCAAGGTCACATACTTAGTGCTTCAAAAACTTTAACGCTCGGGTAAATATCTTATACTTTCTGTTTTCTTTCATGGATCATCTTCATATTTCATATACACATTGCTCTAATGGTCCTCTACCGCCCTGTGCCAAATCCACGTTCGTCCTGCCCCACCAATCCCCCCAGGGTCAAGATCACATACTTGGTGCTTCAAAAACTTTAACGCTCAGGTAAATATCTTATAATTTTTATTTCCATTCACGGATCAACTTCATATTTCATATACGCGTTGCTCTAATGGTCCTCTACCGCCCTGTGCCAAATCCACGTTCGTCCATGCCCCCGCCAAGCCCAGGGTCAAGGTCACATACTTAGTGCTCAAAAACTTTAACGCTCTGGTAAATATCTTATAATTTCTGTTTTCTTTCATGGATCATCTTCATATTTCATATACGCATTGCTCTAATGGTCCTCTACCGCCCCTGTGCCAAATCCACGTTTGTCCTGCCCCGCCAATCCCAGGGTCAAGGTCACATACTTGGTGCTTCAAAAATTTTAATGCTCAGGTAAATATCTTATAATTTTTCTTTCCATTCACGGATCAACTTCATATTTCATATAATGCGTTGCTCTAATGGTCCTCTACCGCCCTGTGCTAAATCCACGTTCGTCCCGACCCCGCCAAGCCCAGGGTTAACATCACATACTTAGTGCTTCTAAAAACTTTAACGCTCAGGTAAATATCTTATAATTTCGTGTTTTCTTTCACGGATCAGCTTCATATTTCATATATGCATTGCTCTAATGGTCCTCTACTGCCCTGTGCCAAAAAATCCACGTTTGTCCTGCCCCCGCCAAGCCCAGGGTCAAGGTCACATACTTGGTGCTTCAAAAACTTTAACGCTCAGGTAATAGAAAATTTTGACTTGCAATTTGGCCTCATTTATTATCAAAGCGATATGTGGGACATCCGTGTTCTATGAACACATTTTCTAGTTTATTAAACTTCACACATGCATAGAAGACGACCCAAAGGTGTGTCGCACGTAAGAATGACAACTCTTGCGTCGTTAATTTCTTAGTTATCTCCCTTTGTTGTTTCGTGCACTGATTTCGTGTCTGGAGCATAACTCGAACACCCTTTGGAATATTTTCATGAAACTTCACACATGTCTTCCTTGGAAACAATTCTAATGAAATACCAAGATGTGTTTTCATGGAAAAATAAGGAAATATGCTATATGTGTGGTCTGTGTATTGTTTTCTGTAGCATGATAAAGATACCACAAATTTTCCATTGCTTTTTGATACTCACTACTTCTGATTTCAATTGGGTTTTTGGCAATTTTAATTGGGTATTTACGCAAATACGCAGCTTATCTGGAGCTCTGTATTCTGTTCTGATTTTGGGATTTTCCCCCCAATGCGGCCTTAAATGACCTTAGCTGTTGATAGGCCGTTAAACACCAATAAATCTAAATCAAAACTACAGAAAATATTGTAATTTTTCAATTTAAATAATGATGAAAATAGATGCTGTTGTAATAGAGGTAACTGCACAGCCAATCCCAAACATTTTATCAGGCATACAATTTGAACAGGCATGGTCATTCGTAACCCATTTCATTCCAAGGATATTACAATATTTCTCGAAAAAATCTCATAATTTTACTTACTTCTTCATAAATGTATACATGTATGTTGTTGCCGCTCATTTGAATCATCTCGTTGAGACGTTTAATGCTTTTAGGTATATTTAATGTATTTATAGACCTCGGTCCGTTACTTCAACCTGTGTGTATAAGTAGATTGAGTTACTGGTAGTACCCGTCTTGTTGACATGTGACTCATTTGCTATTTCCTATTTGGCTCTTTGTCATGAAAAGTGTATATGCGTAAATGATATCAATCATGTTTCCAGTTTGTGGTTTTGTGTGCATCACTGGTGGGCTTGTTTGTTACATAGTTGAGTTCATTAGTCAGCCCATATATGGATGTGTTAGGGGTATATTATGTTCGGACACAATAGACAGCCCTTCCAGCGGTCCTATAATTCCTGTAATTCCTATATTTTTCAGACTTTTTCAAAATGTCCTATAATATCCTATATTTTGGGCAAATTCCTATATATTTTTTGGGTAAGCAAAAGGTTGCTTTTTCTTTGGTTAAAATAGAACTTTTTTGTTAAATTTGTTGCACTAAATTCATCATGCAATTTAAAGGACATCCATAAGTATTTATTAATGTGATGTTGACAACAAAATGAATGTATGTAGTACCATGATGTGTGCCAATTCATTCTTAATTGTTTTTCAAAAATCCCTTTTTTAATGTAATAAGTTAAGGTAAATGACTTATTTGCACAAATAAATGATTTGTGGTTTAGTTTAAACATATTTTATTGCTCTAATTTGACATGTTATATAAAAATAACAGTTAATGCATACAATTTTACAAAAAGAGCAAACGGGTTGGGCTACAAGTTTTTGCAACATTAGTTACAGCCCGTCCCAATTGCTTATTGAATATATCTAAAGAGGTATAACAGGGTGAATATAAGTATTTTGTTTGTGTTTCACATTCTCTATAGAGCAAGTATAATTATACTAATTTTCACATGAGCATATCAATCAAGATATTGAAATTTCTTAAATTCTTAAATATTAATATCGACATGCTCATGATCTAATCAATATTAAAATGATTTGTGGTGGAACGCGGCTGGCTAGAAGGGGTGTTGGGAGGCCAGATATAGTGTCCTATATATTTTTTTCTCTGCTGGAAGGGCTGAATAGACAACTACTGCCATAGTGACACTGAATATTGACATGCTCACTGTTGTGGGGAAACCATATTTATGGTTATTACGGTATGTGTAGTGTATGGCTTCACAACCGTCTTCATTAACTCTTTGCATGCTGGGAAATTTGTGGGCTATAAATAGTTCAAAAATAGCAGATGACAATTCATTATATTTTCTTTTATTTCTCCTTATAAATGTCATGAATATGTCTTGGAATTTCATTAGAATTGTGTCCTCTGGACACAATTCTAATGAAATTTCAAGACATATTTACAGAGAGAAATAAAACATATACTCCTAATTCGTTTGGCGGATATTTTCGCCGCTAGCATGCAAAGAGTTAACCTTTGCCAAATGCTAATTTAAATGACTGAATGAATGTGTATGAAAGGACCAGGATCTAAATTGTTGAAAATAAATATAGAAAGGTCCCTTTGCCTGTGGCTCGTAAATATTTCCGGGAGGTATACATAGTGATTTGTATTTTAGCAGTGGATATTACTGGGATTCACGCCTGGGACTAAGCGATTTGTTGTAGTAATGGCACCTGGCACTGGATCAGGATACTGTATTTCAGTCCCGAAAGTTTTTATTGTAATTTCAGTGCTGAATGTACAGTGCTCCCCTCATGCAGGTGCATTCCTGTCAAAACATGTATAACAATTCTGCAAACACCAGCAACCCACTTTTCCGACATTTACGGCACAAGGCCTTTATCAAGGAATTAGTTTCTACTGAATGCTAAGTGGCACTTAGCGTTCAGTAGAAACTAATTCCTTGATAAAGGCCTTGTGCCGAAACTTCGGAAAAGTGGGTTACTAGTTTTTGCAGAATTGTTGAACATATTAATTGTATTATTGCTGAAAGATTATTATACATGTATAACCTTGATGTTGAACGGGCATAAAACACAAAATAAAGGTATATCAGATGTAAATGTCCACACTGATATCAGGGGTGATAACCGTGTTTCCTTCAAATGTTAACGGACATTACTATTTATTCTCTGTATTTATTTTTTGATGTACAATGATCATACTTTATAATCTGTCGAAAATATTATTTTTTCAGGTGACACATTTAATTAGACATTTAATTAGTATAAGTAATTAAAAAATATAATGCCTCATTTGCATATGAAAATAGCCTAACACCTCCGTGAGTCACTATCAGTAAAATAAATATTACTACCGTAAATGATTATATCTGTATAGCGGGTACTCATAATATTTAGAACTGGTGGAATAGTGACACAATTATACACTTATTTAATTCCTATAAAGAACAGTTTGTGCCTACTGAGTGGGCGTGTACCTTTAAATGTAAAATGTTACAAACTTTGAGGAAGACACATTCTTAAACCATGTATGTGCTGAAATTGAGGACAGCACAATTAGTTTGAAATCTAAACTTAACTGTCAAAATATGTTTATTAGTATATTGCATGTGTCTACATAATAAAGCATATGTGTGTGTGTTTTAAGAAAATGGGCTTTGCCATTTTCCAGCTGTTGTTGATACATTGTAGATCTACACATCTGACCATTCAATCTGTGTCACAGTGAGACACATGCCTACCGGTACATGTACCAACGGCAAATATACTCTAAAATATAGACACCAGGGGTCCGTTTCACTAAACTTTGTACAAATAAAATGTTCGTAAGTGCAAATTTAGAATCGTCTGTAAATTTCAATTGATGGATTTACAATAAATGTTAATCCAATAATTGTTTACAAGAAAACATTGTTAATGTGAAATTTACAGACTATCATAATTTTGCACTTACAAACATTTTAGTTGTACAAAGTTTAGTGAAACGGCCACCAGTGGTGCGCTACATGACAAGGAGCTGGGCTGTCCATAAGTGCTGTAAACTCCATAGCCACATACAGTCTTATCAGAGCTCCAGATAAGCTGCGTATTTGCTTAAATACCCAATTAACATTGCCAAACACCCAATTGAAATCAGAAGTAGCGAGTATCAAAAAGCAATACAAATTTTATGGTACCTTTATCATGCTGCAGAAAACAATAAACAGACCACAAATATAGCATATTTTCCCTTATTTTATAAGAAAACACATCTTGGTATTTCCTTGGAGACAATTCTAATGAAATGCCAAGACTTGTTTTCATTTCAAAGCAAACTATTCAATAATTGCTGTCTGTTGATGTGTACACAGTACTGTGATTTTATTTTACCCAATTAAAATTTTGAAAAACCCACCCTAGTGAAAATGTGAACGAAATCCCATTGAAATCCCAATGGGATTTCAGTGAAATCACAGTGTGATTTCACTGAAAAATTTGGTTGAAATCCCAATGGGATTTCACTGAAATCCCATTGGGATCTCGGTGAAATTTCACTGGAATTTCAGTAAAATCCCACTGTGATCCTGGTGAGATCTTGTTAAAATCCCACTGAAAAATTTGGTTGAAATCCCACTGGGATCTCGCCACTGATTTGTTGAAAATTTCACTGGGATCTCCGCGCGCCAGGGATCGTTTCAGTGAAATCCCACTGAGATCTCTTGGGATTTCTCATTCACGGGATCGCAGTTACATGAGATCCCCTTTATTTCATGAAAATCACTGGGATCTCGCCGATTTCATGAAATCCCATGGATCTCATTGGGATCAAAATTTACTGGGATCCCATTACTGAGATTTCCCACTTTTTCAGTGAAATCCCACTGGGATCTCGCCAGATTTCAGTGGGATCTCATCGGGATTTCTCAAAATTTTACTGGGATCTCACCAGATTACAGTGAGATCCCACTTTATTTCAGTGAAATAAAAATAACTCGAACTAGAATTAACTCTTAATGTAAATTTATCCAAGTTATGGATACATGTCTGCGGCCGGCTTCACTTTCATATTTCAGTTCATGTTTTTTTTTAGCCTTTTTTTTCTCTGCATAAGTCTTCAGTCCATTTGACAAGGTTTTTATGTTTGTGAATGTCCTTGATGCAACGTCTTGTGTAGTCAGGTTCAGAGACTGGCAGTATGGGCCGGGATAATCCATGCTCGTCTTTCACTGCTGAAAAATATATGAAATTGTGTGGCAGAGCGACGGTAGTAGGGAAAGAAGGTGGGTTACAGGTATTAATGGCACCCCCCGGCCCCTCATAATTAGTGTCTGTGGCTGGAGAAATGGGCTTATGGGTTTTGTGTCTAGTGTAGATTCAGATCAGCCTGTGCATCCGCAGTCTGATCAGGATCTGCACTGCTAACAAATCCCATATGCCCCATTTCTCCATTCACAGCTACAAATGAGGATATATAATTGCAAGTTATTTTTTGTTACCTATGACAATGTTTCATTGCCTCCAAAATAAAACAGTTTGCTTTCAAAAATAAAATACATGTTTCAAAACAACATTTAATGATTTATGTCAATATTTTAGAAGAATAGTAAAGTAAACTTTAAATTCACTTAAAATACCCATTTGTGAACTTCGATGTGCATAAATTATGCATATTTAGTTAATACCCAACTGAAATATCACGAAATTCGGGTTCCGGTAACATCGATTGGAAAAAGTTGCAAAAGGACGAAACTACGTAGGTACGAAATCGCGGAAATTCTCCAAGATATTTACGGATTTTGTTTACGTTTTTTTAAAATAGAGTTAGCCAAATCAGATTGAAATAAATAATTAATAATGTAATAAACATTATTAGTTCTCGACATCAAAGGATTCCATCAGAATATATCGATTTCGTACGTAAATCGTGAAACAAAACTTTCGCACTTTTCGTCGAAGCAGAAAGTTGCAATCATCGGCCTTTCGGATGGCAATTTAATGATAATTTAAACGGTTTAAACATCATATTTGTGACAGAAAACATCAATAAACTACAGTTAAGATACTTACCTTAAATTTACAACATGTCTGGAACAATCAACGCTTTGTAGATCGAACTGTTGGTAGATTTTCTTAACCAGGTATACCGCGAATAGGATTTTGATTTTCCAAAATGGCGCCCGCGTGCGAGTGGACAGAATTTGCGCGGAAGGGTACATTTGAAAAATTGAATGCGAAGTTCAATATTAGGTTCCGAAACACAAATTTAGTATCAAATAAAAGATATTTCTTTGTAATTTTCATAAATATATGCATAATATGGATAATTTAATGATTTGATGGGCGACGAGGCCGTAACTTTTGGGATTATTTACGTCGCGTAGGCAAGTCCTATGTTAATTATGCAAATGTCTCGGTGTACGTCATTCAATTTTCTGTCAATCAAAATCCATCTCATGAGATATAAACAGCCCGCAAATCATTTCTAAGCCGGTAGCTGGTACCAAAGCACTCGCAGACATTGCACATTTTTATCAGTGGGATCGAGTTGGTTAATCCCCAGTTAATTATCCAATTAAGTTAATACATGATAAAACAATATTTATGACACATAATTATAATACAGTGGCTTCGGAACGTGGGCAGCAGCAGGGCTGTACAAATCGGCACGCCCGACGCCCGGGACAAGTCGTTTTGGTCTCGGGCAAGTGGCTCTAATGCTGAAAGTTAGTCCCGGGCAAGTCACTATTTTCCGTTGAAACGTCCCGCCACAAGTACTGTGTATATAGCAAGAAAAGTGATATACTAGCTGTGACCCTGATTAGATTAATTTATTCGAATTTGAAAGCATAATCCCATCGACAATTCCGCATGAACTCTGAAGTTTGTGTCAACTTGTCAACACCATTTACGGAAAATATTTTGGAAATCGATATCGGCGAAATATGGCGATAGACCTTTCGGAATACACATTTACGGGTATGAAATTATTAAAAAAAAATAATTATTTTTGTTATTTCTCAATGAAAGTATTCGATGTGACCACTCATTTGAACCGTCTCGACGAGACGAAATAAATGGTGGTCGCGGCATATACTTCTGAGTTCATAGAAGGAAAATATTTGTCCGCAAACATAAGTGTATCCTCAGCATGAAATGGGTTACTGCATGATTGCCCTGTGATGCGATGATGAAAGTCGCACGTTCGCGACGTCTGTGGGACATCAAAAGACGTGTTGACCAATCAGTAACATTTCAAAACATAGCCTAAAGGTCACACAGTTTACAGCCTCGTGCTGAATGAGGTCGTACAATAAACACCTGTACACACAGCTGGGTGTATCGATTTTTTGCACAAAGCATCACACAAATCTCGTCTGTGTAATATGTGTCGGGTGTAATCGCATCTGGATTTGGAATTCATATATCCCCTGGCACGGATACTGCACTGTATGCATATTAACATGATTACCTGATTAAAGGTATTACATTTGCTAACATACTAATAATAATTATTTCATGTACTTTGAATGTCGTTGTTTGAATAAACTTACAGAAATCACGAATCAACTAATTACATAGATGACTACGACGTCCGACGATTTTTTTTTATTTATTTGATTTTTTTTCCTTTTTCTTTATTTTTTTAATATTTGTTTGTGATCCACGAGATACCCGCGTTATAATGGAGATCGCGCTATACGCTATACGCGATCGCGTTATAATGGAGCTGCAGTGTAATTAGCGAATTAACAGCTGTTGCCAACAAAAAAAAACTGAAATTTCAAAAAGTTTATTATTTACCGTTCCGCGAACATACTGATAGACATTAAATATTGTAAATATAGACGTGATTTCATCTTCGAGACGGTCAAATGAGTGGACTCCCCGGAATATGTATACGTAAATTATAATTTCCAGGACAAGTCACTTTTGTCAAGTCACTTGTCCGGGACAAGTGGCGACCACCCCCTCAATATTTGGACAGCAAAAATTTTTATTTTTTTTTTTTTTTGCTGCGAGTTTGGGATCGGGAAATGATCATTATTTCATTGAAATCTCGCTGAGATTCTAAGTGAAATTTCACTGAGATTCTCAGTGAAATTTCACTTGGAAGCTGAACCGGGAATTCACTGTGATTTCACTGAAATTCAGTGAGATTTCATCGAATTTCACTGAGATTTGGAAATAACACCGGGATATGATAATCTCAGTGAATTTCACTGGGATTTCAGTGAAATCTCAGTCACATTTTCACTAGGGTGGACAATGCGGTCTAGATGGCATTCCTGAGATTCACACGTTTTTATATCCACTCCTGATGTGTGTTGTTCATATCTTGCATACCTGTCGTAATAGTCCTTGTGTGTATACATAGTGTCTTGGATGGATGAATTATTCAGAAATTAATCTGTCAAGTGTGTACCAGTGTGTTCAGTATGTGTGTTAAATTTCTGGATTTATAATGCAAGTTATCCTGTGTAAGTTATCTGGGTGAATTATTGTATAAACTGTAAATTCAAGAACTAGGAAAATTATACATGTATATGGTTACATTCGTGTTCACTTAGTATGGTTGTACTGGTTTATCATAATCATGATACTAACAATGTGGGTTTCTCTCTTCCCCCCCCCCCCCACCCCCAATAAAAAATTGTGTCCGAATAGGTGGTAAATGCAGAATTGATGTTTCGCTGACTGAGTGGCAGACATTGGAACACCAGACCTCACAGAGTAAAAGTGAAAGTGTTTAATGTCTCCGCAACAGCTACATGTATGGTCATTTACAGATGGGCCGTCGGTTAGGTCTCATTTGAAATACCAGTGGGATGGAAATACTATGAATGTATTCTCATGCCTAGGGCGGGGATTTAACTCGATATCTCCGGTATTCAAGTCCAGTGCTCTAGCTCGCGTCATAGCATTACTTTCTATACTAAAATATAGAAAAAACTTGCAAGGCGTTGATGTTCATTATAGGAATGAATGGCATTTTTGTGGAATTTATCGGGGTATAAACTTGGAAAAGTCGCGGGAATATTGGACGAAGGCCGGAAGGCCTCGTCCAGTATTCCCGCGACTTTTCCAAGTTTATATCCCCGATAAATTTCACAAAAAGGCTATTCATTCCTTATGATTCCAGCATTTGAAATAAATTCATCAAGAAAATGTGTTTATTTTCCGTTTTCTTAAGAATTATTTTAACTGCGCCTCACGGTTACGGAAAGTAGTTTGCGTGGGAGTTTACTGGGATATAAATTTTGAACAGAGACTTGCTACGGACCAATCAAATGTTAGGGAATTGTGTAAATATTTTTGTGCTGGAATTATACTTCACTATATTGTTATCGAGAGACAATTCTACAATGACACAAAAATATTACCATAAACTTACTTAATAGAGTGTGTATTAGTAAAATTCTTAGGTCCTCTCCACGAAGTAGAAAATAAACAAAGAACGCTTCAAACTCACATTTGGAAAGACTACTCGTCATAACTCTAGTCTTATGTAATGCAGTGTAATGAACTGTAATTAGAGTTGTGTACTCGGAACTAGCATCAACACTATTGGTCACCAAACAAAAATATATAATCTGGGTGTATTCAGGCATTTATTCATATAGTCATAACTTCATTAAATTGACATAATATATCACTGACCCAGCAGCCTGGACAGGAAAGCTTACATTACATAGTAAGATAACAATTGTTTATCAATTAGTTTGGTTGTGCTATAGGCTTCTGTGGATGGAGAAAAAATGGTATCTTGCCATTCATGAATTGTGGCTGTGACTGGAGAAATGGGGCTTATGGGTTTTGCAACCAGTGTAGATCTAGATCAGACTGTGCATCCACAGTCTGATCAGGATCTGCACTGTTCGCCTTCCATCAATGTAACACCTATCCTGCTTTTAACCCTTAGACCGCTATCTTATTTTTTTGTCATATGCTGTTTATTTTCTATTTTCCATTTTTATCATCAAAAACATGCTTTGACAGCACTTTAGAATAATTTACAACATGCTTTGACAGCACTTCAGAATCATTTCCATTGGAAATGATTCTGAAGTACTGTAAAACCATGTTTTTATTGAGAAATAAGGCAAGATATAAAAGCAACAGCAGACGACAATAATAATTATTGTTATGAGTAACGGTCTAAGGGTTAAGAATCAATTTGGCCCTAAATGATACTATTGTATTCTTTCTCTGTGTGCCATTCAAGATGGGCGTTGGATAAGCGTTAACCCTTTTCACCCCTAAGTAACTTTTTCACCCCTAAGTAACTGGAATATATTTTGATATGTTCATTTTGCAATCAATCCAACTGTCACAAACTGATTTTCAGACTAGTCCATTTATGAAAAGGGGTGTTTTTTTATGTAAAAGATATGAAAATTACTTGCAAAAAGTGTACTGGTAGATCCTGATGAGACGGCTCGTCACGAGCCAGCTTATCTGCATCTACACTTTTTGCCAATACCACTATACAGGCCTGTGGTGTTGACAGGGTTAAAAGTTAATTTACAGGAAGTAAATATTATACATTTTTGTAACTATTCCGCCAGTTTGAAACGTTACTAGTGACTGCTATACATATATAAAGATGTACTAATTATTAATTTGGCGGTCCCCACTAAGTGACTAGGACACCGAACTATCATCGATTGCGCAGTGACACCTGCATTTTATCGATAATTTTAATATGACACAATATCATAAATAAGTTTATTTATGAGAATACAACAGTATTATAGCAGCTCCTGGGGGCCGTTTCACTAAACTTCCTACGACAAAAATGTTCGTAAGTGCAAAATTATGATAGTCTGTAAATGTCACATTAACAATGTATTCTTGTAAACAATTATTGGATTTACATTTATTGAGCATCTAAGGCTGCATATGCAGCCTATGCTCAATAAATGTAAATCCATAAATTGAAGTTAATTTCTAGACGATCCTAAATTTACACTTACAAACATTTTAGTCGTACAAAGTTTAGTGAAACGGGTCCCAGGAATATAAATACATTTATAATGGGAAAGAAATACAAACCTCTGAAGATGTTTCTGAATCGGATATTTTTTTCATCCACTTCCGATCAACAATGTGGTGCTCCATCACGTAAACTGAACGTGTCTTGTGACTCGTACTGGTAAAAATAGATCTGTGTCGGGGGAATACATGTTTACAAAATGGTATATAAAATATGATTTATTGCCAACATATAGCCCTGGTAAACACACATAACTCGATATTCTGTACATAACTGATTTATATATGTAATAATAGCATACACAAAATATGGGTATAATATAGCCAGACCTCGTGTGTGGCCCCCCAGGTTTAAGCACCATTTCATTCTAACAAGCGACATTGATCATTATCAGGCTACAACAGTGTGCTATTTGATCAGGAGCTACACTGAGCACAAATCCCTCATTTCTCCAGTCTCAGTCACAGGCACTTTGTGGCATGAACGAGAACAGCCACTTTAAATCATACCCAATTTTACTCTGATATTAAATATCTAGAAAGTAGGACACTCGTCATCTTTTCCACCAACGGAAGTGGATTATTTACCTTGGGCCCGGCTCGCTCATTCAGTAACTGTAACGCGCGCGAAGGCCGGGACCATCAAGGTCCCGGCCTTCTCATGCGTTACAATTACTGAATTAGCGAGCTGGGCCTTAGGCACACTAGTACCACTTCTGTTGGTTGAAAAGATGGCGAGTGTCCTTCATTGTACCTTCTAGATATTTAATATCGGAGTAAAATTGGGTATGATTTAAAGAGGTTTTTTCTCGTTCATGCCACAAAGATTTACTTGTGTGGTCTCAGCTACAAATTATATTATCTCGTACAATAATGGTAATATATAAACATTTGTTCCTCTGGCCTGTTTGTCAAATAGTGCCATATTGACATAGACGTTTACTATCTTAAGTCAAATAGGATTATTTCCGGTGACGCACGTTATTGTCATCCTTTGGACTCGGTGACCCCGCTTGCCAGCAAACTTTATGTTGGTCCATGATAACACTTGTGATAATGGAAGTTATTCATTTATTGTGACTCACAATACTGAGAAATGACTTTGGTGAATTTGATTGCTCAGTCTAACAATTACTGCCACATACGGTAATTATTTAATGTTGTTACCTGAAATTGCCTGACTTTGTTCAAGTACTTGTGTGTGTTACAAGAGAATTGTAGTACTTATTCAATCGTACTTGACCCTACACCTACACTGAAGATTTATTGATATTTTGTGTATGCCCACCCAGTGTTCTGCCAAGAAATGGGTAAAAAAAAGTGGGGACATTTTCAAAAATGATGGTGTCGGGTCACACATGGTATTTTGAAGAAAAACACTGCTTCAAACTATTAAATATCAGCAATTAAAGTAATTAATAGTTTGAAATAGTGTTTTGCTGAGCCCGACAATGGACTTGCAATAATTAATTCATGTAAATTTTCAGCATGTTGTGATTGTGAAAAAAATATGGAAATAAACATTAAAACATGATCATGATATATTTGTAGTTCTTTATCATTCCATTGGCTCCCAATCAATGTTATAGATCTGTGTATAAAAATCGAACTTAGACCCACTCCCAGGCACACAGTGACACTTGTCAAATGTAATATAAATAAGTAAAGTGTAGTGACAGCATTAATGCATTATATATACAAAGTGGTAAATTTATGTGTCCCTGAGGTTGAGCCCAAGTGTGATTCATGCACAGTTTTATAAGAATGAGACAAGATTTTTTTTTTTTTTGCTGGATGACAATATGCGCATTTCAAACGGCTTTTCTGATTGGCGGACCAAAATAGTTCGCTTTATACTTGTATCACTTATGTAAATATACCATCTAATGAAAACCGTCGATAGATGTATAGCTAAGCTCTGTTGCTATGTAATTTTTACATTTCCGGTACATTTCCGGAACACAGTTCAGACTTTTTTAATTTCGCAACCCGCGAACTCGGACCGAATATTTAATGCACCCGTTGGCCCATCGTAATTTGTTTCTTGCGCCATTGACGATTTTTCCGCGCCCCGCGTCCTTGACAGAACACTACCACCAATTACAGTAATTCTAAGAATACACCACATTGTGGTCACCACAATACGTAGTCGAGTCGTGGGGACCCGAAATTTGGGTCAACCTTGCAATATGGTACTACTAATGTTTTTTGATTGATTTTGGTAGTTTAGAGTGTCAGTAATTGGAAACCGAATAATGCCACGCTGTCATCATTGAGCAATTTGCAGAATTCAAGATGGTGTCCATGATGGCGGCCAGAATAGGATAAAATTAAAAATGGCCCAAATGATTTTTTAGGAACTGATTGGTATCAAGTCGTAAATAACATTTATTAAATATAAGGTGAATATACTATACCTGCACCATTTTGTGAAATTTAAAATGGAATCCAAGATGGCCGCCAAATGTTATATATATTTATTTTTAACTAAATTGTGTTGTTTGTTGAATAATTTCAAAATGCAATATCTGTGAGATTTTGTTTCTCATTTTCTCAAATCAAAATCATGTGAATCATTGAAACACAAGTCTACAAAACAAAAATATGTTTATACATGCACCGCCGGACTTTGCACCATTTGCAAAATTGCATGTCATGTGCAGTATGGAAAACAATTCACTTATGAATGTGATCTATCATTTTTGTTGAAAACCCAAATGTTACATCAGTGACTGAAAGGCAAACAGTGTATGCCAAGAGCAATCAGATTATGCGGATGTGCAGACTTATCTGGGTATATGCTGGTCGCATTAGTGGGCCACCGGATGAGAAAAAGTGCCATAAGACATGTGCGGCCAGCATAGCCCCAGATGAGCATGGATGCATAGTTTGATCAGGACCCACGCTGGTCGCCATTCAGTCAGTCTAACATTGTTCACGTTCCTGTGTAACAGTTTCTGATCAATGTGTAGAGTGTAATAACACAACTATGATCAGGATCTACCCACTAGAACAACCAGAATCAGACATGTTGTTGAATGTGGTAAATGGTCGAGTCGCTGATGAAACCGTGAACGTACAACATGCACTGGCAATTGGAGAGTGTATGGTAGCAGAATTTATGAAGATATTGCCGACTGGCTTTTACAATACTATCCACTCCAAAGTCATGACAATGGAAGCAATGAATAAACAGGTTGCACCACTTCCACCCGCTATATTTGACGATTATGGAAGCATGCGCAAAGGCACACAATCACCGAGTCTGCATAAACTTGCAGTTTGGATAGACGAAACAAGTGCACCAGATGTGCAGGTAATATCTACATCAGAATTTCATAAGGGCCGTCAATACGGATCATCGTGTCATAGTGGTGTTTGACAAATACATAGAGGGGTCAATAAAGACACAGGAGTGACTCGGGCGAACAAGTGTCTGTCTCACTGTCAATCTCACTCTCGAGACAAACTTACCTGCCAGTGATAGAATCATGAAAAGTACACACAACAAGAGGTCACTGCACAGAGTAAACTTACGAAAATCTGACTATGGCTGGGGAAGACTGTACAAACACGAAGAAGCCGGCTGCATTATCATCAGTTATGTCATATATCTTGTTCACCAGAAATACCAAGCATGTACAAGTAGTATCGGATGGCACAGATGTGTTTGCATTGCTTGTGTTTTTATGTTGGAAGTGGCAGTGCACTGCACACCTGTCGATGAAAAAGTCTGATGGAAGACTAATTGACATCAACGCCAGCGCTATACAGCTTGGACCCAAGTCAGCCCAACTGCTTGCTACACATAGACTGCCGGTATGTGACACTGTTAGCTACCTGTTCGGTAAAGGACAATTATCCGCGGTTGCAGTCAAGGTGAAAAGTGATGTTGGTCTGGAGATACTTGGGGAACGCACATCACCTTGGGGAAATTATCACAGCTGGTCATAGGTTTGTAGGCAGGATGTATAAGAAAAAACAGACGCATACGTCCATAAACCAATTACGACACTCCAAAAATTAAGGCATTACCACCGACAGACTATGCGCTGAATGAGCACACCAAACGGGCTCACTTGCAAACCATGATCTGCAAAGCAACAGATCAACTGGACCCACCCAATTTCGACATATCGCTGTATGGCTGGGTTGTTACCAATGGAGTGCCCATTCCATCCACAGGAGTGTCTGAGGTTGCTCCGCCAGAACTTATGCAAGTTGTTGCCTGTGGAAATATGGCACAGAATGCTTGCTCAAGACGTACCTGTTCATGTCACGGAGCAGCGGTGTCTCGTATTTCATTTTGTAAGTGCATGTCATTGGAGAGCTGCAGAAATCCTCACAAAAGGCATGATGAGACTTACTTGAATAGTAAAAACGAGGACAACACTCACGAGTAGTGCATGCGATCGGTGGGAATGTGATTCAACTGATTCTCAGCTCTGTTTTTTATACGTGTTCATTTGTTGATAAAGCCTTGAACTGGTGCTAGTGGCGAGTTTTGGGTGGGGGCGTATGAGTTGTGATGTTAAAATTATTTAATATGATATCGGCTATAAACTATATAATACAAGTGAAGGTTAATATTAAAATGTGATATATATTATCATATGTTTCACATTTTCACAGAATGTCGCCTTATACTGATTTTAATATAAACTACTCCGTTTAAGATTTATACTTGAAGCATGCTGTCGGCCATATTGGACGCAATCTTGAATTCAGACCAGCGACTGGAATAATATTTACGCGCTGTTTTCATAGTTTTGTGTAATTGCGATGGAATTCCGTAATCCATTTGCCTAGTTATATTAATTTAAACCGTATTAAACTTTTGGTGGCCATCTTGGATTTTATCCGAATACCATACAGTTTAAATTTAATTTATTCTATTTTTATCTGAAATTGAATCGCAAATATTTTCTTTGAAAATCAGCTTCTATTGACCAATATAAGATTTTATTCTATTTTGGCCGCCATTTTGGACGCCATCTTGAATTCTGAAAATTGCTCAATGATGCCAGCCTGGCATCATTCAGTTTCCTATTATCCACATCATGAACTAACAAAATCAATCAAAAAACGTTAGTACATTGTAGTACCATACTGCAAGGTTCACCCTAAATTCGACTCGACTAACATGTATGCCCTGCTTGTAGTCGAATAGCATTTGACCCGGGGCTTTGCTATCTGATGGATATTCAATCAGAAATAGTAAAAAGATGAAGAAAAAAAAGAATATATATGTATATACGTTTTATGTTGTAGAACTAGTGACAGTTTCACTAAACTTCGTAGGACTAAAATGTTCGTAAGTGCAAATTTATAATTGTATTTTAATTCATAAATTTACATTTATTGATAATAGGCTGCATATGCTCAATAAATGTAAATCCAATACATTGTACAGTAATTGTTTACAAGAAAACATTGTTAATGTGAATTTTACAGACTGTCATCTAAAACGGGATTGGGCTATGTGATCTGTTGGGTGTCCATGTGGCAAGGGTACTTGACACAAAATTGGGATCTTTTCCTGCAAATTGTGGTTTTGTGAGTACTGAATTTGCAAAGCTTATAAAGTTGGGTTCCACATTTGAACCATCTCGTCACTATAGACAAGATTATGGGCCCAACTCTCACTTTTAAACTTAATTTATTTTACATTGATTACCAACTTGTGCAAGAGCACTTATACAAATGCTTTTGTTGGGCACAGACCACAAATATAGCATATTTTTCTTATTTTCCATGAAAACACATCTTGGACAATTCTAATGAAATGCCAAGACATGTTTTCATGTAGAAGCAAACTATTAAATAATTGTGGTCTGCTGATGTGTAAACAGTTTTTTGTCGCTTCAGCAGAGGCGTGACTATAGTCGGCGCTTCTTCCGTTGTCGTCCGCGTCGTCCGCGTCGATCGCGTCGTCCGGTTTTTAGCTCGACTATTCGAAGAATAAGTAGAGCTTATGTTGTCACCCCGGCGTCGGCGTCACCGTCACGCCTTGGTTAAGGTTTTTAGTCAAGCTTGTATATGGAATACTACTGGCCCTACACCCACCATACTTGGACAACTTCATCTCCTAGTGATGTACATCAATAACCCCTGATCTATATTTGACCTTGACCTACATTTCCTCTTGAATTACTTAGTTAATTCCCTTTGGTTAAGGTTTTTAGTCAACCTTGGTTAAGGTTTTTAGTCAAGCTTATACATGGAATACTATTGTGCATACAGACAACATACTTGGAAAATCTTTTCTCATAGGGATGTACATCAATTAGTCAAGCTTGTATATGGAATACTCCTGGCCCTACACCCACCATACTTGGACAACTTCATTTCCTAGGGATGTACATCAATAACCCCTGATCTATATTTGACCTTGACCTACATTTCCTCTTGAATTACTTAGTTAATTCTCTTTGGTTAAGGTTTTTAGTCAACCTTGTAGTTGGAATACTCCTGGCCCTACACCAACCATACTTGGACAACATTATCTCCTAGTGATGTACATCAACAACCCCTGACCTATATTTGACCTTGACCTACATTTAACCTTGAATTACCTAGTTAATTCCCCTTGGTTAAGGTTTTTAGTCAACCTTGGTTAAGGTTTTTAGACAAGCTTGTACATGGCATACAGACACCATACTTGGACAACCTTTTCTCATATGGATGTACATCAATAACCCCTGATCTATATTTCACCTTGACCTACATTTCCTCTTCAATTACTTAGTTAATTCTCCTTGGTTAAGGTTTTTAGTCAAGCTTGTGTATGGAATACTCATGGCCCTACACCCACCATACTTGGACAACTTCATGTCCTAGGGATGTACATCAATAACCCTTGATCTATGTTTGACCTTCACCTACATTTGACCTTCACCTACATTTCCTCTTGAATTACTTAGTTAATTCTCTTTCGTTAAGGTTTTTAGTCAAGCTTGTAGATGGAATACTCCTGGCCCTACACCAACCATACTTGGACAACTTTATCTCCTAGTGATGTACATCAACAACCCCTGACCTATATTTGACCTTGACCTACATTTAACCTTGAATTACCTAGTTAATTCCCCTTGGTTAAGGCTTTTAGTCAACCTTGGTTAAGGTTTTTAGTCAAGCTTGTACATGGAATACTATTGTGCATACAGACACCATACTTGGACAACCTTTTCTCATAGCGATGTACATCAATAACCCCTGATCTATATTTGACCTTGACCTACATTTCCTCTTGAATTACTTAGTTAATTCCCCTTGGTTAAGGTTTTTAGTCAAGCTTGTATATGGAATACTATTGGCCCTACACCCACCATACTTGGACAACTTCATCTCCTAGTGATGTACATCAACAACCCCTGATATATATTTCACCTTCACCTATATTTCGTCTTCAATTACTTACTTAAGTCACCATGGTTAAGGTTTTTAGTCAACCTTGGTTAAGGTTTTTACTCAAGCTTGTACATGGAATACTATTGTGCATACAGACACCATACTTGAACAACTTTTTCTCATAGGGATGTACATCAATAACCCCTGATCTATATTTGACCTTCACCTACATTTCCTCTTCAATTACTTAGTTAATTCTCTTTGGTTACGGTTTTTAGTCAGCCTTGTAGATGGAATACTCCTGGCCCTACACCAACCATACTTGGACAACTTCATCTCCTAGTAATGTACATCAACAACCCCTGACCTATATTTCACCTTGACCTACATTTAACCTTGAATTAATTATTTAATCCCCCTTGGTTAAGGTTTTTATTCAACCTTGGTTAAGGTTTTTAGTCAAGCTTGTATATGGAATACTATGCATACAGACACCATACTTGGATAACTTTTTCTCATAGGGATGTACATCAATAACCCCTGACCTATATTTTACCTTCACCTACATTTAACCTTGAATTACTTGTTAATGTTTATAGTCAAGCTTGTATATGGAATATCTCCTAGGCCTACATCAACCATACTTGGACAACTTCATCTCCTAGTGGTTGTACATCAATAATCCCTGACCTATATTTGACCTTGACCTACTTTTATCCTTGGATTACTTAGTTATTTCCCCTTGGTTAAGGTTTTTAGTCAAGCTTGTATATGGAATATTCCTGGGCCTACAGCAACCATACTTGGAAAACTTCATCTCCTAGTGATGTACATCAATAACCCCTGACCTATATATGTCATTGACCTACATTTAACCTTGAATTACTTACTTAATTTCCCTCGGTTAACTTTTTTAGTCAACCTTGGTGAAGGTTTTTATGCAGGCCGCAGCCACCTTGTTTGTCAAGCTATGTGTACATCGACAACCCTCGTAGTCGAGCTATGCTGTTCTCCTACAGCTCTTGTTTTGTAAGGCAAATGCGTTAAAGTTATTGTTTTTTTCACAACACGGTCAAATGCCTCGGCAGGCGCAATACCGCTTCCGTGGCGGAATTCTTGTATTTTACCCAATTAATATTTTGAAATACCCAATTGCTTCAGATATGATGGAGTGACAATATGTAATTACTAATTCTTTATCTGGATCCCTGAAGAGTGGTGTCTTTGTAACAGGTATCAAACTGTCTCGATTCTCCCCATTTTGTCATAGAATTTGTTCATCACCGTTGTGAAATCGCACTACCTATATATATATACTTGCTAGTTTCCTCATGCGATCGCATTATGCAAATTAGTTTCCTGAAGACGCGACAATGCTTTTAACATTGCTGAAATTAAAATCGCAATTAGCGCTATGCATGTGCACGATTTGCATCAACTGCACGCTGGAAATGCAATTATTTTAATGGTTTCGTTTGCATAATTTGAGCCATTGACTGGCAAAATGTTGGCAAAATACCATTTAGCTGTAACAGTATATTATATTACCATATTTTGTACCAACATTTCCTGTTTAGATACTGATTGATGCACTTACACCCTTTTACATGTATATCTAACATTAAATTGTCCGAAGCTGACTTTCAAACTGTTCAATTATAACATTTGACAAACAACTTGGTGTTTGGTTGTGGCCTGTCGTCCTATCTGGAGGTGGGTTCAAACCGCCGTGCCTTGGGCATCAAAAAATACTTTCATAGTATTTCCATCCCACTGGTATTTCAGATAAGACTTGAAACCGAGGTCCCGTCTCTATATGACCTTAGAAACAAAATTGCTACCCAGCTCCATACCTCTCTCGCGAGGGTAGCAATTTAACCCATATCTCTTTAATGTAACACATTTTGCAATCGGTTATCCGGCATGTTTGATATGTTAGCGATATAAAACTGTCCAAACTGTATCAATAAATTATTAATAAAGAACACACACACATGCAGAAATTAGTTATTTTACCGTGTCAAGGTGTTTATCTGATATTTACATGTATATCTTGTAAATTTGAAAGCTTCATTTCGTTATGTTGAATGTTGAACAACAACTAGAGAACAGGGGCCCGTTTCACTAAACTTCCTACGACTAAAATGTTCGTAAGTGCAAATTTAAGATTGTCTGTACATTTCAATTAATGGATTTACATTTATTGAGCATTGGCTGCATATGCAGCCTATGCTCAATAAATGTAAATCCAACAATTATTTACAAGAAAACATTGTTAATGTGAAATTTACAGACTATCATAATTTTGCACTTACAAACATTTTAGTCATAGTAAGTTTAGTGAAACGGCCCACAGATGGCTTCCAATGGAAAATGATTCCCTGTTCTATTATTTTTAGCAATTCACTAGTTATACACCAAAAGATTATTTGTTTAAAGGTATAAAATATACATTTTACTAAATTTTGACTTACATGCGACAGGTTTGGGTATTCACTTCGGTTGCTCACATTTTTTGAATGGTTCAAATTGTAGCCGTAGATAGTACATATCGGAGGCGAATTATTGTAGCTATATATGACCTTAGCTAATGCTGGGACGTTAAACCCATTCACTTTTGACAAACAACTGTCTAAAGCAGACATGCTGGGAGGTCGACAGCATCTCCCAATTATAGAGGTTCTACTGTAATTACCGGTATACCCCCACAAACAAAGTTTGTTGGGGGTATATAGGAGTCAGCTTGGTCGGTCGGTCGGTCTGTCGGTCTGTCGGTCTGTCGGTCGGTTTGTTGGAAATTCCCTTCCGCTCTATATCTTCTACACCCATGCATGGATTATCAAATGCCTTGGCACAAATGTTTGTCATGATGAGAAGGTGTGTCGCGATCAATAACCACGCACCTACGTCCAAGGTCAAGGTTGCAGTTGAAGGTCAAAGGTCAAACCTATCGAAATTCCCTTCCGCTCTATATCTTCTACACCGATGCATGGATTATCAAATGGCTTGGCACAAATGTTTCTCATGATGAGAAGGTGTGTCGCGATCAATAACCACGCACCTATGTCCAAGGTCAAGGTCACAGTTAGTCAAAGGTCAAACCTATTGAAATTCCCTTCCGCTCTATCTTCTACACCGATGCATGGATTATCACATTATGCCCAGGGTCAAGGTCACAGACTTGATGCGTAACGCTCGGCTAAATGGCTTACAATCAAAAATGCCTCGTTTTCTTTGGCTGCCAGTGGGGGTATTTGTGTGCCGATAGGCCACATTTCTAGTTTGATCAGGTAAATGTGGCTGTGACTGGAGAAATGTGACTTATGGGTTTTGCGACCAGTGTAGATCTAGATCAGCCTGTGCGTCTGCACAGTCTGATCAGGATCCACACTGTTCGCTGTTCCATTCATTAAATAGCCATCATGCTTCTAACAAGCAATGCAGATCGTTATCATGCTACAGGATCTATTTGCTATTTGATGTTGATACAGGGCTCCAGATAAGGTTCATATTTGCGTAAATAGCCAATTAAAATTGCCAAAAACCCAATTGAAATCAGAAGTAGTGAGTATCAAAAAGCAATGAAAATTTGTGGTATCTTTATCATGCTACAGAAAACAATATAAACAGACCACAAATATAGAATATTTTCTTATTTGTCCATGAAAACACATCTTGGTATTTCATTAGAATTGTCTCCAAGGAGAAATACCAAGATTTGTTTTCATTTAGAAGCAAATTGTACACTTTGAATGGTCCATTTTGTCACACAGCCAGCATCTCAAATGTCTTCAATAGTTATTTGTAGGACCAAAATGTAGTTGCTCGGTCACAAAACCTGGCCTTTCTTCCCATTACAGTTTGGTGTCACAAATCATTCATTCAGTTATTTGAGAGGTTAAAGCTCGGGGACATGTAAACCTTGATAATAGCCAGGTCAATGACCACATACATGTATATGTGTTTGTACTATGAAGGAGACGTTAGGAATGATACTAGACCGTCATGATTGTGTATTGAAGTGAGCAGTCCTATTTATCATTTGCATACTAATTATAAATTACATTTATTGCATAAAATGGGCTTTCATAGTGTATTAACTTTTTGCATGCTTGGAAACTTGTGGGCTATAAATAGTTCAAAACTAGCGGACAAAAATTCATCATATTTTCTTGTATTTCTCCCCGTAAATATCATGAATATGTCTTGGAATTTCATTAGAATTGAGTCCTGAGGACTCAATTCTAATGAAATTTCAAGACATATTTACAGAGAGAAATAAAACATATACAAATGTACTCTTAATTCGTTTGGCAGATATTTTCGCCGCTAGCATGCAGAGTTAAAAATCGTAATACGCTGGTGTAGTAATAATAATTTGGTTTCCCCACAACAGTGAGTGTGCCTATATTAAGGGTTAGTATGGCAGTAGTGGTTAACCCTTAGACCGATATCTTAATGTTTTTGTCATCTGCTGTTTATTTACTATTTTCCATTTTTATCATCAAAAACGTGCTTTGACAGCACTTTAGAATAATTTACAACATGCTTTGACAGCACTTCCGAATGGAAATGATTCTGAAGTGCTGTCAAAACATGTTTTTATTGAGAAGTAAGGAAAGATATAAAAGCAACAGCAGACGACACTTGTTGTGAGTATTGGTGTAAGGGTTAGTTTAAACAATATTTATTTCAAGTAATATACATGTATATATATGCATCAAAATACATAGAAAGTAACAGTGAATAAGGATTAGAAAACAAGCTCAAAGAGCTTATGTGAATATGGGTTTCCCAAAGCAAATTGTGTCCGAATATTTAGGGTTAATACGGTACGTTGCCTGTCTAATACAATGCACTTCATTCATGGAAACATGGTCTGGCCGGGTGTCTTTAATGAAGGCTTTGAAGTCCAAGGAGGCTTGTACTTGTGGAGTTAACTGCCCATGAAGTGGCTTGGAAGTGTCTGTAGAACATGTAATACACGCTGTCACTGTCCATCTGAAAGGCCAACATGTGTGAGGGCAGTTTGATTTGATCATCAACATCCTATCCTGTTAACCTTACACAGTGAGGTCAATCATAGGGACATGTACTGCGGACCCATGCATGGATGCTGCATTCCCTAATTAACCCTTTTAACACCACAGACCTGAATAGTGGTATTGGCAAACAGAACCGTCTCATCGGGATCTGCACTTTTTGCAAGTAATTTTCATATTTTTGATGGCAAAAACACCCCTTTTCATAAATGGACTACTCTGAAGATCATTTTGTAATGATTGGATTGATTGGAAAATTAACATATCAACATCCATTTCAGTTCTTTGGGGGTGAAAGGATTAACCTAAATATAGGTCAGTTTGCAGGTTAACCAGACAAATTGTACAGGAGGCATGGCTGCTGTACTTACCAAAGTCTTCCCAGCCCCAGGGGGAGCGGATGGCAGATCCCAAAGGAGTACATTTTCTACAATGGAATTAAAAGTTAATTCCAGGGTTTAGGGAAAATGTTTTTATTGTCTTGGTAGAGCCGGGAGGCATATAGTGTCTGGACTGTGTGTCCGTCCATCCATCCATCTGCATGTCTGTGAGTTTTGTTAAGACGTTTTACCAAAGTTTTAGATATTTAGTATCCCTACAGCTTGAATTTGTGTTTTCTTAATTCCACCTCTTTGAAGAACATTTTGATTGTCTTATTTATTCCCGGGTATTTTCTGAAATGCATTCACAGAAAAAAAATATCACAATATTTCCTACAGAATATTTTCTGTAAACTTATGTTAAAAGCTTTTGAGTACAAAATCTTCAGTGGGTGGTTGGTCGGGCGAACGTGACAGCCTAAATTGGGTTATTACCCATTATAAAAGTAGTAAGATTATTACTGATCCTGCTGCTTTTGGGAGGGTGCCAAGTGATTCTGGTGTGGCGAGGACCTGTCATCAGATCAGGATTTTTATGATTTCAGGGCTGAATATATACATGTAATTGTTTTTTATTGTAAATATTCAGTTCTGATTTTGGTATTTTCCCCTCATTTGTACAGGTAATATATAGGATTTAGTACTAAACCTATTCACCCGGCCTTAAATGACCTTAGCTGTTGATAGGCCGTTAAACCCCAACAAACAAACAAAACAAAATCTTGCTTGTAGATTTCAAGGCTAATAAAGAAAGCATGGGTCTGGTAGACTTGAAGGCTAATTGTCACTGCCATTAACAGATCAGCATTGTTAGTATTGAGGCCAAATTGGCTGACCATCCTGTATATGTGTGGTCACCATATTACTGATGACATTAATGGCTAATGTGGGGGACATGACCTTTACAACATGGCATTTATAATTATAACCAACCTAGCTTCATAATTATGATTCTTTATATTTCAATTTCAGTCATTTATTCAGTATTTATAGTGTTTGCCAATTGTATATTTTTGCATTTTTCACGGTATTTAGCAACCAGTGTAGACCCTGGCCAGACTGCACTGTTGTGCAGTCTGGCCAGGGCCTACACTGGTTTGCTACGACAGTACTACAAGTTTGCAATGAATTCGCTTAATTTCGCCTTCAGGGAGAAATGACCTTGTCTGTTTTGATTTGTGTGGAATGACAGATATTTTGTGTTAAGACTTTAATCAATAGAGCTTGTCATGAAAACAGATTGCATTCTTTAATGTCCCCAGGGCCTGCAAAAATCTGAGGCTCTCATGTGTGTTTTGATTGTTGTTATGGTGGGGCAAATACACCACATGCACTTGCTTTTCAGATCCATTTCTATGCTGGCTGGCGCTAGATTTTGAAATTTAGTAGCCGAAATGAACCGATACTATAATTTCAAAATATACACAAAACTATACACAGTTCAAATGAGTGGTAACAACATATACCTTCATGGAGAAATAAACAAAATAATGAGATTTTGTTTTAAAGATTATCGTATCCTTGAAATGGGTTGACATATTGAGAATCTGCCATTGACCTGTAGCCCATTTCATCAACATTGCAAAGTATACTTTAGTAGCAAAGTATACTTTGAGGGAGAAATTTTCAATTTTATGATAAATTTATTAATTTTTATTATACTGAATTTATTACATTATCACAGCCAATTTGGCTGTGATAATGTAATACATTCAGTATAATAATTCTGCATACTTTTAATCATGAAATATATGCATTTGTTAGTTCTATATGAAATAATGCATTTCAGGAAAAATAAATGATTACTCCCTCAAAGTATACTTTGCTAGTAAAGTATACTTTGCAATGTTGATGAAATAGGCTACTGTAATGGGTCCGAGAAGGGGCCCAAAAGTTGAGATTGTCCTCTTGGATCTGACACTTGCTGTCTGTTCCACGTTTTGCTGCCGACAAACTTTTGGTCATAAAACACATTAAATCCAAAAAATATTTAAATGTATGTACTTTTTCATCAATAACTAAAAAGTCACCCTCCCCAAAGAAATTTGTTTGATGAAATTCCGTAAAATATTGATTTTATTTGCAAAAAAAACAATTTTCCTATGGGAATTTAACATTGGGGCTAAAATATATATTTTTTTACACACTTTTTATTTGTGGATCGATTTTCAAAATCTAACTTTTCTTGGTTACACCATTTCCAAGCTATCAAGCCAGGTTTCATAGTCAATTTCCAAATTGTTTCGTTTTTGTCGCGCCCGCTTGCGGAAAGCGCGATATAGTCGGCCGTTTGGCGTACGTACGTACGTGTGTCCGGTTAAAGTTTTTGGTTAAGTTTTTTGGTTAAAGTTTTTGGTTAAGTTCTTTGGTTAAAGTTTTTGGTTAAGTTTTTTGGTTAAGTTGTTTGGTTAAGTTTTTTGGTTAAAGTTTTTGGTTAAGTTCTTTGGTTAAAGTTGTTTGGTTAAGTTTTTTGGTTAAGTTTTTTGGTTAAGTTGTTTGGTTAAGTTTTTTGGTTAAGTTTTTTGGTTAAGTTTTTTGGTTAAGTTTTTTGGTTAAAGTTTTTGGTTAAGTTCTTTGGTTAAAGTTTATGGTTAAGTTTTTTGGTTAAGTTTTTTGGTTAAGTTTTTTGGTTAAAGTTTTTGGTTAAAGTTATTTGTTATACTATATCTCTGCAACTGCTTTGCCCATTACCTTGAAACTTCACATGGGTGTTTATCATCATCTATATTTGCATTCTACCCCCCTCCCGTGCGGCCCCTGTGCCCAATGTCAAGGTCAAATTACTTTGAAGTTTTTGGTTAAGTGTTTTGGTTAAAGTTTTTTGCTTAAAGTTTTTTGTTATACTATATCTCTGCAACTGCTTTGCCCATTACCTTGAAACTTCATATGGGTGTTTATCATCATCTATATTTTCATTCTACCCCCTCCTGTGCGGCCCCTGTGCCCAATGTCAAGGACAAATTACTTTGAAGTTTTTGGTTAAGTTCTTTGGTTAAAGTTTTTGGTTAAGTTTTTTGGTTAAGTTTTTTGGTTAAAGTTTTTGGTTAAGGGTTTAGTGGTTAAGTTTTTTGGTTAAAGTTTTTCGTTATACTATCTCTGCAACTGCTTTGCCCATTACCTTGAAACTTCACATGGGTGTTGATCATCATCTATATTTTCATTCTACCCCCTCCCGTGTGGCCCCTGTGCCCAATGTCAAGGTCAAATTACTTTGAAGTTTTTGGTTAAAGTTTTTGGTTAAGTTTTTTGGTTAAAGTTTTTGGTTAAGTTTTTTGGTTAAATTTTTTGGTTAAAGTTTTTCGTTAAAGTTTTTTCGTTATACTATATCTCTGCAACTGCTTTGCCCATTACCTTGAAACTTCTCATGGGTGTTTATCATCATCTATATTTTCATTCTACCCCCCTTCCGTGCGGCCCCTGTGCATAATGTCAAGGTCAAATTACTTTGAAGTTTTTGGTTAAGTTTTTGGTTAAGTTTTTTGGTTAAAGTTTTTACGTTATACTATATCTCTGCAACTGCTTTGCCCATTACCTTGAAACTTCATATGGGTGTTTATCATCATCTATATTTTCATTCTACCCATCCTCCCGTGCGGCCCCTGTGCCCAATGTCAAGGTCAAATTACTTTGAAATTTTTGGTTAAGTTCTTTGGTTAAAGTTTTTGGTTAAGTTTTTTGGTTAAAGTTTTTCGTTATACTATATCTCTGCAACTGCTTTGCCCATTACCTTGAAACTTCACATGGGTGTTTATCATCATCTATATTTTCATTCTACCCCCCTTCCGTGCGGCCCCTGTGCCCAATGTCAAGGTCAAATTACTTTGAAGTTTTTGGTTAAGTTTCTTGGTTAAAGTTTTTGGTTAAGTTTTTGTCGCGCCTGCTTGCGGAAAGCGCAATATAGTCGGCACTTTGTACGTACATACGTGTGTCCGGTTAAAGTTTTTGGTTAAGTTGTTTGGTTAAGTTTTTTGGTTAAAGTTTTTGGTTGAGTTCTTTGGTTAAGTTTTTTGGTTAAGTTTTTTGGTTTAGTTTTCTGGTTAAAGTTTTTCGTTATACTATATCTCTGCAACTGCTTTGCCCATTACCTTGAAACTTCACATGGGTGTTTATCATCATCTATATTTTCATTCTACCCCACTCCCGTGCGACCCCTGTGCCCAATGTCAAGGTCAAATTACTTTGAAGTTTTTGGTTAAGTTTTTTGGTTAAAGTTTTTGGTTAAGTTTTTTGGTTAAAGTTTTTCGTTATAGCATGCCTCGCCACAAGGCGCGACATGCAGGCCGCGGCCATCTAGTTTGACTCCTCCCCCACCTCTTCCACCTATTTTTCCCCCATTTTAAATTCCATTAGGAAAATGATTTTTTCGCTATTAAATCAACATTTGATGGAATTTCATCAAACAAAAGTTTGTCGGCAGGAAAACGTGGAACAGACTGTAGGCACAACCTGTTTATCAGGCGCGGATCCAAGGGGGTGCGCACGCCCCCCCTATTTTTCGGGCAATGGTAATTTTTTTGTAAAGCCAAAAGCGCAAAGTAGCAGCCCAACAGAGCCTTATGAAGTGGTCTATTGATCATGGTGATTGGTGTCTATCCATCCGACGGATGGCGTTATCTGTATGGGTAAAGAATTTTTTGTCTATTTTGCTTCGTGTAGTTGTGGCCATGATGTGCCGGGAAATTGTCTCAAATGATGTTTTTTCAAATTTTCATGGGGGAGGACCCCCAGACCCCCGCTGTGGCTTCGCGCCTTCGGCACTCGCACAGTCGGTCTTCGACCAACTTTTGCGCCCCCCCTTTCTCAAATTCCTGGATCCGCCCCTGTTTATCACATCAAAATTGTTCTAGTATTTGCTGAGCTATTTAACCATTTCAACACCAAGGTGCATGATCACGTGGTTACAACAACAACAATGGCTGAAAGTGTTGAAAGCGCACCCACTCCAAAGTAAGTTTTATTTTATATTTTCCTTAAAGGCAACAGATTTTGATGAAATCTGGTGCAGCAAACGCGTCTTCTTGAGCTGCATTTGGTTGTCCCGGGAGTTCAGCACATAATTATGTCGTTTTTGCGAAGAATCAATTTCCGTGTCTACTGACTGATTCTTCGCAAAAACGACAGAAGTTTGGGCCAAAGTACCAAGACCACCAAATGCAGCTTAACAAGACTCGTTTGATGCAACATTTTTCATCATGTTCCGTTACATAATAAGGACAAAATAAAAGAATACTTACTTTGAATCGGAGGGCTTCTGGAAGTTTCAGTACTTGTTGTTGTTGTTGTAACCACGTGATCATACACGTTGAACACTTTAGACCTCATTAGCAATCTTTGCAAACGATTTTCATATTTTTTAGAAATAAAACAAACGCCCTTCCTATAAATGGACTTGTCTGAAAGTAGTAGTTTTGTGACCATTTGATTGGTCCTTAAATTAAAATATCGCAGTCCATTTCAGTTATTTAGGGTTAAACGGGTTTAGAAAATGTACTGTAGGTCGAATTGGGCCTAATTAATAGCAAGTACTTATGACGTAGTTTACCCACCATGGGTGTATGTAGCTTTGACAGTTGGATGTTGAGAGGCTTTAGCACACATTAACTGCCTGTCAAATTGGTCCAACATGACATACATTTATATGGCTAATATCCTGTGCTTTCATCAAAATCTGGGAGTGTAATATTGGAGTTACTCACAGCTGTGTTGTCTAGGAATAGAGCAGGAGCGATTTTTTTCTTGGAATTATTTGTGAATATTGTCAAAGTGTTTCATCAATTTCGAGAAGACCCTTCAGCACTCTGTGGAATGTATTTGCCGATATTTTGACAATAGTGTGTGGGACAATAGATTTGTTGCCATTATTTCGTCTACCATTGACTTTCATTTCCATATTAATTTCCCTTGCAGAGAGGAGGGTTTCTGTGGAACTTGTGATGTACAGATACATTATATTGGAATAAACAGTCCAGCAACTAAGGTAAGCATGCAAAATTATTAACCCATTTTATGCTGAGGATATTTATTCTGGAAAATCCTGAATATTTTCTTTATATGCGCTTGGAAGTATATGTCGTGACCACCATTTGAACCGTCTCGTTGAGACGGTTCAAATGGAGGTTGCGACATATACTTTCATTGAGAAATAACCATACCCGTAAAGGTGTATTTCTCCTGCTAATGTGTACATTTCAACCACAAATAACTGGAATGGACTAATTGTAATTTTCGACCATTGTCCAATCCAATTGTCGCAAAATGATTTTCAGACTAGGCCATATTATAACATATATAAAAAGATGGTGTCTTTTTTTCTGAATCTTTTTTTGCAAACATTGAAGATCCTGATGAGACGGCTCGCTACAATGGAAATGATGCTAAAGTGTTCAATTTGTCAAACCATGTTTTCATTGAGAATGATGACAAAATTTTAAACAACAGCAGACGGAAATCTTTGCTTCCCACATTCTTTAGTGTAACATCTTGAGAAGCTGGGGCCCGTTTCACTAAACTGGCATACATGTATGTGTAGAATGATCCAATATACACTTTTCAAAAAAACACCCTCGGGTCAATTAACCCTTTCACCCCTAGTTAAAGATACATGCCCACTCAGTAGGCACAACATGTTCTTTATTGGAATTAAATGAGTGTATAATTGTGCCACTATTCCACCAGTTACTTTTATAACTGTAACAAGCAATTTCTCCTTTTCCCACAATGTTTTCTACTCTATCAGATAATTTAACCATCATTTGACCCAGCATTTGATTCTTTTATTCAGATGTTTTCGATTTGGAAGAATCAAAAATATCGCAAAACAGGGAAATGGTTTAACCATCGCTCATATAAGATTCTCTGTTTATTGCTCATACACTTTCACCAGTTTAAATTTAAAAAAAAAGAATGAAATTATTGATTTGGTTTTCAAAAAAATGTGAAGGGTTCGGAGATATATTGTGTTTTCCAGCACTAATATTTCCTCTACACTTTCTATGCCAAAATGTAGCTTGTTTTGCTTAGACAAGTTTTTGGAATGTAAAAACGTGGTGCTTACTTCGTACGCACCTGCTTTATAGTTTCCTCTATATCTCACCTATGAGAGACATTTGGATGCGACGAAGCGCATGTACCTCGGAGCATTCCATACTAAGTACAGTGGAACCTCTCTAAACCGGACATCAAGAAAACAACTGTGATCTTATTCTTATCCCAGGTGATAATGTCTGTTCGTGATTGCATAGCACACAACTATGATTTATAATGATCAAATATCTGATTTTACAGTGAAACCTCTCTAAGCCGGACACCCTGGGGACCTCCCAGGGTGTCTGGTTTAGAGAGGTTTCACTGTACATGATGGTAACACCGCCCGGATAGCTGTTGTCCTTTTGTATGTATGTATGTATGTATGTAAGTTTCTCAAAATGAAACCTGGTGATCGAGATACCTTGAAAATGATGTAACTAAGAAAACAAGTTAGATTTTGAAAATCGGTCCACAAATAGAAACAAATTCATCAAATAATTTTTTTTTGGGGAGGGTGACTATTTTGTTATTGATGAAAAAGTACTTACTTTTAAATATTTTTTAGATTTCAGTAATGTGTTTAACCCTTTCCCTGATAGAGACGACTTTTCACGCCTCTGCAGAAATTGTCTTTTGAAAATATTGTGGGAAAAGGAGAAATTGCTTGTAACAAGCAATTTCCCCTTTTCCCACAATGTTTTCTACTCTGTCAGATAATTTAACCATCATTTGACCCAGCATTTGATTCTTTTATTTAGATGTTTTCGATTTGGAAGAGTCGAAATATCGCAAAACAGGGAAAGGGTTAATAATAATATCCAAAAGTTTGTCGGCAACAAACCATGAAACAGACAGTAGTTCAATTGGCTTGCTGCAAAATGTATTAGAGATACTTGTCTTTTCTTGTGGGTCATGCATGAAAATACCAAATAGTCAGTTTCAACTTTGAAAGGCCAACCAACTGCAAGCTTAAGTTGATGTATGCCTAGATCAGTATGCAGTCACCTACGTTTTTTTGTGCGGATTTTACAATTTTTCCAACACCTTTCAGTGAACGAGCAATTCCTGACATACACATTAAGTCCAGTTATCTACAATGTTCAGAAATGCCACTTGGTATATTTTCTGATGTTGTAGTTGCGTGTTTTGAATCTGACAGACATGGTATTTGGAAATGCCGTCAGGTTTGGGAATGGTAAACCCCCTAAACGATCGATCAGATGGGATGCTGCCATGTATCCTTCACCTGTGGATTGTGCATTCTATTTCTGTAACTCACTCGGAATATTTGCTCCACTTTCTATTGTGAAAAAGCTAACATCTTATGCAATTTTAACACCTAATGCATTATGTACATTTGTCTTGTTTAGCCCTTGGAATGCGGGAAACATAAATTTTTGTCTGCTATTTGTCTTCTTTCTCAATAAAAACATTGTTTGTGAGCACTTTAGAATCATTTCCATTGAAAATGATTCTAATATGTTGTCAAACCATGTATCTGATGAGAAAAATGCACAACAAAAAAATGAACAGCAAACGGCAAAATTTAATTCAGCATTTAAGAGTTAAGAAGTGTATTCTCACAACATGATCTAGTGATGTTATATTATTCTTTTGTTGATGTTAAAAAAACCCAGGTATTTTATAACTTCCTTGTCACATTTCTATTGTCTTTGTTTCATGAAACAGAAAGTGATCTGGGGTTTGAGAAAGGTACTTGTCTTCTGATGTAATATGTTAAGTGTGTTATTTTTAAATTATAAGTCATGTAATTTTAGGAACAATACATGGTATGATACAAACATTAAAAAGTGACTGTTGATTGGAAAACAAGCTTACAAAAGCTTATATGAATTCTTCTCCACTAAAAGAGAGTACAATATACGTGTACATGGCATTACTGTCAGGCAGGTTATGACTAGTTAATTATCAATGGTGACCGACATAACAATTGATCATTTATATATGAAATGGATAGTAATATGTGTAGATTGTTGGTGGAATACGTATTTTATAGTAGAATTTATAAAACTACACGTTCAGTATTTCAGTAATAAACAAGGGAGTACACACGTAAAATGATCAATGTAATCAAAATTATAACTATTGTATGCAAAATTTGATCCGAGTGGGGAGGGGGTGGTGGGGACGAGGTAACTGGGGGGTAAAGGGAGAAGTATGTTGATACTGTTCAAATGAGTGGTACGTCACAATATACATGTAGATACTTGGTTAACATGGTTAAGAAATAAAAAAAAATAGGTGAAAATGTTTCCAATTTTTCGTACACCGAATTTTGTGTATTACGAATATAATGGATCAACAGTGAGGTATGAAAATATATTGACCAGTAAATTTATGGCTAAAAATGCGATAACCATGAATATAAAAGCACTGAATCAGCATGTTTCACAATGATCAGATCAATCAGTTTGTATGTGCATGCTGTCGGGTGTATTGGACATGTTAGTTTCTATATTAACGTCATGTTGACAGTATTGCTACAATCGACCAGCACATCTCTGATCACATAACTCCCAGCTAACAGAGCGTGTCTTTGTGTTTACGTGTAACACAGAAAATTATCCGGTATTAGGTACCAGTCCACCAAGATTTTAGAATTTTTTAGCAATTCTTGGCCGAGTGAGCACTTCCGCAAGTTTTTTTCTCAGATATCCTCTTCATATATTCACAGAGGCTGTTTGCTGTATACACCTGTTACATTATATGTCAAGAAACTTTAGTAGCTACACAAATCAAATTGGCATACAGCTAAGAGCATTTATAATGTGTGAAAGTTAGCATGTGGTGGTCAATTTCTGCACTTATTCCGTCATGGCCGCTGGACTAAAGGCGCCAGAAAGCTATGTGACGTGCGGAGTTTGCACCAACAAATAATGTGTGAATCAAGTCTACATGTATACCTGCCCACACTGATCATAGTCTGTACTGGTACTGAGTGTTTTGTTTTCGAGCCACAAACCTCTGTTTCAGACTGTTAAAATGGCGCCCCAAACAACAAACACACATTTCGAGCGGAAGATGCGTACAATTTTAATTTGAATATGCTCACTAAATGGCCCAAATCACAGTTTGCCACATAATTTTACAAATACTTGCTTTTGTCAGCTGAAAATAGCATAGGATGGGGAGTATTTAATTGTAAGTAACATTCAATCGCCACAGACAGGCAGTTTTGGAATATTCAGTAAAAAGCCCATAGGCAAACTACGAAACTAAGCCTTTTTCAGGTGGACTGGTACCTTAATGTGAATATGAGGATAAATTTAATACCCTCAGCTTTGTGGAGTTTATGACTTTTGGTGAGTGCAATTTAACAAGATCATTCAGCGTACAGTCGACAAATGTAAGTTAACCCTTAGACCGCTACTCACAACAATTGTCGTCTGCTGTTGCTTTTATGTCTTGCCTTACTTCTCAATAAAAACATGGTTGGAGGAGTTAGCCCCCTTATTTCGCTGACCATTTCAATCATAACTTCCATAATCTCAAATTGAGTCTACTGGCAGAAAGTTGGGAAATATATAGTCACAAATGATGTTGAAAGTTGACAAAACATTAAATTTTAATTTCGCATAAAGGCACACAAATTTAGACTTCATATTTCAAGAATATATTTTACAAATTTCAAATGCTACGTCACGTGTGTGGAAAGTATGGCACATGTGAATTAAAGTAATTATTATGCTTCACCTGCTATATCATACTGTTGAATATGTCAATAATACATTATGCATTAGTCAGCAGAGAACGGATTATAGCTATACATGGATCAGCTTTAGTTGTAAAGCCGGATGCGCGTTCAAGGTCGGGCCAAATGCCGATACGCGACTCGAAGCTTTGTACACCCAGTATGCTTGTCTGCCTTTTATGAGTGCAATCAAACTGGTGCATGTGCTGCGGGGCGGGCCTTGTCATTATTTGGGTACACATCAAAGCTGCAGTTTCATGAGTTGCATGGTAATAGGTAATGCCAGGTTTGGAATTAAAATTCTTTACTGGAGATATGAATCAGCTGGACACTGAAGTTTCTGACTGATTGACGGTTGGCATCTCGGATTACTTAATACTATCGGGGTAACTTTGATAAATAGGCCAACTTAGACCACTGTCATGTGGAAACGGTCTTCTGTTTGCGCAGTGGAACTTCTCTAAACAGGGGGCTGTTTCACTAAACTTTTTACGACTAAAATGTTCGTAAGTGCAAATTTAGGATCGTCTGGAAATTTCAATTGATGGATTTACATTTATTGAGCATAGGCTGCATATGCAGCCTATGCTCAATAAATGTAAATCCAATAATCGTTTACAAGAAAACATTGTTAATGTAAAATTTACACACTATCATAATTTTGCACTTACAAACATTTTAGTTGTACAGTTTAGTGAAACGGCGCCCTGGGTGTGTCCCAGTGTGTATGGTTTAGAGATGTTCCACTGTGATTCTAGCCTCAGATGAATTTACATAAGCATAAAAGCTTGTTTTCTGTTTTTGAATCCTCACAGTTTCCAACTGTATGTACTACCGGTATATATATGTGTGTCACTGTTATGAAATGAATAGGTTATACTAATTCAAACTGCACACTTCAATATGTTTTACATTCATGAAGAGACAGTATACTATCATTTAACTCTGCATGCTGGGAAATGTGTGGGCTATAAATAGTTCAAAAATAGCAGACGACAATTCATTGTATTTTCTTTTATTTCTTCCTATAATATCATGAATATGTCTTGGAATTTCATTAGAATTGCGTCCAGAGAGGACGCAATTCTAATGAAATTCCAAGACATATTTTCAGAGAAATGAAAAATATACTCCTAATTTGTTGCAGATATTTTCACCGCTAGCATTCAAAGGGTTAAAATAAATGAGAATGAAATGTATTAAAATTGAACATCTGTTGAGGTTTTTTTTTTTCGGTTTCCGGGTTAGAGAGAGGGGCTTCTGAATACTGTAATGGTTCATCCCATTTTATGATTGATACAATTTTTGCTGAAGGGCCTGTACATTTTATTAAATAAAATGGACGCTCGCACTGTACATATTAACAATGTAAAAATCATATTACACTAGTGAAATAAATATGCAAATTTGCTCGTTCAGAAAACAGATCTGTAGCCTATTTCACGAACCTCCGTTAGTCGACTAAACTTTTAGCAGACTAAACTAAGTTTAGTCGACTAACCATAGTCTGCTAAACTTTTTGACATGTTTGCATTTCACGAACGATTTTGTTAGCAGACTATGGTTAGTCGACTAAACTTAGAAGACTAACATCATTCGAAGGTCAAGGTCGGGGAATCCTCGGGGAAATCCCTTCTGCTTCCGGTATATTCGGATGATGCGAACGGAAAGCGGAAAAATCAAACAGCTACAAGCGCAATGGCCGACATCTTTGAATTCCTATGGAACGCCAAATCTACATAAACTGAAATATATATTGCTAGCTCTAAGAGCTAGCAACAAATATTTGGAGCTAGCAATACATATTTGTAGAGCTCTCTAAATCATTTGGAGAGCTCTCGAAATCAATTAATGATATCTCGAAATCATTTGGAGAGCTCTCAAAATCATTTGGAGCCAGCATTATATAGCATTTGATTTGGAGCTATCTCTAAATCATTTGGAGAGCTGTCGAAATCATTTGGAGAGCTCTCGAAATCAATTAATGATATCTCGAAATCATTAATCGTTTTCCCGCAGAAATATGTGCTTTATTCTTCCTATGTTTCGGTCAAAATGTGGTTATTATATAATATACTAATGATATATTGTAGAAAAAGTATATAATATAATCATAAATGTTATTTTTCATGAAGATTTGGGTATATTTGGGTAAATCGTGCTGCGTAATTCAATGCGAAATTCAATAATTCAGGGAGACATCGTTTTCATAGTTTCATAGATTTAATGCTTATTAGCTCCAAATAAGATATATATTGCTAGCTCGAAATGAATTAGAGATAGCTCGAAATGATTTCGAGAGCTCTCCAAATGATTTCGAAAGCTCTCAAAATGATTTAGAGATAGCTCCCAATGATTTAGAGAGCTCTGCAAATCAAAGTTATATAATGCTCGCTACAAATGATTTCGAGAGCTCTCTAAATGATTTCGAGATATCATTAATTGATTTCGAGAGCTCTCCAAATGATTTAGAGATAGCTCCAAATTATTTACAGAGCTCTCCAAATCAAGTTATATAATGCTCGCTAGAAATCAATTCGAGAGCTCTCTAAATGATTTCGAGATATCATTAATTGATTTCGAGAGCTCTCCAAATGATTTCGAAATAGCTCCAAATGATTTAGAGAGATCTCCAAATCAAAGTTATAAATGCTCGCTACAAATCAATTTGATATATCATTAATTGATTTAGAGCTAGCTCCAAATGAATTATTTAGAGACCTCTTCAAATGAATTGGAGATAGTTCGAAATGTTTTATTGCTAGCTCGAAATATATATTGCTAGCTCGAAATATTTAGAGCTAGCAATATATATTTGAGTTTATGTAGATTAAGCTATTTTGCTTAGTAGACTAACCAAAAGTTTAGCCGACTAACGAGGAGGCTAAGCAAAGTAGACTTTGCTTAGTCGACTAACGTGTTCGTGAAATGCGTTTTTTCCCGTTAGTCGACTAACGGCCTGAAGTTTAGCAGACTAACCGAGTTTAGTCGACTAACGGAGGTTCGTGAAATAGGCTACTGGTGACCAGTACAGTTTCAATGTATGATGATGTACTTATGCAATAATTAGAATCTAACATTTGTGATGATTTAAAATGATATTTATTAAACTCGTTGACTGATTTCATAAGAAACTCGGCATAGCCTCATTTCTTTTATAATATAAATATTGAGTGATGAAAATACTGTAATAAATTTGAAATTTGCAGCTCAAATAAGTGATTTTTTGGGGGGATTTCTTTTTCATTTGTTCCCTATTTAATAAGGAAGACAATCTATAATACATTTGTAAAAGTTAAATACGCATGGAATTTGAAATCTGGGGGTTTAACCCTTTCCCTGATAGAAACGACTTTTCACGCCTCTGCAGAAGATGTCTTTTGAAAACATTGTGGGAAAAGGAGAAATTGCTTGTAACAAGCAATTTCTCCTTTTCCCACAATGTTTTCTACTCTATCAGATAATTTAACCATCATTTGACCCAGCATTTGGTTCTTTTATTCAGATGTTTTCGATTTGGAAGAGTCGAAATATCGCAAAACAGGAAAGGGTTAATACTCTTTAGACACAAAACTTATCTGGATCGCTGACTGTGTGTGAGAGACTGTGTGAGAGACTGTGTGTGAGAGACTGCTAGATGATCAGGAGCTACACTGGTCATAACCTCAATAAACACAGAATGTTGAGTGTAAATGTGAACCCTTAATTGTGGCATGTTACTACTGTTAACCCTGAGACTGCTGAGCACGAAAATTGTCGTCTGCTGATGCTTTATATTTTGCCTTCTTTCTCCATAAAGACATGGTTTGACAGCACTTTAGAATCATGATTCTAAAATGCTGTCAAACCATGTTTTTGATGAGAAAAATCGAAAATAAAAAAATAAACAGCAGACGACAACATTTAATTTGGCAGTGTAAGCCCGGTTAACTTCAGACATGTGAGGGTGGTTACACTTAATCATTTGCATCGTATTTCAGGTAACATTGTATGATAAAGCGTATCCCTATGCTACCCTGTAATAAATATGCGTGATTCGAGTCATTCTCGCCCACTCATTCTTGTGGTAGACATGCATGAGCAACTTTTAATCGTGAATTTGTTTGCAAAACATTCCGATTACTGAAGATTTCACTTTCATTTATATTAATTTTAGACGTAGATTAGTCACCTCATTTACATGATTCGTAAATGGACAATGTTTCATCCAACTTTATTTTTCCTCGTGTGCTTAAAGGTACATACATGCCCACGCAGTAGGCACAACATGTTCTTTATTATAGGAATTAAATAAATGTATAATTGTGTCACTATTCTGCCAGTTCTAAGAATTACAAGTACCCGCTATACATTTAGTAATATTTATTTTACTGATAGTGACTCGCGGTGGTATCGGGCTATTTTCATATGCAAATGAATCATATTTTTTTTATTAATTATACTAATTAAATGGGTCACATGAAAAAATAATATAAATTAATAAAGAGAATAAATAGTAATGTTCGTTAACATTTTAAGGAAACATAGTTATCGCCCCTGATATCAGTGTGGAAATTTACGTCTGATATAAAATGTATAATTATGCCAATCAATATAATGGTGTAAGAATTCACAGAAGAATTCACATAAGCTCACATTGAGCTTGTTTTCTAATCCTTATTCACTATATCTGTCTATGAATGTTGACGTATACATGTATTCAATCTGAAATAAAATATTGTTTAAACTAATGGTGTATAGCGGGCACTCGTACTTTTTAGAACTGGTGGAATGCTTACACAATTATACACTTATTTAATTCCTATAAAGAACATTTGTGCCTACTGAGTGGGCATGTACCTTTAACTTATTCCCCCCTAAGTAACTGGAATGGATTTTGATATGTTAATTTTGCAACCATTCCATTCATCACAAACTGATTTTCAGACTACCGGTAATCCATTTATGAAAAGGGGTGTTTTTGTTCTTAAAAATATGAAAATTACTTGCATAATGTGCAGATCTTGATGAGACGGCTCATCACGAGCCGGCTCATCTGGATCTACACTATTTGCCAATACCACTATACAGGCCTGTGTTGAAATGGTTAATGTATGTGTTGCATTTATAATACGAAACATGCTATGTGATTTTTTTGCTATGTGAAATTTTTCACTATTTAATCAAATGTTTAATATATTTATATTGGTGAATGTGTCGCATTCGAAAGTTGATAAACGATCAGAGCAAATGCGGAATTATACCTCCGCATTTGACTGAGCATTTCATCAGCTTTCATGTATCCGGGTTGGGCTGTGGCTCAGCTGTAGAATGCATGACTTCATTACTGAAGGTTATGGGTTCAATACCTACCCTAGGGCATGAACAATACTTTCATGGTTATTTCCATCCCACTGGTCTGTTGGAAGAGACTTTAACCCTTACTACGCGGGAGACGGAAATTGTCGTCTGCTGTTTTTCATTTTTGCCTTAATTCTTAACAAAAAAACCTGTTTTGACAGCAAATGAGAATCGTCTCCAGTGGAGACGATTCTCATGGGCTGTCAAAACAGTTTTTTGTCAAGAAATATTGAAAATAAAACATTTACAGCAGACGATAAAATTAATTCAGTGTAGTAAGGGTTAATCTGTGGCGGTAGCTGTTGCTGCATGGGAACGTCATCTATGGAGAATATTTTTCATGAAAAATTGTACATATTTGATACAAAATCACATGAATTGTCTCGTATTGTATCCAGTATTTTATTTAACACAGGACTGTCTGTAATCATCATAGTTTTGGGAGAATACTGCTTATTGTGTATTTCAGATAAGACACCATATTCTCCAGTTTTATCACCACATCTAATTAGATGAATATCAGACACATCTGTCATTTAAAATATGATATAATGGACATATTTTATGGTTTGATTGAACCTCTGTTTTAGACCAATTACATAACATACTCGAGCATTGTTTGTTATACATGTACAGTTTAACCTTGAGAACGCGGGAAACGTAAATTGTCTGATTCTTCAGTGTTGTCAAAATATGGTTTTGATGGGAAAAAAAAGGAAAATAAAAATTAAACAGCAGACAACAAATTTTAATTCAGCATTGTAAGGGATAATAGTGCATAAAATTTATCCTTTTTATACCGGTAATCAATGGGAGACATCTGGGGCCAGTTTCATATTTTTATGACTAAAATGTTTGTAAGTGCAAAATTATGTAAACAATTATTGGATTTACATCTATTGTGCATATGCAGCCTATGCTCAATAAATGTAAATCCATCAATTGAAATTTCCAGACAATCCTAAATTTGCACTTACAAACATTTTACTTGTATGCAGTTTAGTGAAACGGGCCCCCCTGTTTGACCTTGTGTGGTTAGGACACCAGGGACCCGTTTCACTAAACTCCGTACGGCAAAAATGTTCGTACAAATATTTCACTTCACACATCAATGTGGTTCACAAATGCTACGTTGTGGTGGGTAGTTGGGAGCATGCGATGGGTAATTTAACGATCAGGATTCATCGTTTATACCGGAATCCCGACAGGAGATCTGGTTTGGCTCTCAGGTACGTCTTTGGCATTCTTGTATGTGAAGTTGAATCTGGTTATACCACTTTTTTAGTAATACACTTATTCTTAATCCTATTACCTTTTGGGGAATCGGCCAAGTGACTGGTGTGGTATGGACCTGGCACCAGGTCTGGTTGTTCTAATTTCAGGGCTGAATATATAAATTTTTATCCATGTAAATATTCCATTCTGATTTTGGGATTTTCCCGCCAATGCAGCAGGTTAAATGCAGGATCTAACCCATTGACCCGGCTTTAAATGCCAAAATAATGTGCAGGCCCGGACGTTCGGGCCTAAAGGCAGCTATGCCCCTGTTTTCTTTATATGTTTTGACAGCATGGGGCGTTTAACCCTTAGAATGTGGGAACCGAAAATAGTTGTCTGCTGATAATTCATATTTTGTCTTTTCTCTCGGTAAAAACATGGTTTGGCAGCATTTTAGAATCATTTCCATTGGAAATGATTCTATTAAGTGCTGCCAAACCAAGTTTTTTATGAGAAAAATGGAAAAATAAAAAGTATTCAGCATTGTAAGGTTTAATATGCATCGCAAAGTTTAAACAAAACTTCAGAGCAAGTTCCCGAAATTAGTACTGAAAATCCTGTACAGCTCGCTCGGCCTTCACCAATGAAATGTCCTGATTTCGAGCATGAGGTTATAGTACCTTCATAGAGTTTTATAAGCACATCATTCTGCCCTGGAGTTGGCAATGATTGGTGAAATGCAAATTCTGGGCAATATGAGAGGAGATGACAAAATGAGCTGTCACCGACAACAATCCATCTTGTTACCCAGAATGCCCCAGACAGGAAATGAAGGTTATCATCATTCAGGATTATCACAGTGATCAATCGACGCCTATAGGAACATGATATCAGCCGGTGCTTGTGGACTTGTCTGATAGTTCAGAATGGAGTAGTTGTCACCACTGGTCTTGTACTCCGTGCCGGCGTACAATGTCTCACATGGAAATAGACACCAGGGGCCGTTTCACTAAACTTCGTACAACTAAAATGTTCGTAAGTGCAAATTTAGAATAGTCTAAAGTTCAATTGATGGATTTACATTTATTGAGCATAGGCTGCACATGCAGCCTATGCTCAATACATGTAAATCCAATAATTGCTTACAATAACACATTGTTATTGTGAAATTTACAGACTATCATAATTTTGCACTTACGAACATTTTAGTCGTAGGAAGTTTAGTGAAACGGGCCCAGATTCCTCATGAATTTCCATTCAGCTACATGCAGAAGATACTGCATAAACACATTTTCATCTAGCAACTGGCGCAAGAAATTTGCACCGGTGACCTGTAGCCTATTTCACCAACATTGCAAAGTATACTTTGAGGGAGAAATTTTCAATTTTAGGATAAATTTATTAATTTTTATTATACTGAATTTATTACATTATCACAGCCAATTTGGCTGTGATAATGTAATAAATTCAGTATAATAATTCTGCATACTTTTAATCATGAAATATATGCATTTGTTAGTTCTATATGAAATAATGCATTTCAGGAAAAATAAATGATTACTCCCTCAAAGTATACTTTGCTAGTAAAGTATACTTTGCAATGTTGGTGAAATAGGCTACAGGACTCCAGATAAGGAATTAGTAATTGAGTATTGTCACTCCATCATTTCTGAAATAATTGGGTATTTCAAAAGTTTAATTGGGTAAAATAAAATCACACTACTGTTTACATATTATCAGCAGACAGCAATTATTGAATTGTTTGCTTCTAAATGAAAACATGTCTCAATGGCATTAATGAAATACCAAGATTTGTTTTCATGGAAAAATAAGAAAAACATGCTATATTTGTGGTCGGTTTATTGTTTTCTGCAGCATGGTAAAGGTACCACAATTTTTTATTGCTTTTTGATACTCACTACTTCTGATTTAAATTGGGTTTTTGGCAATTTTAATTTGGCATTTAAGCAAATACGCAGCTTATCTGGAGCTCTGTCGGCGACTATGTGAAAACTGCATTTATGCAATAGCTCTAAGTAGAGCTTGTCAGGAAACTGGTGCATTTTTCAATGGGAATCAGTTTACGCAGACACAGAGTGCAGTGTCCATGTCATATCACCAGTGCTTGTCATTATGTTGAAATAAATGGGGCTTGTGACCTTTGTAGCCAGTCATGGCCTGAAAGTTGTCTTGTGTACAATAGTCTCATTACTGTTTGTTTGAAGCAAGACCGGTGTTTCCCTCTCTAGATGGCGAACAGCCGAACACTGCAGAATCGACCTGCTCAGATGCAAAGGCTGAACTGGATAGAATCTATACTGATCACAATGCTTACACACTCCATAATTGGCCCATTTCTCTACTCACATACATGTATGGAACCATGTTGCACTCTCTCCAAATATTTCAATATTCAATAGATGACAAGTCTGTTAATAAGAAGCTAAAAGGAATTCACAGTATGTAATGAATTCATTGACAAACCTGACAGTTTTCCAATTGATAACTATAATTATCCTTGGGTCTCTGGTCATCTGGTCATCATAATGCCAGTCTGGACAAAGTTTACTCTATTTCTGACCAGTGTAACATCTGCAGATCCATTGGCAGTTGTAAACCTTGATATTGTTCTACAATAGTTTTGTATCTAAAGAGTATTTGAAATGTATTATTGATTTTCTTATTAACCCTTAGAATGCAGGAACCGAAAATAGTCGTCTGCTGATAAATCATATTTTGTCTTTTCTGTCAGTAAAAACATGGTTTGGCAGCAGTTTAGAATCAATTCCATTGGAAATGATTCTAAAGTGATGCCAAACCAAGTTTTTGATGAGAACAATGGAAAAATAAAAAATATTCAGCAGATGACACAAATTAATTCAGCATTGTAAGGGTTAGATAGGGAACAAATGATAAACAAAAATTCTCACTTATTTGAATGTACCGGTCTGTCAGGCTGAAAGCACTAATTGGTCAGTATTCTTTTCCACTCTGTACTTTCTACATTTGAAACATCAATCATTGGTTATCCATCCTGCCATCTGTCTGTCTATTACTAATAGTTGATTCCTTGTTGTGATTGTTGAAGTTGAGTATATCACCAACAGCCTGGGCATGTACATCAGGCATTGATACAACAACACAGGTCCACTACATGTATTTTGGCCTCTGCAGAGAAAAAGGAACATACAACTTGTGCAACCAGCATATCCTCAGATCGACCTGTGCTGTGCATCCACGCATTCTGAACATGGGCTGTGCTGCTGTCGTTCAGCCAAAGAGCTTGCATTACTGCCATCAACAAAAGGATTATATCATACATGTAGTCAAACAGTGTTACCTGTGCAAGTGGATCAGTGTCTGAAAATGGGTTTGAAAATATTAAGGACTCTTTTCTCGGCGGACTCCGACCATTCACTGACAGGAAAATAGAAAACCATAAGTTCAGACAGGTTAACTAAGGCACTGATTTCTAGATGTTTTGGAAGATTAGTTGTGGCTGCCGCTGGAGAACTGTAGCCTATTTCACCAACATTGCAACGTATAGTTTCCTAGCAAAGTATACTTTGAGGAAATTTTCAATTTTAGGAGAAATTTATTAATTTTTATTATACATTGTACTGAATTTATTACATTATCACAGCCATTTTGGCTGTGATAATGTAATAAATTCAGTATAATAATTTTAATCATCAAATATATGCAATCATTAGTTCTGTATGAAATAATGCTTTTCGGAAAAATCAATGATTACTCCCTCAAAGTACACTTTGTTAGATATTAAAATATACTTTGCAATTTTGATGAAATCGGCTACTGGAGCTTGTGAATAATGGGAACCAGTGCAGACCAAAATCATTGCAGTCTGATCATGGTCTGCTCTGTTTGCCATTTAAAAAAGCAAGGGTACAACTGGCACTATATCAGGATGTTGCGAGTTTATTCCATGAAGAGGTATTTTAGCTCCTAAGTAACTGGAATGGATTATTATATGTAAATTTTGAGACCAATTCAATTACTGTCACAAAATGATTTCAGATTAGTGCATTTATGAAAAGGGGTATTTTTGGTCTTAACAATATGAAAATTACTTGCAAAAAGTGCAGATCCTGATGAGACGGCTTGTCACGAGCCGTCTCATCTGGATCTTCACTGTTTGCCTTTACCACTATACAGACCTGTGATGTTGGAATGGTTAATTTCACACTGCTGGCATTGCAATGTAGCTCCTCTGTACATGATTTTCTCCATATGCCAATGATGTTAGATGGCCGTAAAACAATCTATCAATCCATCAATGAATCTAGTCTCATTTTATCCATGATTTTCGAATTGCAATCAGCACACGTCTAGCTCAGACAGCACTCGCACACGCACGCGCGCACGCACACACACTCATCAAACTTTTTTCAAGTCCATTTAACATTCTCTGCCTGTATGTGGTATCAATACAGTAGATAATGCCACCTCCTGACCTGATCTGACCCTGAGATAGCCTGTCAGATGTCAAACAATGATCCATGTTGGACATACACTCTCGTCAGTTGAGCTAGCTCTCCCGTCACGATCACGTCACGATCGCGATCATTCACAGAGGGTGAAGAATAATACCGGCAATCAATTGTACCTGGGAAACATGTAATCAATCACAAACTGATCAAAACATAAACAACTGGCTATACATGTGTTATTGTTGTATATATCATCATCCAGGCTCGCCACAACAATTGAGTTTGTGATCAATGTAGGTCCTGATCAGCCTGCGCATCTACACAGTCTGAACACGGCCTACACTGTTTATCGCGATCATTCACAGAGGGTGAAGAATAATAATCAATTGTATCTCGGAAATAATCGATCACACAATGATCAAAACACAAAGAACTGGCCATACCTGTGTTATCGTAGTACCGTATATATGGCTCGCCACACCAATTGAGTTTGTGACCAGTGTAGCCCCTGTTCAGCCTGCGCATCCGCGCAGTCTGATCAGGGCCTACACTGTTCACTGTTCATCTTGCCCAGAGTTAAATATCAGACAGATGTAGGCGATGGCAATGTACTAACTGATACAGAAGTACATGTACAGAGGTCTAAAACTTAATGTTCAGCTCTATTTTTGTGTTGGCTTAACGTATTATCGTTGAACCGTAATGGTTATTGTTGTTGGTAAACTTTATATGTTTAAAATCTAATCAAGTGTAAGCATTTTGTTTCCAAAAACATCAATATTTATTGATTTACAGGTGGCCATTTCAATATGTAAATATGATCTCTATATTATTATCATGACCTTGATATTGACAATATATTAGACGAGCTCAATTCAATGTGAGCATGCAATCTGACCACTGAGACCTGATTTGACCCTCAGGTACGTCTTTGGCTTTTCTTGTATGTCAGAGTTGTATCTGGGTAACCAGCCTTATAAGAGTAATCCTACTGATATTACTGTTAGGGGAAGGGACCAAGTGACTTTGCAATTGGCGCGGTATGGACGTGGCACTAGGTCATGTTATTCTAATTTCAGGGCTGAATATATATTTCGATGTCAATATTCCGTTCTGATTTTGGGAATTTTTCCCCAGTGACTCCGGCTTAAATAACCTTAGCTGTTGATAGGCCGTCAAACACCAACAAATAAACAATTGTAAAAACTGGGTTTATTTTATTTGCAGCTGATGAATACATAGATCCGACTGCTTCCATCAGGGTCGTCACTGTTCGCCATTTGATCGGTGGTTTGGAGGGTATATACACATATCAAAATGACGAATACATCCTTACCTGAATTCATATCTTAACCCTTTCAACACCACATGCCTGCATAGTGGTATTGGCAAACAGTGTAGATCTAGAGTAGCTGGCTCGTAATGAGCCTTTCATATTTTTGAGAACAAAAACACCCCTTTTTCATAAATGGATTAGTCTGAAAATCATTTTGTGGATGGTTGCATTGGGTGCAAAATTAAAATTCCATTCCATGCAGTTACTTAGGGGTGAATGGGTTAATGGTGAATGTTACTGGGATTCACATTTGGGGCTACTGGTGTACGTTGTGTAGTATGGGTGCCAGGTACCAGATAAAGATACTGGTATGTAATTTCGGTTCTGGAAGGATAGTGTAAATTCAGTGCGCAATTAATGCCTCTATACCAGTACAACAAGCGAGGACCCGACAAATCCACTCGTCCGCTTGTATTGGCGAGTGAATTTTAGATCTGGACGAATGACAATTTGAAACATTAAAACATACAGGAATTTATGAGTTGAAATCCAATCTGGACGAGTGGAAAATTAAGAATTTGTCGAGGCCTGCAAACGCATTCAAAGCTGAGTTAGCCTTCGTTTGTGACTGAATTGCAAGCAGCGTACGATCTGATCAGACTGCGCAGATGTGCAGGCTGATCTGGCCGACTACGTTGGTAGCAAACTCACGTTTTCTCAACCAAACACCGTCATAAGCTTCATAAACCATATGTCACATTGCACAAACTGATATTTAAGGACCTGGGGCCCGTTTCACTAAACTTCGTACGACTAAAATGTCGTAAGTGCAAATTTAGGATCGTCTGAAAATTTCAATTGATGGATTTACATTTATTGAGCATAGGCTGCATATGCAGCCTATGCTCAATAAATGTAAATCCAATAATTGTCTACAAGAAAACATTGTTAATGTGCAATTTACAGACTATCATAATATTGCACTTACGAACATTTTAGTCGTAAGAAGTTTAGTGAAACGGCCCTCAGATGAAGCGGCTAATCTGGTAGCTTTAAATGGCATACAACCGTCATTTGTCCAGTGTTTTATGCAGCTTATGCAAATGTCACATCAAAAAAGCTATTTCATATGCAAATGTGTCCATGCAGTGACGGACGGTCAATAGATGTACTTGTATGTTGACCAATAGATCACATTTAAGTAGGCTACAATGAATCTCGTGTGAAAATATACAGCATATAGATCTATGCCCGAGGCAAGTTGAGCATATACAGATGATGGGAAATTGTGCGCTTCAACACATCCATGTATGGAGTGATTTGTGGCTGTCATGGAAGAAATGTGGCTTGTGTGTTTTGCGACCAGTGTAGATCCAGATTAGCCTGTGCATCCGCACAGGCTGATCAGGATCTACACTGTTTGCCATTTCATCAATGAAATGCCTGTCGTGCTTCTAACAAGCAATACAGATCGTTGTGATGCTACAGATCTATAAGTGTGCCATTTGATCAGAAGTTACACTGGTCACAAATTCCACTAGCCTCATTTCTCCAGTCGCAGCCACATTTATGTGTAATTCACCATTGTCTTGACATGTAGTTGGATTGATATAGCAATGCATTGTGGGACACTGACTGACAGAGGAACATTGTCCATCCATCTGTCAGTACATTAGTCAACTTTTGATGCCATTTACAGAAAATATCATAGTTTCTGTAAATAATTTTCATAAAAAATTGCACATGTTTTTAGGTACAAAATCACATGGCCCGTCTCATTGGTGATTGTCCCCCATACAAGTGTATGATCATGTTGTGGAATGGAATTAAAACTGCATTCAATTTTCATCATCATCATCATCATCATCATTTCCCAACTAAAGTAGCCTGTATAATTGACTGACACACAAGTGGTGACTGTTTTATGGTTGAGTTATAGCAGCTGTCCATACACTGGTTTCTTTATACCCAGCTCACCCACACAGGGGCATCATGCTGATTTGGGAATTTGGGATATCTATGACTCAACCAACGCCATGGATTAACCCTTACAATGCTGAATTTAATTATTGTCTGCTGTTTTTTTTTGTTTTTTTTCTTTTTTTCTTGATAAACGCATGGTTTGATAGCATTTTAGAATCATTTCCAGTGGAAATGATTCTAAAGTGCTGTCAAACCTTGCTTTTATTGAGAAAGAAGACAACATTTGAAACAACAGCAGAAGGCAATTTATGTTTCCCGCATTCTAAGGGTTAATGGATTATGTATTCCCAACCAGTCTAGGTCCTGATAAGAAGGCACTTGTGATTTTAACTCTCTTTGCATGCTGGAAATTTGTGGGCTATAAATAGTTCAAAAATAGCAGATGATAATTCATTATATTATTTCATTCCTCCCTGTACATTTCATGAGTATGTCTTGAAATGTCATTAGAATTGCGTCGGATGACACAATTCTAATAAAATTCGAAGACATATTTACAGAGAGAAATAAGAAAATACTCCTAATTTGTTGGGTGTTATTGTCACTGCTAGCATGTAAAGAGTTGAAGCTTTCTGAGAATTAATGCCAATGTTAGCTCTATACATGCTAAATAACTTAAAGGTACATGCCCACTCAGTTGGCACACAATTTTCTTTATAGGAATTAAATAAGTGTATAATTGTGTCACTATTCCACCAGTTCTAAAAATCACAAGTGTCCCGTTATACAGATACAGTCAAACCTGTGAATAAAGGCCAGCCATGGGAAGTGAGAAATCTGGCCTTTGTTCACAGGTGGTCTTTATTCGCAGGGTCAGTTATATAGTAATTGTGCCAATGTGACAACAAAAGTGTGGCCTTTACAGCCAGGTGATTGCTATTCGGAGGTGGTCTTTAGCACAGGTTCGACTGTATAATAATTTAGTAATATTTACTTTACTGATAGTGACTCATGGTGGTATCATATTTTCATATGCAAATGAGGCATGATATTTTATGAGTATGTATTCTGTTCTCATGTTCAGCCTCAACAAAGCTACTGCCTGGTGTCGGGTACAAATGTAGAAATTGTTGTATTTTGCATTAGCCAGGTAATATCTTTTTCAGTGCATTATATCAACTGATAAGTGTAATACCTGATTCTGTGTTTGATGTGTAACTCTCAGTGGGGAAGATGCCCAACAAATGTGTTCAAATTGTCAGAATGATGTGCATTTCATGTTTCTGCATGCCAACTGTTACAGCTGCATATCAATACTATGGAATGTGTTGTATATATACGTTATAACTGTAACCCTTCATTCAGACAGTTGGTTATAATGGTTTCACAATAACGGTGTCTGGGAAAATGTTCTGCCTGTTTGTCAGTTTGAATTGCATATATCACTGGAGGCAGAGCAGATTGCATTGCCATAGTATGTCAATCAGACTCGTCACTCGTCATATAACCCTTTCAACATCACAGACCTATATAGTGGTATTAGTAAAAAGTGTAGATCCAGATGAGATGGCTTTCTTCGCTAACGGCTCATTTGTGTAACAATCTCTGAAGTGCAGGTTGATTAGTATCTTCGATCATTACATTTTGCTATTCGAAAAATCTGAATAATTCTCTTTACTCTGATAAAGTATTCACCAAACTTCATTATTTACTTTCCCATATTGATTGCTAACCATCATTACTGTGTTGTTTGGATGGCCTTGATCTAGTACATTGTTGATGGTGAGGAAACCGTGCTTGTTCTTTCAGCTACATATACGAGTTGGGGGGTATACTGGAGTCAGATTGTCCGTCCGTCCGTCCGTCTGTCTGTCACTAAACTTAACATCAGAGAAATATGTTATTTCCTTCATCGAAAGTTCTTAATATTTCACGCATGCCTTCCATAAGCCTCGCTTACTGACAAATCTAGTTAATGACTGTCCATCTTATGTTATATATCTGTCATGTATCTCTACAACGACTTTAAAACAAACCTGCTTTGCTTGTTTTTGTTGTCAACTGTATTTTAAGTTACTGTACATACTGTATGATGCAGTGCTTCCTTTCCAAAGGTCACATTCAAATGATAAATGTGCAGATACTTTTCTCTAATAACAAAATCTTGTTGTATTAATTGTGCCTATTTAGTTTACTCAAATATTATTTCACCTGTTAACCCTTACAATGCTGAATTAAAATTTGTCTTCCGCTGTTTACTTTTTAATTTCCATTCTTCTCATCAAAAACACAGTTTTACAGCACTTTAGAATCATGGAAATGATTCTAAAATGCTGACAAACCATGTTTTTACTGAGAGAAGTGACAAAGTATGACACAGCAGCAGACAACTATTTTCGGTCCCCCCCCCCCCCCCCCCCCCCCCCTCCTCCCTCCCACTCTAAGGGTTAAAGACCAGGCAAAGCCAGCATCAGTTAGAGTAGCCTACATCTCTATTTAGGGAACTAATTAACTATCTAGACAACCATGATAATAGGGCGTTCTTTCACTATCATTCACCATCTGGCATTTCCCATCACTTTACTACCAAGTCCAATTATAGTCTCTATACCTGGAGATTGTTGCCTGTCCTTTCAGTCATTTGACTTCCATATTCTAAATGTATACCATGACTGGTTGTAAATAGTCTACGTTGTATGGAAAATAATACTACAGTGAAACCTCTCTAAACCTCTCTCGCTCCCAGGGTGTCCGGCTTAGAGAGGTTTCACTGTAAATCAGAATTTGATCATTCCGCGGAGCAATAGGTGTGTACTCTGCTATCACGAACAGACATTATCACCTGAGATTAATGACCGAGAAACTCATCAAAAATAAGATCACTGGTGTTTTCTTGGTGTCCGGTTTAGAGAGGTTCCACTGTAGTTGATGAATGGTTGCAGTTGCACATTCTTTACTCCACTAATTATTGGTGTTGTATATATTATTGAGGATTGATTGTATTCTTGAGTGCTCGTTAGAAGGTGTGCTTTCTCCTGAAGCAATCTAAGCAATCACTAGAACAATAAGATAATGAAAATAATAAGTAAACATTACTGGAACCATTCTCAGTACCAGATAGGACCTGATATGCTACAAGGTGTTTGTACCAACTCACTTTCAATGGTATTTTACGGATGATGCTTCATACTGTTAATATCAGTATTTGTGATTTGAGCTGCAATTATTCCTCCAATTATATTATCATAGGCAATTGATGTTTTGGCTTGCACTGTATGCTGTTTGTAATGTAAGCAGTTCATGCTGGTCAGGTGCTTTTTCACATCCAGAATGTTGTTAAAACCTTGGTTGAAAGCATTACCACATTTGTGACCAGCGTAGCCCCAGATCAGACTGCGCATCTGCGCAGTCTGATCAGGGGCAACGCTGGTCGCTATTCTGTCGATCGAACATTGTGCAGCACATTAAATATCTGATTTGCTAATCGCGTTCACCGTGTACATGATTATCAAGTCGGATCTACAGACTGGTCACAAATGTCACCGGGTCCTTTGTCTCGGTCAGTATCGGCTTGTCTACATTATCTGCCAGCTGTCAGGTGGGTCATGTCACTGTCTCCCCGGCTACATTACCCCACCCCCTTATCTTAATTACAATACAGCTTCTGATAATTGGGGGAACAATAACAATGGAATAGACACTGTGGCATCCCTCCTATCTACCACTGCACCAGGCCATGCATACCCTCATTGTTTTGTAATACAATGATGAATTAAAAAAAAGTTTGCTTTCGGAAAACGAGGTCAAAGAACTTCCACATGTCTGTTTGTGTTAAGTTTTTAAATTACTTATATCTACTGTCATCAGTAGGATTTGCTTGGAAATGTCATATGTATGTTTATCGTCATCCATTTGTTCATTCTGTGGCCCACCCAAAGTGCAGCCTGCATACCCAAGGTCAAGGTGAAATGACAGTGGCCATCTGCTACTTATTTTCTACATATCTGTAGCCTATTTCACCAACATTGCAAAGTAACTTTTCTAGCAAAGTATACTTTGAGGGAGTAATCATTTATTTTTCCCGAAATGCATTTTTTTCATATAGAACTAACGACTGCATATATTTGATGATTAAAATTATGCAGAATTATTATACTTAATTTATTACATTATCACAGCCAAAATGATGCCAAAATGGCTGTGATAATGTAATAAATTCAGTATAATAAAAAATAATAAATGTATCATAAAATTGAACGTCACATTTACACAGCTCAATTGTAGGGTCAGAGGAAGGAGTGGACCACTTCAGTTACAAATGACAGCTTATGTTGGAATGGCTTTGAGAACTTGTGAATTATTCCGTGTACTCTTCTTCATTCCTGCCAGTTGATGTCTTATCATTTCAGCCCCAGTTACACCCACTTTGAGGGCTGAACTGTTGATTCTCGTACTGAGTATTGTGTTTGACAGAGGGTAATTGGTTCCCTCTCAAGTAAATTGGGAGACAGAAGTTCCTTGATAAGATTTTAATGGCACACCTCCGTGGAGATGTGTACCTAGTTGCTGGTACTTGTTCAACCAGCAGCGTAAATTTTATGTTACTGGGTGGTCACTAGTAATGTGGGTATTATTGGATCTCCTGTCACCAAAATGTGCTACATATTACATATTATAGGAATGAATGGCCTTTTTGTGGAATTTATCGGGGATATAAACTTGGAAAAGTCGCGGGAATACTGGACGAAGCGATAAATAATTAAAAAAAATTCTCGAAAATTGTAATTTTTTTAAGGCCTCGTCCAGTATTCCCGCGACTTTTCCAATTTTATATCCCCGATAAATTCCACAAAAAGGCCATTCATTCCTTATAATTCCAGCATTTTAAATAAATTAATCAATAAAATGTGTTTATTTTCCGTTTTCTTAAGAATTATTTTAACTGCGCGTCACGGTTACGGAAAGTAGTTTGGCGTGTGAGTTTATTGGGATTTAAATTTTGGACAGAGACTTGGTACGGGCCAATCAAATGTTAGGGAATTGTGTAAATATTTTTGTGCTGGAATTATTGCTGGTATAACATATTAACCCCTTTCAACACTAGTACTACATGTCTTATCATATTGTTTGCTAACAGTGAAGATCCAGATGAGACGCGACCATTTTCAGATATTTTCTTTCCTCTAAAACAATATCTCTTTCTGAAAAATTGAATACTGTGAAAAATGATGTGGTAGTGAAGGGTTAATTAAACCACACGTTAATAATATAACAAATTAACAATTAGGTGTTCTGGGTATCCAGTTCAGATCGGTTTTAGAATAATATTAATAACTTCTGTTGCACATTGTGATAATTTGTGTCTTGCTGCCTTTCAACACCACAGGCCTGTATAGTGGTATTGGCAAACAGTGTAGATGCAGATGAGCCGGCTTGTGACAAGCCGTCTTATCAGGATCTGCACTTTTTGCCAGTAATTTTCATATTTTTGAGAGCAAAAAACACCCCTTTTCATAAATGGACTAGTCTGAAGATCATTTTGTGATGATTGGATCGATTGGAAAATTAACATATCAACCAACATCAAATCAATTATTTGGGGGTGAAAGGGTTTATAAGAGTGAACATCACATAGGGGAAGAAGCGCTGATGGACAATTCCAGCTCTACTGGTTTCAGAGGTGAAGTATGTATGCTATCTCCTATACCCTCACATTCTAGTACAGAAAAAACAAAACAACACCCAAATTGTTCTATCAGCAGTGTCATTTGAGTACTAGCAACTGAAGTGAGTGTTGCTGGATTACTTATATGTATTTGCTTTCTGTCGGAGGTATAAATGGCAAACTGAAGTGTGTCTGTGTGGGATTTTCTGATTTATTCATTAGGCAAAAATGTCTTGTGCCAGGTAAGTACAGCTAGACTTTGCACCATTTTTCAGTTCTGTGTATGAACACGGAGCAATTTGACATTTAATTCAGTAAATACCAAACAAGCATATGTTTGTGGATATTAAAATTGATACATAAAAAAGTTTCATTGCATCGTGTTGTGTGAAATATGACAAATTTCATGTGACTTACATTTATAGGCCGGGATTCCGCTGGCGATCCTAACTTTCGCAAATGGCGATTTTTTTATTTTCTCCAGCGGAATCCCCGTTATATGCCCAAGATCCTCACCGGGTAGAGCCCGGAGGCATATAGTGTTGTACTTGGTGTCCGCCCGTTGGCTGTGATAATGTAATAAATTCAGTATAATAATTCTGCATACTTTTGATCATCAAATATATGCAGTCGTTAGTTCTATATGAGATAATGTATTTCGGGGAAATAAATGATTACTCCCTCAAAGTATACTTTAATAGCTAGATAAGTATGCTTAGTAACCTTGGTGAAATAGGCTAATGGTGCATTTAATTTGTATGCAGACAGGCCACATTTTCTTGTTGTGTTGTGCCTTCTACGTAGTGGGTATATACAAATATTAGGTATGCTGGTATGAAAAACTTAAAAAACAATTCAAGGGACATATTCTGTGCCCAATCAGACTTTTTGTGAGTTTTGTTACCAACTGCACTTTTATTCCGTTTATTTTCTATTTTCTATTTTTATCATCAAAAACATGCTTTGACAGCACTTTAGAATAATTTGAAACGTGCTTTGACAGCACTTCAGAATCATTTCCATTGGAAATGATTCTGAAGTGATGTCAAACCACGTTTTAATTGAGAAATAAGGCAAGTATCATATAAAAGCAACAGCCGAGGACAATTGTTGTGTGTAGGCGGTCTAAGGGTTATAAACTTGTACATAAGTCAGTATATGGTCAATATTGCATACATTTGTGACAGACTTGTTGTACTGGGGCCCATTTCACTAAACTTCTTACGACTAAAATGTTCGTAAGTGCAAATTTAAGATTGTCTATAAATTTCAATTTATGGATTTACATTTATTGAGCATAGGCTGCATATGCAGCCTATGCTCAATAAATGTAAATCCAATAATTATTTGCAAGAAAACAATGTTAATGTGAAATTTACAGACTATCATAATTTTGCACTTACGAACATTTTAGTCGTACAAAGTGTAGTGAAACGGCCCCCAGGTGCCTGCCAAGCTTTTCAAAACTGTCAAGAACATCAATCATTAAAGATCAACATTTTTGTTAAGTCGACAGTACATTTGAATTTGACATTCAGTCCTGTCATAATGTTTACTTGTGCATGCATTTATCAGTCATTATTGTTTTCTTTTAGTAGAATCAACAACTAATTGTTTTGAAAATCATTTTTGAGCCATGATATACAAAATGTAGGCCGATTGTTTGTGTGCCCAGTGTAGACACAGATCAGCATGTACATGTACACATCCCATTGTCTTGTCAGGGCTGTCACTGTCATAAGTACTGTCGACCATTATGTATCACATGAACAGAGTGAATCATATGGAGCCCCGCAGGGGACATGGATTAACAATTCGTTCCCACGATATAACAATTTGTTCCCTCAATTTAACAATTCTTTCCCATAATATAACAATTTGTTCCCACAAATTTACAATTTGTTCCCGTTTTCGTGGGAACGAATTGTTAATTTGTGGGAACAAATTGTTAATTCATGGGAAGCAATTGTTCAATTGAGGGAACAAATTGTTATTTTGTGGGAACAAATTTATAAAAAAAAGAATTCTACGTCCAGAGCTCCAGTTAAGGTGCGTAATTTGGAGGTAAATTTCTTATTTCTCCATCAAAAATGGCAAGTTGGGAGTGCTTTAGAGCACTCCCAACTTGCCATTTTTGATGAAGAAATAACAAAATTTCACCCAAAGTTGGTCAAATTATCCACCTTAACTGGAGCTCTGTACAAGTACACACACTTGTACACTGATTATGATCTATGCGGGTCATAAGTTAAATAAGCTGAGATTTGCCATACATTTGCCGATATTTATGTTGACAATGTGTCACAAGATCAATCAAAGTACTGATCATAGACATGCAGGTATCCCCAGGGCTCAGGTGTGTGATGGTCTCGAGGTATCAAAATGGCCTCTCCAAACAAAGAATGGTACCCAGGTCAAGTATGGTCATCAAGACCATACTTGACCTGGGTACCATTCTTTGTTGGGAGAGGCCATTTTGATACCTCGAGACCATCACATAGTCTGTGTGTCAGCTGTATAAGTCTTGTAATATAATGCTATTATTTTCTCCTTAAACAAATTAGTTGTGGCATGCATCTTATACATTGTCATATGCTAAAAGCTATTAGATTATTACATAATTGTGGGCCCATTTATAGAAAGTTATAAATAAAACAGTTTTGTTTCATTTGTGGAAGCGGAAATGGTACGCATGTTTTAGCAGGTCTGTCGTCATCTATCATAAATATTTAAATACTGCTTGGTCTGGCTTCATATATAGCACAACTTCTCTGAACAATGATCTATTTCTGGAGAATTCACATAAGCTTTTCCTATAGTAAGTAAGTAATTTGTTTATTATAGTGACATGTACAACGTACAAGAATAAATATAACATTGATAATCATACTAATTACACCCGGCCCATTGGACCTATATGTCACCTTGTTGCCAGCAAATACATGCGACCGAATTATACAATTTGGCTTGTCGATGACCAGTGTAGTTTTTAATCGATATGCGTGTATACGCAGTTCGATTCGAAGCTAAACTGTCAATTGGCTAGTATTATTGAACAGAGCAAAGTTCAATCATGCCGTGTTACTAATCAGCATAATCTGGATTTACTCTGGTCACAAAGGAAAGAAATAGGTGTATACGTCAGTCGCTGAGTGAGGTATTGTGGAATAATAACTGGTGAGTAAATGTGTGTAATCCGAGTTAATCACATAGCATTTGACGACTTTCACTTGTGATAGTGTACATGTACTTATATTGTCAAATTAAGGGTTTATTTGTGAACAGTGTATATGCTTATCAGCATACGGATCACCGCAGTCTGATGAGGAAATAAACTGCTCAATAAATATAACACATACACACCAGACCAATGCGATGCGATATGTTGGCCTACAATATATACCCTGACCAATCCGCACTGGCACGCTGGCTGATCCGGGTCTACACTGATTGCCCTGTTGTATGATAGCCTCATTTTCGGTTTGATATTATTGATTTAAGATGGTTATTGTGATCACAGATTGTAGGATTTAGTTGTAAATGATGTTTCGGCGTCTCGGATATGCTTTCACAATATATTTGCTTATTTGTCTAGCACAGTTCTGAATAAGAAAGCGAAGTTTATCTGTATCACTTAGAGTTGTGAAGTTAACTGCTGTATTTAGGTAATTAAAAAGGTTTGTTCTTATGTCTGTTGTTATAGTGTACCAATTTGATGGACTGAATGGCAAACAGTATAAACACTGATTGAACCATGCAGATGCTTTGTCCAATCTGAGACTAGACTGGTTGCTCCTTTGTTCATATGGAATCAGGTCATGATCTCTGAGTAACATGTCTGCAGAAACCAGACCTCTTTTAATGGGCGTTGTGCCCCGGTCAAATAGCTTGGGGTCACACAAAATGAATGCAGCATCGCTGTGGAAATTCTTAATTGTTGTCTGCAATTGTTATTGTGCAATTCATATAATCACGTAATAACTCTTTTGAGACTGTACCTTGATGACTAGTATTTGAGCTACACCGAGTCAAAAGATAATACTATAACATGTAGTTGTTTACAGTCATTTGCATATTACAGTTAGTTCCAGATATGATTCAGAAGACAGTCCGATGTCTAAATTGACTTTGATATTCGTATTAAAAGCCAATTTAGACATAGTTCTGATTTCATTTCGTCATTGATATTTGCTGGGTGTATGTAGATGAATGGATGAATTGTGCATGTAAAATATCTAAGGTTTACATTCAATGAGTAATTAATTATAGCAATTTGAACTGTGTTGAACAAACACAGTTCTCAGGAAAAGTCTGCATTGTGTGCATTTCATGCCGAGTGGTCAGGTGCTTTCTATAAGGTCCGCGTTGCCAAGTATAAAGGCCATTGGTTGGGTTGCCAGGGAGCTCTTGGGAATATTACATTATAGAATCAGCATGTGTCTTTGTCTTTCATCTTTCGATCAAATTGAGCTGTAATTCCCAAATCCAAAAATTAACAGTTGTAACATCTTAGAAATTAATAAAATACAACCACCACTCACTGTAACAATTGGTGGAGAGTCTTTAGATCCTCGGTCATGTTAATTTGGACTTAAGTGAACAAAATTTTAAGTAACTATTAATCTATTATTTCGATGGAAAGTGAAACAAATTGTGGACTTTACACAGATGGATTTTTCGACACACACAGCTATTCAGTGTAAAATTTTAATAACATTTTGAAGATGGAGAAGAAATGTGTAGCCATCAACTTGGCTTACGTTTTGCCTACAATATTAATGGCATTGTGTTGGACAGAATGTATACAATCTACAGGATTTTCACCATTTGAATCAGTGTTTGCTACACAATATTTCAAGAAGTTGATGTACCAACAGACTCGCAAAACACGACGGACTCAGTTACCTACGAAGCCAGAATGTGTGACGGGACCTACCCGCACATTCTGGAAGGAACACTACGAATCTCGGACCGGGGTGTGCGAGGGACACGTTCCGCACATCCTACACGCCAACAATAGAACCATCGACGGCAGAATGAAGAAGAATTGACAATAGCACAAATACATTTTTGGAATTTTATTGACAGTTTGTAGTTTCATGTTGCGATTTCATTCATGTACATTCACATTTCATATTGTGTGGGATTTGATCTTTAGCGCATCTTTCTTCTTTCTTTTCTCATACTTTTCTTCCGAAAATCCACATACTATGACATGGAAAGTGATGTTTGAGGTCAATTCGTGAATCTGCAACTTTAATATGTCTTTTAGTTTCAAATATTCCAAGAATGGACCGGTAATAATTAGTTCCAGTGCGTATCTGCCATAATAATGGAATTATGACTTACAGTGACATACATGTATCAATTATTACGTTTCAAATTACAACGGATTACATGTATTAATTACGATAGAAGATTTTGTTAAACGAAACGGTATTGCATATCATGGACGTTTGGTGTTATATAATTCATAGTGCAACATACTGCCTATAATTGAATAACTGTACACCTTACACATGTGCTCAATACCTGAATCTGTAACTTTAATATGTCTTTTAATTTAAATATTCCATAAATGGACACCGGTAATAATTAGTTCCAATGCGTATCTGCCATAATAATGGAATTATGACTTACAGTGACATACATGTATCAATTATTACGTTTCAAATTACAACGGATTACATGTATTAATTACGATAGAAGATTTTGTTAAACGAAACGGTATTGCATATCATGGACGTTTGGTGTTACATATTCATAGTGCGACATACTGCCTATAATTGAATAACTGTACACCTTACACATGTGCTCAATACCTGAACCTGTAACTTTAATATGTCTTTTAATTTAAATATTCCATAAATGGACCCCAGTAATAATTAATTCCTGTGCATATCTGCCATAATAATGGAATTATGACTTACCAGTGACATACATGTATCAATTATTACATTTCCAATTACAACGGATTACATGTATTACGATTGATGATTTACTAATTAACCTGATTTTGATAAAGGAAACGAAACAGTATTGCATATCATGGACGTTTGGTGTTACAGGTTAGAAGACACCAAATGGTGCGAAACCGCCCAGGGTGTATGCAAAAGTAGTCCGGTATAAAAAAATAGTGCGGGTGTTTTGAGGTCACAGACACCGTTTGCTTGCAAATCTTGATCCATTACTACCCAGTTTCACTTGAGGAACATTTTGGGGTGCCTTTAACACCAGTTTTCAACATATTTGTAGCATTTAAAAGAAAACACTGAACCTGTTGGTCACTTGATGTACACGGAGTTTCCGTGGCCAACAAATGTACACAATATTGGAGGATATGACAAGGTTGGATTTTTCTTTCTTAGGAGTAAGTGAACCTATTGTTTAGTTCATGCAGAACCAGTACAGACTGGCTGCAGGTCATGTACAAGTGGGTCCCACAACATCCATACGAATAGTGAAAGTAGGAGAGACTGGCCTTATTGGATGGCATTCGGTTAAATTATATAGTAAAACTATTTGGTGGTGTCTAACCTACATAATTCATAGTGCGACATACTGCCTATAATTGAATAACTGTACACCTTACACATGTGCACAATACCTGAATCTGCAACTTTAACATGTCGTTTAATTTAAAAATTCCAATTAAAATGGATTACAGTTTATTACGATGAACTGCGCTGATCAAGACTGATGGAATGTATATGGACTATACCATATTTATTCTAATGTAAACCCCTTCTATGCTTTTTGTTTAATTGTGTTTTTTTTTACCATATCAAACACACTTTTGCATAACAAGTGGAAATGTTTTTAGTTACATAATTTTAATTTTTCAAATGTTGCATAGATGAGGGTGTTTATTAGATGAAGTACGGTATAATGATATTTCATGTCTTACTGCATGCATTAGTTGATGTTTTTATCCTGGCACCCAGACATATAATTTGAAAATTAAGCATTATAGGATTGTAGTGTGTAAGGTGTGTGAATGCGATATTTCTTGTGTTACAATATTCATACTTATTACTTGTACTGTTACATGTAATATTTGGTTCACATGGTTGTTTATCCATATTTCATTTGGGGACCAAATGTTTCGAACCAGGAGGGTATTGTTATAGTGTACCAATTTGATGGACTGAATGGCAAACAGTATAAACACTGATTGAACCATGCAGATGCTTTGTCCAATCTGAGACTAGACTGGTTGCTCCTTTGTTCATATGGAATCAGGTCATGATCTCTGAGTAACATGTCTGCAGAAACCAGACCTCTTTTAATGGGCGTTGTGCCGGTCAAATAGCTTGGGTCACACAAAATGAATGCAGCATCGCTGTGGAAATTCTTAATTGTTGTCTGCAATTGTTATTGTGCAATTCATATAATCACGTAATAACTCTTGAGACTGTACCTTGATGACTAGTATTTGAGCTACACCGAGTCAAAAGATAATACTATAACATGTAGTTGTTTACAGTCATTTGCATATTACAGTTAGTTCCAGATATGATTCAGAAGACAGTCCGATGTCTAAATTGACTTTGATATTCGTATTAAAAGCCAATTTAGACATAGTTCTGATTTCATTTCGTCATTGATATTTGCTGGGTGTATGTAGATGAATGGATGAATTGTGCATGTAAAATATCTAAGGTTTACATTCAATGAGTAATTAATTATAGCAATTTGAACTGTGTTGAACAAACACAGTTCTCAGGAAAAGTCTGCATTGTGTGCATTTCATGCCAAGTGGTCAGGTGCTTTCTATAAGGTCCGCGTTGCCAAGTATAAAGGCCATTGTTTGGGTTGCCAGGGAGCTCTTGGGAATATTACATTATAGAATCAGCATGTGTCTTTGTCTTTCATCTTTCGATCAAATTGAGCCGTAATTCCCAAATCCAAAAATTAACAGTAACATCTTAGAAATTAATAAAATACAACCACCACTCACTATAACACTGTATACAGTTCACAGTGTAGAATGAAGTGAGTTTCACTCTCTACTGCCTGCAGATCACAAAATCTGCATAGCCGCTGGTCGGGGGTTTCACCTATATATCGTCCTGTTTCGATTCTTAGCGGGAGTATACCGCATCGGAATTGGGCCAGTAATGACCGTTCATATTTCTTCATGGAGAGCTGCAAGTACTGTTCTTGTTCGAAGCATGTTTTGTATGTAATATATGTTCTTAGTTTAGGAACGTTAGTCACGCTTTGTTGCCAAATATTCGAGTAGTAGTTTGTGATATGTGTCTTTGCAACAGTAAGATTTACCACCATTTTGTTGTCATAGTAGTTTGTCAAATTCAATTTGGTAAACACTTCACGCAATTCACTGCACCAATTGTTTTCACAAAGTATATAATCTCTTGTGAATGCGCGTTTTGTTATTCTATTGTCATCAAATGTATTCAATCTGTTCCAGTAACGGATCATGGATAGCCATCGACGGTAGTTACTTGGGAGCCAACCAATGTCTCCGGTGATTGCCAAAATTGGTGCGAATCGGTGGACTCCCATGTAATAACGTATGGCTCTATTTTGAACGTTGTCTATTGATTGGTAAAATTTGTAGCCCCATACACCTGATGAGTAATCCAGAATGGGTATCAGACACGATTCGTATACCTTTTCAAATGATTTAAGGCCAAACTCTTTAATAGAATGTATTTTCGAGATAATTTTCCCAAGAGCTCTGCCGGCGCCTTTCGATAACGTTTCTGCGTTAAATGTAAAATTACACTTGTAATGGAATGTTACACCCAGATATTTGTATGTATCGACTGTTTCCAGGATATTTTGTCCTATTCTAAAAATGTGGTTGGTTTGTGGAGCGCGTCCTTTTCGAAAATGCATGCATTTGGATTTGTTAGTGTTTATGAGCACTCTCCATCGTTTGCACCAGTCATGGAACTTGTTCAGCATGAGTTGGAGATCCGTTTCTGACTTCGCAAGTAGCACAATATCGTCCGCGTATAGTAAGATAGACAATGTATTGTCATCCAGTTGGCATCCAAGGTCAAGGTCATTTATCTCTTTGACAAGGTCATTTGCAAATATGGAGAACAGTGTTGGAGACAGGTTGTCACCTTGCTTGACACCGGTCTTTCAAGTCAAACCGTTCCGTTAGTTTGTCCATCAATGTTGTTCAGGAGCAGTTTGTACAGCATCATGTCTCGGTCTATGAAGTCAAAACATTTACGGAGATCTATATATGCAGCAAATACTGAAGGATTGTTTCGCACAACACTGCTGAGTGTGTATACATGATCTTCACACGATCTGTTCTTTCTAAACCCATTTTGCTCATCCGCCAACATCCCATTTCCCTCTAAATATTGTGTCAATCGTTTGTTAATAAATGCACTATACAGTTTGCTCACACATGACAATAGACTAATTCCTCTATAATTCATTGGAATACTGGTCACTGGCGCTGTCTTTGAGGATCGGTATAAATTATGGCCTTTCTCCATGTTGAGGGGATTATACTCGTGTCAAATATTAACTGGAATAATTGGTGTAATGTTACAATCACCTGTGGGAATTTGAGCACACTGTAAGGGATTTGATCGTAGCCGCAGGCTGAACGTGATTTTGCGTGCAGTATTATATTGCGTATTTCATCCAGGTGAATGTTACAATTTAGCATTGCATTCGTGGTATACAGTGGGTCACCATTCCTGTCCTCAAGTAAATGTTTGTGTATTTTCGCTTGAGTATAATGTACGTCGTCAAAATTGGTATGATCCGCACCGTTATATAAGTTCTCGAAATCTTGACGCCATTTTTCGAATACATCACTTTCATTTCGCACACTGTGTCCCGAATTGTCCACAATTTCAATTGGTATACCTTTGTCACTTCTAGGTCCGAGTTTACGTATTTTATCCCAGAATTCATTAGGATTGTTAGTCGACATTGACTCTATTTCATCGGCCGTCATTTGTCTATATGTTCTTTCCGTCTGTTTTAATGTTCTGTCAAAGCTGTTTCTGGCTTGTATGTATTCATGCCGTAGTGCCGTCTTCACATGTCTGTTATTGGAGCATGCCAAGAACGTGTTTTCTTTGGTACGCATGTCGTTCCATAGGTTGGTCAAGGTTTCATTCCAGTAGGGTTTTCTATTTTGTTGACGTTTATTTGTCCTGTTAGTACAGTTTACTTTCGGGATTTTATTGTTCATTTCCGTGAGTATCGTCTCTTGTAATTGTTCGTATATGACATCGATTTCGCCTTGTGTTTCTCGGCTCCTTTCAAATTGCGATAAAATGTCTACTAATGCCATTCTGGTTAAATCACTGTCCATGAAATCCGCCGGTATGCTGTTAAAATTATACCGTGGGCGTCTGGTCTCTTGGTCCGATAACGGTTCGTGCGTGGCATTCCCGGCCTGAGAAACGGTAAACTCGGTCACTAACACTGAGTGGTCGGGAAGTCGTGATCGCTCGCCAAGTAGTCCGTGTAGATTATATTGGTCAACAATGGACTGGACAGGTAATACTTTAAATCGTGCACATTTACTGAACACGTCATGAGGAACACATATGTAGTCCACTACAGATCTGCCTTTCTTTGCGGGAAATCGACGTAAAATTGTCATCACCAGGAGAAAACCGGCCATTTAATACACAAAACTTTCAGTCATTCAACAAGTCCAGTAGCTCATGCCCGTGTTGGTTGATCGTTTTGTCAATGGATACTCTCAGCGGGATTGCGTCTAGGTCAACCAGAGTATCGGAAAGGGAACCTATTCGCGCATTAAAGTCTGCTGTGATGAAAATACCGTCACATTCATTTTGTATATATATTTGTGCCAAAATGTGAGCGAAAAACGTTTGAGCGTCACGACCTCTGGCGGAGTTCTCTGGGGGCAGATAACATGCGAACACAATGAACTGATAATCACCCGATTTATGTGAAAACTTGACACCCAAAACGCCATCAAGTGATTTGTCAACGATACGTGGTTCATAACTATCCAGAATGCAGTTTTTCACTAATAAACCAACTCCACCTGACTCTTTCGGAGCATTTCTGTGAATCTCAGGCCTATTAAATCTGAACCATGTGTACTCTGGGACACTAATCACGTCTTGACCAGCTAAATGTGTCTCACAAATAGAGATGATATCTACATCCAATGATTTAACTAGACTAATTCATAATGCATTGTTATCAGTGGTCCATCCACACACGTTAATATGGGCGATTTGAATGTTGACATCGTCAATGGGTCGGTGTATTTCCTATTGGTCGCATTGTTGATGATCGTACTGTTGCTGCTGCTGCTGCTGCTGCTGCTGCTGCCTGCTGGCGGGGATCTCGATGCTGTTGATCACGTTGTTTAATACGTCCGTTGGCGTCCACGCGTAGTGACTGACCACCAGGTAGGTTGCGGAGGATGGCGCGGGCATTTAGTTCAATCAATCGTTCAACATGTGATTTGCTGCTTCGAATGTACACTGTCTTGTAGTTATCGGACTCTTTCAACGACATCTTATTTCTCAGTACAAGAACCTTTTCATCAACACTGTTTAAACTAAATTTCACAATGCCTGGCCTATTGTCAAATCGTGTTGGCAGTCGAGTGGCTGCCGTGACTCATACGTTTTGTGATACGTCATCACCCATACAACGGATAATGTCCTCTGCTTTCCTGATGAGACTGTCCGCATCTTCCGTGTCCATGATAGGGATACCACTGGCTGTCAGTTCTGGGTCATTAGGGGGTTTCCCCAGTTACTATGGGGACGGCGCCTCGTTCTGGGTTGGTCATCTGATCCGATATCATTCATTGTTGGCATGTTTACACTGGATTGCTCTAGGCCATCCATGCGTGTCTGCATAGACTGAACTGTTGTCAATATAAGATCAATACGACGGGTTTCTTTCGTGATATCCAATGACAGCTCATCTCGTAATGAACGCACTTTTGTATCAATATTCTGCATCAAATCAGTGCGCAATCGATCAAGTTTAGACTCGAACATGTTCCTCATACTATCCTGACTTGTCTTTAACTCACGCACAGCACATATCAACGTATCTAATTTATCAGATGGCATGTCACTTGTTTGTTTACATTTGGGTGAGGGACCGCCGGTAGCCATGTTTGAATGCGTAGGGATAATACTCGGGGTCTTTCGTGCAGCGTCACTATTTTCGTCTACCGCTAGCGCCGGCTCATCAGGATCGTGAAAAACAGTAATATCACCGGTTTCATAACTATCAGTTTCATATAGTACCGTATTTGTTTGATTTAATAAATCACTCACCACTACGGTTCCACAATCGTCCCCGCTGGCGCCCCTCGATTTAAATTGTTTATGTTTGCCGCTCAAACTGTCACCAGAATCACTTCCACTGCTACCTCTCGTTTTACGTTTTTTCTTGCTCATCATATATCCATTTTGTATATCACACACTCACACAGTATTCCACATAATTTGAATCACATTATTATTCAATTTCACTGCATAAATTCAAATAACACACCCAAATCTGCAAAGCTTAAATTTTAGCGTCCATTTTTTATTTGATCACGTGAGTATATGTCAGAACTCCAGATAAGGAATTAGTAATTGAGTTAAATGTTAATTGGGTAAAATAAAATCACACTACTGTTTAAACATCATCAGACAGCAATTATTGAACAGTTTGCTTCGAAATGAAAACATGTCTTGGTGTTTCATTAGAATTGTAGACAATTCTAATGAAATACCAAGATGTGTTTTCATGGAAAATACGAAAAATATGCTATATTTGTGGTCTGTTTATTGTTTTCTGCAACATGATGAAAGTACCACAAAATTGCTTTTTGATACTCGCTACTTCTGATTTCAATTGGGTTTTTGGCAATTTTAATTGGGTATTTAAGCATATACACAGCTTATCTTGAGCTCTGCCATAACAAAGCTTGTCTTCTAATTCTATTCACTTTCTACTTGTATTTATGTACATACCATGTATGATTTGTTTTTAAAACCAACATAATCTACTGGTATCAGGGCTGTACAAATTGATTTTTTAGCCACTTGTCCCGGACAAGTGACTTGACAAAAGTGACTTGCCCGGACTTGTCCCGGAAAATATAATTTTCAGGGCAAGTAATTTTGAAAAAGTGACTTGTCCTCGTAAGATTTCTTATACGAAACTGTCCCAAAACAAAAACTATTATCATAGTTGTTAAATATAATACAATTGAGCACTTGGCACATATACATATTATATTAAATATCTATAATAATAAACATTGTATAGTACATATTTATTCTTGTGGTATTTTGTCACTGTGCCACCGCGGACCTAACGTTGCGACAAGTGCATACTCAAAACACATTTATCAACAATAATAAAACATAAAAATCGTTTCCTAAAATAATGAGAATCGTCTCGCGTTTTCGCGATCTCGCCTTTTGCTTTTGAAAAATTCAGATTAGTTTTGCCCATGCATCATGTGCATGTGCGGCGTGTTTGCAAAACGCGAGATTGAATATGATAGAATTTCGCGTTTTCGTCTCCAAAGCTCGAAAACGCGAGGTTGCCACATGTCCCGTAATAGGACACATAAACATTGTCTTAGGAGACGATTACTCATGTGCTGCAAAAACATTTTTACGTTTTTATTAAGAAATAGAACACATGTGGACAAACATCTATATTTCTTGACAACAAAAACATAAGTTGACAAAAAATGATACTCGTCTTAGGAGACGATTCTAATGTGCTGCCAATACACGTTTATTGAGCAAAAAAAAACATATTTCGATACGTGTTATTGGTTCCGCTACTGCATCGCATCGTCGACCTAGATACAAGATCGTGAAAACGCGAGACCAAATCGCGAGGCGAAAACGTGAGATTCTATTGTATTCATTCTCGCGTTTTCGCCTGGCTATCTCGCATTGTCGAGATGTCGCATTTTCGCCTCGGCCTTTTCACAATGTCGCCTTCCGCTTTTGGAAATACGTTTGTTCAAGTCATTATGCAGGCCCGTAGCCTGGGGGGGGGGGGGTCGGAGCGGTCGCCCAGCCTCGAGGTCCAATTTGTCAGAGAAAATAAAATCGGGTATGGAAGGTCACAGTTAGAAGCTCGGCTGTTGCGGAGAATGCAGGAAATTGCATTTCAGACCACCCACCTATATTTCAAATTTTTCCGGGGGGGGGTGGGGGGGGGGGGATCATGCCGCCGGACCCCCTAGATACCTGAGGCCCCTTGGGCCTTCGAAACGACCCCCCCCCCCCCCCCCCCCCCACACACCTTCACAGGTCTGGCTACGGGCTGTAATATGTGTGTGAATGCATGCGTGTTGACATTGAGTTTTGCGCATACATTACATGTACATGTACGTATACGTAGAATGCACTTCGAACTAGCATGCTTTATATGCATGTACGTACGTAGAACGCAAATCCAACACGCATGCTGTCTACACATGCATGGGCAAATCGTATTTCCAAAAGCGGAAGGCGAGATCGAGATCGCAAAAACGCGAGATTGTAACAAAAAAGAAATATGGCCGTACCCACCCATCCCCAATTAGCACATTTGCGACATATCATTTTCGGTCTAGCTGCACACCTGATGGTGTTTACAATCATCAGTCGCTAATCCAGTTTCACGTGCAAAGTGTGACTGACCTTTAGTATTCTGTGGAAAGAAACATACCAAAACCACGCTATGTAGTCGCTCACGTCATCGCATAGCCGATGAATTGATAATTACGCATTAGCTTGTGGAATTTCACATTTGTTTGATTTTTTGATAAAACCAAGATTTGGCAGCACATGAGAATCGTTTCCTAAGACGATTCTCAAATGTTGTCAAAATATGTTTTTGTAAAGAAATATCATGTATTCGGGTTTTCTTTTCACATTTGTCCGATGTCTTAATAAAACATGTTTCCTAAGACGATTCTAATATTTTGTAAAAAGAATTGTCACATTTGTTTGATTTCTTTAGACCGTACAAACAATTGACAAATTCAGAAATCCACAACTTAATTTGTGTTTCTCGAGTCGGGTTTCATATGATGGCGAGGAAATACGATCGATTACACACCGTGAAAATCTTGTTGGAACGTAAATGTCAATTGTCACGTAGGCCATTTCAGTTTACCGCGCGTTACGTCAGCTGTTATTCTAAGTACGTATGGTCGCTCGTTAGGAGCATTTCTTTCCTTCGTTTATAAGGTATGGTTGTGACTAGGGCTTTAGAACACCGCTTCCAATCTGGTTCGGTTTGTGGGTTCAAAACATCTTCCTTGGGAATCAAACATACCTTCATAGTATGTCCATCCCATTCAATTTCACTTTTTTTCGTTTATATGCCGCGTAGAAACGATAATTTAAATTAAGAACCTTAAATTCCATTTCCACCCCGTGAAGGAACATCTCTAAAGTTAGGTCTCTTGGCCTGTGGACGCAGTGAGATGAAAACGTTAACATACATAAAATAAATCAATAACCATCGATCGCCGCAGAATATTTTCGCTAATTCGCTAATTACTTTCAAATTCGATTACATTCATATAATCAGGGTCGCTGTAGATTGCTATATCACTTTATTGCGATACACAGGTACTGTGTAACACAGTAGCTGCGAATCGCCAGGACGCCCGCAGTGTTATCGATCGATAAAGTGGTCAGTTTTGGGATTAAGTTTATGACAGTCCGGTTCCAAAAAACGGGCTTGTGGCGGGACGTTCTAACGGAAAATAGTGACTTGCCCGGGACTAAATTCCAGCATAGAGGCACTTGCCCAAGATTAAAACCGACTTGTCCCGGGCGTCGGGCGTGCCAATTTGTACAGCCCTGGGTATATATATGTACACGATACGCTCAAATCTAGAAGCTGGTACATGCAATTTTTAATGGCAGTACACATTTCATTATTATAAGCTTTTGTAGTTATACAGTGCAACCTCTCTACAACAGCCACCCATGGGAAGACGCAAAACTGGCTGTTGTAGAGAGGTGGCTGTTGTAGGGAGGTTAATGTTGTTTATTTATTTTCTTCGATAATTCTCATTAAAAACATGCTTTGGCAACATTTTAGAATCATTTCCAATGGAGATTCTAAAATGCTGTCAAAACATGTTTTTATTGAGAAAGAAGGCAAAGCAACAGCCAACGACAATTTTCGTGCTCAGCAGTCCAATGGTTAGATACAGAGGAAATAATCCATTTGGGATATAAAATAGCGGCTGTTATAGAGAGGGTGTTGTTGTAGAGCGGTGGCCGTTCGGGGAGGTTCGACTATAGTCTGTTTCACGAAAGCTGCCCAAATTGTACGGCTATATAGACGATTCAAAAACAATATTATTTTCGATAATATTAAATTAAAGAAAAATTTAAGAATGTGCCTTCTTTTTATTTCGTGAAATTGGGTCAAATATTGGTTTTAAAACGACAAATTGATTTCTCTATGGGAATTTAACATGGGGGGAAAAGAGGTAGAGGACTTGTGGGAGGAGTCGAAAAACTATTTTTTTGGGAAATTGACTCCGAAACCTAGCTAGATAGCTTGGAAATGATCTAACTAAGAAAACAAAAGTTCAATTTTAAAAATCGGTCCAGTATTTCTGAAATTCTAAAAAGTTTCCCCATGTTAAATCCCCATAGACATCTTCACTCCGTGAAGATGTCTATGGGGATTTAACATGGGGAAATTTTGTTTTCGCAATAAAATCAATATTTGACCAAATTTCACGAAATAAAAAGAAGGCTCATTCTTAAATTTTCCTTTAATTTAATATTATCGAAAACAATATGGTTTTTGAATTGTTTATATGGCCGTAAAATTTGGGCAGCTTTCGTGAAACAGACTATAGTTACATGTACATACAATTCTACGAAATTAATGGGTGAAATAGTTAAATTGTGCCTTCTCGGAATCACTGACAGCTAGCCCTCCCCCTACGTGATAGCAAGGGGGCATAATTGCGTTTCTCTTGAGGTTCCGTCCATCCGTGTAAATTTGCGTTGAAAAGTAAAAAAGTTTGTAATTGTAAGAGTTCGTACGAACCCCCCTTTTTGAGCCAACATGATTTTTTTAAACTAAAAATGACAAAAATAGAAAATTATTTTTCCTCATACAGTTGAGCACCAGTATCTCGAAGTCGAAGGGAGATCGTATTTTAGTCGAGATAGGACTAGGTTCGAGATACCGAGGAAGTGACATGGTCAAATATTTTGTAAACAACAAAGGAATAATGAAACAAAACATGTGTTGCTTTTATTATTAATCACCATCAGATTGAATAATTAATACAAGCTGAATTTAATTCAAGAAAAAAAGTATTAATTAATTTACTGACAAATTTTAATCACCAATTAACTAATGACCAAAGGTAGTAAACTACCCAACATTACAGGTGGCGTCACAACTCTCAGTGAATGGCTTAAATGACCAGCGTGATATGCTTAATTAATCGTGTCAAACACTCAAACAAATCGAGGTGGACCAATTAAGCAAACAACCGAGGCAGGTGTAAATTTATTTTGTTTCTTTGATAATAGGTTTTGAAAATTAGTGTTAACCAAATTGATCTTGGCAGCCAGACGCTTAGGTGATTTACCAAAGCGTTTATGTGATCAAGATAACGAAGTGATATTTAATGTATTTTTATACGAAGGGGGCAGAATGAACAGTCGAGATAGAGAACATGTTCGAGATAGGGCATGTTCGAGATAGCCGAGGAAATTTACATTAAGCAAATAAGGATATAATTCTGGACTTTAGCGAATAATCGAGATAGGGGATACCATCGAGATACTGATGTTCGAGATACTGGTGCTCAACTTTATCTCGATTTGTGAGACTTGTAGGTTAAATTTCATCATCAAATAGTTGAATGCCTTTTTCTGTTTTATATTGCGCTTTATAATATGTTTTTTGTTTTTTTTTCAACCCCCCTCCCCCCTTCTGAAAAGCTGGCAACGCCCCTCCCTGTACACTGCTATATAGGACTGTAGTGTTGAAAGGGTTAACATGAAGTAGTCCATACTTTGGGGTGAAACGGTTACCCGGTAAGTTGTGCGTTCTCCGAATCACTGATGCCCACATACATGTATGTACAGTACATTGCTTACATGTAAAACAAAAAAATACATTGGCCGCAGGGGATTGACGGGAGCAGTTGGCCAATCCTGGTAATGGACATTGTTGGTCTGCTGTGCTGACATGTATACACTGGGCAGGTATAGGATCGGTCCACTGGGGTCAATGTTGCCCTTGGTTCGTGGTTAATTGATGTGTGTTTAATTAATAGACTTCCATGTGTATACATGTTGACTACAGTTGCTTGTTGTCCCTGGAAGTATATGTGGCTGTGACTGGAGAAATGGAGCTTATGGGTTTTGCGACCAGTGTAGATCCTGATCAGCCTGTGCATCCGCACAGTCTGATCAGGATCTGCACTGTTCGCCATTCCATCAATGAGACACGCCATTCATCTAACAAGCAAAATAGATTGTTTATTATGCTACATGAGTGCTATTTAATCTGGATCTACACTGGCTACAAATCCCATAAGCCACATTTCTCCAGTCACAGCCATATACCTACCCTATGTTAAACCTGATACTAGAAACACATTTACAAAATGTGTTTCTGGTATCAGGTGACATAGAGTTAACTGGTATATACTTTAATTATGTTCTTAAAACAGACAGTGGCAATGACAACTGTTATCCTAGTTTGCCCTATGCAACCGAGTACCTAAAATACAAATAGTATGGCTCGAAATGCATGTATCAGTAGCCGATTTCACCAACTTTGCAAAGTTTACTTTTCTAGCGAAGTATACTTTGAGGGAGTAATCATTTATTTTTCCTGAAATGCATTATTTCATATAGGAACTATAAGGTAACTAATTTGATGATTAAAAGTATGCAGAATTATCATACTGAATTTATTACATTATCACAGCCAAAATGGCTATGATAATTTAATAAATTCAGTATAATTAATAACTTTATCCTTAAATTGAAACCTAAAAGTATTCTTTGCTACATAAGTATACATTGCAATGTTGGTGAAATAGGCTACAGGTGACATAGAGTTAGCTGGTATATACTTTAATTATGTTCTTAAAATAGACAGTCACAATGATAACTGTTATCCTAGTTTACCCTATGCAACCGAGTACCTAAAATACAAATAGTATGGTTCGAAATGCATGTATCAGGTTTATAGGGTGTAATACACTTGTGTGGCCACGAATGATACTCTTTCGTGTTGGTGGGCCATTCCATAGAACACTTGTTTGTGGTTGTTGAAAGAGTCGTTATACACTAGCCTAGTATCCCAATGAAAAATAATATATTCCTGGGGCCCGTTTCACTAAACTTCCTACGACTAAAATGTTCGTAAGTGCAAATTTAAGATCGTCTGTAAATTTTAATTTATGGATTTACATTTATTGAGCATAGGCTGCATTTGCAGCCTATGCTCAATAAATGTAAATCCAATAATTATTTACAAGAAAAAATTGTGAATGTAAAATTTACAGACTATCATAATTTTACACTTACGAACATTTTAGTCGTAGGAAGTTTAGTGAAACGGCCCCCAGATGCTGCACTATTTTGCTGGTGAATGATAACAGTACATCCACATTGTGAGAACTCGTGATGGAAATGTTCAAACCATCAGCTGCATATATAAAATTGTAAAACTATCATTTCTGCAAAGGAATTCTGTAATAGACAGAAAATTGCTCGTATTTTTGCCTGAGCAAAAACAACAATTATTTAGCATAGCAGTTTTTTGTCCCGACTGCTGACAGGATAATATGGACCAATAACATTCCAAGGTGTGTGCCTGGTGATTTTCCTTAGAACTGGCAATTTGGAGCTGCCTCATTTCCGGGAATATTACTTTGATAAGCTGCTTACAATAAGTACCAAGTCTCGGAAATGTATATTCATTTTGAACTTACAAACGTTTTCCAATTTGTACAGTACTGTCAGCAACATAATTTCTTGCCAGGGTGATAGGGGAGTGTCAGCCGCATGAAAGATGATAATTTTCAGAGCTATATCTTGACTACTTACGGCTCTATTCGATGTCAAAGATGAACGTATTTTTTCAAGTTTTCAAAAGAGAGCAAACGGATGTGACGTCAGCTTCGTAATCTATCATTCGATTTCAATTGTTTTTGCTGTAGTCGATATTTCAGTCCTTTAGCTAAAACTTTGGCTGAGGATCGAACCCGGTATCCCTCGCTCCGATTCCATCGCTCTACCTCTAAGCTAACCGGCCCCACATCGGTGTGATGATGCGAACACAATAATGTTGGACTGTTCATTCTAAAACTTCAGAAATTCTTTTTGCAACCGATAGTTTACACCTTGGGCTAAAGCTTAGTTACACATGAAATCAATGTTTGAGGCTCAAACCGTTGTTGCAAGCTGCTCTAGTTTTTTATTGTAAATATTCATAGTAAGAGTTCAAAAAGTCTGAAAATGCCCTAAGGTTTCATTTGTCTGCTCTAGCCTAAGTACATTCCAAAAATCTAAACAGTTGAGTCAGCTGAGCAGATGGAGGAATAAATTCAGCATGGTAAGGGTTAATTAACGCTTTCAACACCACAGGCCTGTATAGTGGTATCGGCAAAAAGTGTACATCAAGATGAGCCGGCTCATGACGAGCCGTCTCATCAGGATCTGCACTTACTGCAAGTAATTTTCACATTTTTTGAGAACTAAAACACCAACTTTAAATAAATGGACTTGTCTGAAAAATCATTTTGTAACAATTGGATTGGTTGCAAAATAACATATAAAATTCCATTCCAGTTACTAAATTAGGTGTGAAAGGGTTAAATAAAGTCAGAAAATACCTTAACCCTTAGACCGCTATTTATTCTACATTTTTATCATCAAAAACATGCTTTGACAGCACTTTAGAATAATTTACAACATGCTTTGACAGCACTTCAGAATCATTTCCATTGGAAATTATTCTGAAGTGCTGTCAAACCATGTTTTTATTGAGAAATAAGGCAAGATATAAAAGCAACAGCAGATGACAATTGTTGTGAGTAACGGTCTAGCTAGGGATTAAGGTTTGATTTGTCTACCTCTGGCCTAGATACATTCCATCAAATTTCCGATGTGGTAACAGTACTACAGTATCTGATGGCTGTTCTATTACCTACATGTAGTATAGTGTGGTGTTACCATGTGTGTTTTATTACCAACAAATTGTGTCCTTTATTGCTTCATTATTCCAACTGAGATGAAAGTGGGCAAGAGGCTCAGAAAGGCTACTTTAGTCCATGGACATTAATCAAGAGAATCTCATTCAAAACTTGGAATAAACTGGGACGAGTGGGAGGCTTTTATTATTTATTTCCGAATGGTATTTGATTAAAAATAGTATAAAAAATATATAGATTTTTTAAATACATGTATATACAAATAAAGGAATAATTTGGTTAATTATTTTCAGGCTAGGTGGGATGGGAACGGGCAATTAATTGCCTTTAGCCTAAATGTAATTGTTTTATTCCAATATTAAGCCCAGATCTGTGTGTGGAAAATGTTAATTTTCAACGTCAAAATTGGGGGTGGACGTTTATTAGAGCATGGGCCTCTATTAGAATCATTACGGTAGCTACATACACTGCTGTATCTTTGTTTCCCTTCAGTGAATAGATTAGATACCTTGAATTCAGGGAACCCGTAGAATCAGGGCAGCAATTACACAATGGTAATGTATGCGATGCTTGTACTGAACATAAAGAAAGCTGTTGCAGATATCTCATATGTTCATATAACTAAGAATCGGCTAGGACCCATCCTTACAAAACTTACTGAGCACATATTCAACATTTCATAATCAAGATTTCGATTGGTCAATTCTGAGCAATCTTGGCCAATCCGGCTGTGTGATTTCTAGTACAAATTTGGAGAACATGCTCAGAAAGTTTTCTAAGCTTGCCCGGGTCCAGAATGTTATGCACAGCTATCAGGCTATTGAGTTTGTTTTCTGGAATGTCTAAACAGGGCCTGGTTGCTCAAAACCTTGTTTAACAGACTGTTAAGTCCTTAAGGATTTAACAGTCTGTTAAGCTAACAGGTTTTCATCAACTGGGCCCAGATGTAGTATGAAGCAAAAAAATGTTGCGAAAAATAACCATGTCAAATATTAACACAAGCGCATAACCATTTGTATCTTGGCAGCTGTAGAGTCAACATTCCTCGGGTTGCTGTTTCAGTGATAAGGAATACTATTCGCAATAGTTATTACCCATAAAATATGATCAGAGCTAGTGCATGGGAGAATATCTTAGTCAACAGTACATTGTATGATCAAATTCCTAATGTTTCTAAGCGAACACTGATGAGCTTGATATCAAGACACTCGGGTAACATTTCGTTATTCATCAAAGATAATGCTCAAATGTGAATTTTATTTTGGCAAAGACACAACATTTTTAGCAATACAACCTATATCAATCAGTCTGTACATATGGTGATTGATATCAGTTACAGCAAGGTATAGTATAGCAGTTTAGCAGAAAAGTCTAGTACCAGCACGACTTTAACCCTTTCACACCTGGGTAACTGGAATGGAGTGTGATATGTGAACTTTGCAACCAATCTAATCGTCACAAAATGATCTTCAGACTAGTCCATTTATGAAAAGGGGGTGTTTCTGTTCTAAAAAAATATGAAAATTACTTGCAAAAAGTGCAGATCCTGATGAGACGGCTTGTGACCATCTGAATCTACACTGTTTGCCAATACCACTATACAGGCCTGTGGTGTTGAAAGGGTTAACACACGGTGGTTGATCAAATTGCGCTTGAAAACAAATTGCAAATAAGATATACTGTAATAACCCTAAGTATTCAGACACCATTTCTTTTTAAAAAGGGGTTTCCCAAAATAAATTGTATCTAAATACATTGTTATTGTGATAAACAAGTACAACCATAGATATTTGGACACACCATGCTGTGAGAAACCATATATTAATGTGTGTTTCCCAGAATACATTGTGTCCAAATACTTAGGGTTATTGCATTACATCTCAGGGGTTGAAATTTCACTCGCCCAGCTCGCCATGGTGAGTGCTTTTTGTGGCGGTCGAGTAGTTTCTACAGGCACTCGCCCAGTTTGGCGAGTGAAAGATTTGGTCAGGATTTTTTTTTCTGAAGAAATTGCCAATTAATTCCATCGATAACGGCCAACAAATGGTATTAATTCATTTGTTGTTTACAGTTTAGGTCAATTTGCGGGAAGTAAGATTCAAGCAGTGTCTATGTACATGGTTACGGGTAGAATCGCTAGCGATTTTGAACACAGTCCATATTTGGGCAAGTTTAATTCACGGATTATTTGTCGGCTGTATGCGGCCGGGCTAACAAATAATATGACTGCGAGTATAGACTAGTGTATAAACGCAGCCACATATATCGTCTCGTATACAGTTGGGTTAACGCGCATTTCAGACGCCGAACATAACGGCTTGGGACGAAACGGTCGGCGCCGGGTCTGAAACCATTGAATTTAGTAATTAAGGCAGCGCGCAGCGCATGCAAACATAGCCACTATAAATTAAACAAAATCTATGTCACTCAACGCTTATAGAAAATAAGAAGCGTGCAAGCCTCTGAGCAAATTCGCTGCTAAAAAACGTTGTTGAAGAAAAAACTCGACGAAGTTTATCTCCCGATAAATAATATTTATTTGTTTATGTAAATTTAATACTTAAAATATAAATAGCAATAATAGTGAATATGTCTCATACGTTTTGGTAATGATCATATATATGTAAAAGCTTCTTTTTTTTTAAATAAGATGCAACATTAAAAATACTTGAAATAGCATTTATTTTTAAAAAAAACTGGGCAAGTAACTTTTTGACCTGGGCAAGTACTTTTTCTTTGTACTTGCCCAGCTGGGCGAGTGGAAAAAAAGGATTTTTTCAACCCCTGCATTTTGAAGGCATTGTTCGCAGTACCATATGTGTTCTGACACTTCTGGAAAATTTCTTTGTTTACGTTCTATATATAATGTCCTTCGCAAACAGAGTTTAATGCAATCTATAAACGCGGTGTGGAGTTGTTGTTTGTGCAGCAATTGTCAGTATCAATAATAACCGAGGGGTGCCGGGAGTTTGTCTTTCACTCGCAGTGCAATACTTTGTGTAAATCTATATCCGGCTTCGCCTTTCAGCATTGAATGTCGCGATAATGGCGTCTATTGATTCACGGCAGATGCACAGTGCAGTTGTGCTACTATTAATTATTGCGGCGACAATGAAGTATGTACGTCGCATACAGACAGGTAAAGATAGAGGCTCGTCATTGATCTCGTCGGCGACAAAGTACACGGTCGCCTTGGAAACCGGACTATATATATTCAACATGCCTGAAATGAAGTGCAGTTTAGTTCTGATGAGCATTTACTTATAATTAGGAAGTTAAACATAAAACCAAGCTGTTTGATTGGCTGAGCTCAGGCTCAGCCAATCTACCTGCTTGATTTTCAGTGTGCAGTTAGAAGATATACTGGTCTACAATGGCGGTAACATTTATTAAAATCATATTGGGTCCAACAATGATCAATCAATCAGTCAATCGAGGTATTTGTCATTCCAGGTGGAGGAACACTAGAGACTGAACGACCAAAAACAGGGAACTGAGGACGGGAAGGCCTTTGCATTAAATTGAGAGGATATTGGTATAAAAGATTCCGACGAACTGAGTTGAGCGGATACGTGAATATTTCCACTTCCACAGGGTGTCGAAACTGACAGAAATAAGACCAAAGCAATATAAGGTATATACTATAATATACATGTACACATATAAGCGCATGCATGGATAATTTATATGATTTTTGTCGAGCCCGCTTGCGGAAAGCGAGACATAGTGATCACAATGATGTCCGGGTGTCCGTCCGTGCGTGCGTCTGCGTTAAAGTTTTTAAATACCTTATACATATCTCTGCAGTCCTAAGTGACATTGACTTCAAACTTCATATGCTTAGTAGTAGTCGAGACGTGGGACCCCAAAAAATGGGTCAACCTTGCAATAAGGTACTACTAACGTTTTTTGATGGATTTCGGTAGTTTAATATGTCCTTAAACAGAATCCGCCGGATGACACGCTGTCATCCTTGAGCATTTTTTTTATCGTCGTTTGAAAATGATCACCAAAATATTTTTATTTTTTTTGCAAAATGCACACATATTATATTACCGATAAATACGTACTAGGTTAGATCACTGTTATATGAATATAACTTTGGTTGTACTTTTATCTCAAGCACTAAATACTATATATATGAATGAATTGTTGAGAAATCATACTCGGACAAGTTAACTGGATGGGCATGAGCCGTGCTCGGGGACGGCAAATTATACAAATGCTGTAGGCCTACTACTACTCTAAATTCATATCTAGTGTCGATTTACTCGCGTTTTGCATATATGGTACGATTAACGCAGCTGGTAGTGTACCCATACAACTGCATGCTATGAAAATACAGCTATAAAATCACAGCGTTGTTATAGTCAAATATTATAGTAATTCCCAGTGTGTTCAAGTCAACTATAAAATCACGGCGTTGTTCAGGTCAACTATACAATCACAACGATATAACAGTGTCAAATCTGTGCTGATGAACATCATTTGGCGCTATTATGTAGACATGCGTTATTGCATCGACACATATATTGCATTGCTTTGTATGATAATCTACGTATTCGTATTAAGTACATAAACAAAACTTGAAATCCGAAAGTGCGTATCCAGACGGTTACAACGTTCAAAGGATAAACCCTTGGCATATTCAATACTAAGCCGCGAAAGCGGTAGTGTATTATTAGTCAGGGTTTTTGTGTCACATTCTTCTATCACAATGTCTACTACGGTATGCATCTTTCCAAACTGCACGCAGGCGGACAGTTGTCTTTATATCGTCAGGTCCACAGAGACACCCTTCATTTAATTCTTGAAAATGAACTTGAGAACAATCCTACATACACTTCGAAACAGCATATCAGCAGGTCTACTAGAGACATGGTCGCATGGAAGAGCGGTGTCACAGCGCACCTCCTATCAGACGCAGAACGGTCAGAGGTTTGCAATCATTTGGAATTCAGAAGGCACTGTTTATTTTGCGGTGGTCCATGTGTGCCACGCGACAAAAGAACCCATCGAGATGGAGAGAAGTAGTAGAGAGTGCAGTACTTACAGACATTCCCGAGGGATGTGCATGAAATCGAAGATTTTGCAAGTTTTGTGGAGGACAGGGGGCGATTCTCAGGCTGCTGATGTAAGAATAAGAATCCTTGGCGCATTCATCCGATCTTCACGCCGCCAGATGCACAAATATTCACAGGGATTATTATTCTATTATTTATGCAGGAGAAAACATGTTAAGGCGGCACAATCTCAACATGTATGCCAACCAAATTGCCGACAATGATGGAGATTTTTCTTCGTCTTGTGGAGATAATGAATGCTGATCCAAGTCATATATGGACATATGTTGAACTTCACAATCGGTATAATGAGTTTGAGCATGGAAATTTGATGCTCTCAGTCGCAGGGAGATCATTACGAAACTACAGACCACTTCGGCAACCGTTTGGTGAAACTCGATATTTGCGGTTGTGCAAGTCTATTCTGTTTTCAAAGATCACTTCCTGGATAATCTTCGATTAGAGAAAGTGGGATGACAATGAGGAGAAAGTTATGATGGCTAAACTTACAGATAAAATCACTGCCGAATGTCGCGATTTTGCCGCGAACACAAAACTATGACAATCGGCAAGTTCAGAAAATCAAAGACCATAGAAAACACAAGCTCCACACTTCTTTCGTTGATATCAGGCCTAGTTTCTAATGGAAAGGTAAGTAGAGCCTCTATTACCCTCGCGCAATCGATCCAAGCTCACATAACAAAGTCATACAATCAAACAACGTTTGGGCTTGGCCTTGAAAGAAGTACACCATCGATTCGAATCTAAGGAACTTGTGTATTTATTGCACGAAATTGGGATCCACAGTTACATATGACTGAGGTTCTAAGATTCCGTACGTCGGCAGCAATATACACAGGTTCGCAGCCGTATACACTTAGAGGACTGAATGTAGACGACGGTGGAGAGTTGGCGTCCTGGATAGACAACTATGATCTGAATATAGCCACGCCAAATGGGTGTAGGGAAACTCATGCGTTGGATTGTAGAAGTCACGCAACAGCCTACCAAGATGTTGATAAGGAGGATGAAACTGATAGAAACACATCACATCCTTGTCATACCAAGGGTCAGTTTGGCGGAATGAACAGCGCAAAGCTCAGTGAATTGTCGCCCATTGAAGTTCAACATTACGACGGTCCTAAAAATACACTTCCACCTGCCGTCAATGTGCACTCTGGTGTTCCATACAACGTTGCGACACAGAGAATGGACGATATTAGCTCATCACTCAAAGCGGATTTGGACTGGCTCACAAACCTAGCAGCACATGATGATGATACTGTGCTGTTGAGTGGTCAGGCCACATGACACAATTTGTCAAGAGAGAATGGATTTGTGGCAAAGGCCACCAAATACATGTATGGCCACTGATTGACTCACCGCCCATGTCACCAAGACACAGTACTCACCAGTTTAGTTTTTATATATAAGATTTTTTTAGATCGCATGGACAGCAGTATGTACACCTGGTAGCAGACCTTCAATTGTTCAAAGTAACCATTCAAATAAAATGGGCGAACCCGACACGGTGGAAAGTATTGTTGGTCAGACCTGGTGGAATGCACACATTGATGTCATTTCTTGGCTGCATTGGAACCCTGATGAAAGGTTCAGGATTGACCGAGATATTGAGTGTCGCATATAAAGGCATTAACTCCATGATGTTCGGTAAAGCATGGCCTAAGGCTCTGAGAGGATTTCGTATGGTTGTTGTGGGACGTCAAACAAACAACATTCTCTCTTGGTGCAAGGGACAACAGTAGAAATGGATGATATGCTAGCTTCAGCTTGCTCATCAAGAACAGGTCAGCTTTGGGTGGATTGTTTTTATCTATCCACAATCCTAGCACATCTGTGTGTTAGGGCTGAACGTGAGGGAAGTATGCACTACACATGTATTGTATGATAGGATGCTTCCATATTCTTCGCAGCTGGACACTGGAATTATGCCAGGTACATCACATGGCAATCTAATGGAATTCAATGAATTGGTGGATGATAAGCATTGGAGATGTTTTTATGAAGGCCGGCATAGTGTGCCGACATAGGTCTGGGGGCATGGAATGTGTGTTCTCAGACCAGTTTGGGGAACAAACGTACATTAGGTACGGAAAGGCAAAGGGTGGTCTAGTTGGAATGACACTCTCTCCTGACCATAGGTGGCGAGATGGGTTCTTTCTTACCACATTTGCAATTCTGTGTCCCTGGCTATGGATGACAATGTTTCATGACCGAGATGACGACGAGTACGATCCTACGACAGACAAACACAAGGAAGAGGGGCTACACAGAAGGAAACTTGATGAGATTGACCGGCATAAAATACAGCAGGAATTGTCGAAATACTCCCATCCATTAGAACAACATGACACGGACGTACTGGTGAACATCGTAAATGGACAAGTTGCGGATGAAAAGGTGAATGTTCACTCAGCTGTAGACCATTGGTGAATCAATGGCAGCCGATTTCAAATCACACCTACCCTTGGATTTTTACAATGTCATTCATTCCAAGGTAGTAACGATGGAAACCATGAAGAAAGGGGTGAAACTTGCAGATAAAACCATATACGACATGGATGGAAAAAGCTGTACGCCGACTACTTGTAATTTCCCAAGAGAAGAGACATTCCTTGGAGGACATTGATGTGCTACGAGCTTGCGCCTCTTCCCCCAGCTCTATTTGATGAGTTTGGAAGCATGCGAAAGAGTTCTAAGTCCCAATTTTTTGCACAGACTAGCAGTTTGGGGGAGAAAACCACTGACCCTGACGCAAGAAGTAGTAGATGTGAATGAAATGCTGCATCACGTCACCTGGCCGAAAACGGGAACCAGTTAGACATATTAGTGCAAAACTTTAACACGAGCAGTAGAAAAGTGATGCGCCGTGGTTGTTGTTTTCGACCGTTATATAGAAGGCTCAATAAAAAGCACGAGCGCGTTAGAAGAATTGGCTCCACCACTGTGTGTCGAACAGTAAATCTCGCTCTAGAGACGGTCTTGCCAAACAGAGAGACAATAATGAAGAGCTCTCGCAACAAGAAAGAGTTGATAAAAGTGATATGTGCGGAAAACAATGCTACAAATGTGACCATGGTCGGGGAAGACTCGACACTGTACACGCACTAAGAAGCTGATTGTATCATAATCAGATGTGTGAAGTCTCTCGTTCAGGAACAGCAGTGCCAACACATTCATGTTATCTCAGATGATACCTATATATTTGCACTGTTGGTGTACTTTTGCTGGAAGTGGCAGACTCCTATTCAAATCTGCATGAAGAAGTCGGATGGACTAGTGGTTGACATCAATGCCACGGCTGCAAAGCTTGGACCGAAAGCATCTAAACTGCTAGCCGTTCATGCAATTACAGGATGCGACAGTCAGCTACATGTTCGGTAAAGGGAAGGCATCTGCCGTCACGTCAATGATAACACATGATGTTTCCCTGGATTTGCTTGGTTGGCGAGACAGACGCACCACTTGATGAAGTGTACAGCTGCTGAGGGGGAATGTTTGTGTCTTGTTTTGTACAAAGCCAAATACACTTCATCATCAATGAATTAGCTTCGGCAATATATATTCACAAGCAAAATAGCCACTCCAAAGAATTAAGAGTCTGCCACCAACCGATTCCGCGTTTAAACGAACACGTGAAGCGTGCTCACTTACAGACAATGCTTTGGAATTTGGAAGGCATCGGATTAAGTGCTCACCACCCGATGTGAAAACATATCAAACTTTGGGTGGGACATAGTTGTCAATATACCCACGCCACTGTTACTGGCGTGTCTGATGTGGCATCCGTCAGAACTGATGCGTTGTTGTGGCGTGCGGATGTAGTGCACAAACCGCTTGTTCCAGGCATACATTGTTCATGTCATGGAGCAGCACTATCATGCACGTCATTCTGTAAATGTATGTCCCTTGGAATGTGTAACAACCCACACACCAAACCAGAAGAGACCGACACGATGAACGAAAATGATGAAGGTCATGATTAGTAATAAAGTCAGTGGCTTATCATGTATTGTGTAAAGTGGTTAATAATAGCGAACATGGCAAATTAGTTGTAGTTTCAGGTTTTTTTACAGTATTCATTTAATTGACAGGTAACATGCAAGATGCATAATTGTTGCACGCCATCTTGAATTTATATGTGGTAAATACATTTATTGTTGTTTTGAATTAGCCCAGCACCGTTTTCCGAACTAAAATATGAAAATAAAAATATTTTCTACAAATAAAGAAATTCTGCCGAAATTGGCGGCCATCTTGGACGCCATCTTGAATTTATATATGGAAAATGAATTGATTGCTTTTCTAAATAGCTCAGCACCGTGTTTAAATGAATTGTGAACGTTTTGCAGAAGAAAATAGTGTCTTTTCCGCAAATATAGAATTATTAGGAAAATGGCGCCCATCTTGGACGCCATCTTGAATTTTAAGAAATGCTCAAGGATGACAAAGTGTCATCCGACGGATTTCGAATAAGTACATCGTCAGGGACAATAACTCATCAAAAAACGTTAGTAGTACCTTAGTGCAAGGTTCAACCCCATAACGTCCCGACTATAGTCCTCATCCATATATTCATTCAGTGTCCCACTCATGCGGCCCCTGTGCCCCTATGTCAAGGTCAAATGGCTTAGAAGTTTGCGTTAAAGTTTCTGTCAAAATTCGCGTTAAAGTTTTCGCATACCTACTATCTCTGTAACCGTGAATCAGAATTGCTTGAAACTTTGTATGCTTATTGTGCATCAAACTTCAAATTAATACACTCTGAGACCATCAAATGCCTCGGCGGGCTTGACATGCGGGCCGCAGCCATCTGGTTAATTATATTTGTCAAATTTGCTTGCAGAGTGGTCGCCATGGTAATCACAATAATGTTCCACTGGGTGGCTGGGCCACCATATTTCGGTCCGAAATCAATGTTAATTTCTTGCTGACAATGCACTGGTGATCACAAACTATTTGAATTTCTTATATTTAAGGGTGGGAAATGGCTTGAAGACCTTCCATACCCGGATCACAAACTATTGGCTGACGTCATATATATAGTGTCCAACACACGCCCCCTCTAAAATTTGCCGAATTTAGCTTTTAACCCATTTTTTACGTGAATAGATATGATCACCGGTATTTTATTTTTCTAGCTCAAAGTGTATGTTGTTCAGTTGGACTGTCTTGTCAAGACGGTTCAACTGAGTGGTAACAACATATACTTTTGAAGAGAAATGAGAAAACTTGCAAAAACAATTGTATGTTAGGAAAGTTGACGATCATGTTTCTGTCTTACAAGGCTCCAAATAAGCTGCGTATTTGCGTAAATACCCAATTAAAATTGCCAAAAACCCAATTGAGATCAGAAGTAGTGAGTATCAAAAAGCAATGAGAACAATTGTGGTACCTTTATCATGTTGCAGAAAACAATAAACAGACCACCAATATAGCATATTTTTCCATGAAAACACATCTTGGTATTTCATTAGAATTGTCTCCAAGGAGACAATTCTAATGAAATGCCAAAATATGTTTTCATTTCATTTCATGTTTTCATTTCCAAACAAACTATTCAATAATTGCTGTCTGCTGATGTGTAAACAGTAGTGTGATTCTATTTTACCCAATTCAAATTTTGAAATACCCAATTGCTTCAGAAATGATGGAGTAACAATACTCAATTACTAATTCCTTATCTGGAGCCCTGTCTCTACAATTGAGAATCCATACCCTCTCTAGGCCTCAAATGCAGGATCTGCCCTGGCATAGATAACGAATGCATCACGTAGCTTGTAAAATGACGATCAGCTTCCCTGGTATTCAGACAAATAATTGAATTTCGTTAGCAACTGGTGATAATTGAAGCTGAGCTGGTTGCGATAATTCAAAATATTGATCATCAGATCATGTCCAGCAATGCTGTATTATTTATTGGGTTTTATTGGGCCTGAAATAATATGATTGATCTGTGTGTAGACAAATATTGCCGTCAGCTGTATTTTTGCTTGAATAAATTGTATTTAAAAAAAAACATTGTTTGCCAGCACATGAGATTCATCTCTTAGCGATGATTCTTATGTGCTGGTAAACATGTTTTTAATTTATGAAAATGGAAGTAAATAAAAACCGTAGCCAACGAAAATTTCATTTTATCGTGTTTTTAATGGTGACATGGTTACATAATATGATTTAGCCCCGGGTAAGCAAATTATTGAAATATTGTAGTCTTGTTTTGCTCAAAATTGTATCGCATCAAAAGAAAACCATGTTTTGCCAGTGCAGAGATGATCATGTGCACAACACCCAGATTTTATTAAGAATTTAGAAAGAAAAAAAATGGTCGCCACGAAAATTGTTTTAATTCAGCTTTGTTAAGGATAAGTAATATGTGGTTGTGACTGGAGAAATGGGGCTTATGGGATTTGTGACCAGTGTAGTAACTGATCAAATAGCACATTCCTGTAGCCTGATAACGATCTATATTGCTGGTGTTTCATTGCTCGAATGGCGAACAGTGCAGATCCTGATCAGACTGTGCAGATGCACAGGCTGATCTGGATCTACACTGGTTGCATAATCCATAAGCCCCATTTCTCCAGTCACAGAAACGTATGATTGATCTGCGGCCGGGGAACCCAGGAAACACTGCCTGATGAGAATTTACAAATACTTAATAGTGTTTGTATGTGATTATGTTGTTTCCACAAATTGTGCATGGAAACTTATCGAGTGGAAAACTCTGACCTGTAGCAAAAAAAAAAATGCCCATTAAAATAATTACATTACCCCACCCACCTGGTGTCGTACTGTATGTCACGTTTATAGGGTAGCATACAGTAAGATGCCCAGGGCCTGTTTCACTAAACTTCGTACGACTATGAAGTTTGTAAGTGTGAGATTGGAAATGATAATAGCATCTACACTGACAGTAAATGTGAATGTGAATGCTTTGATTTAATGATGGCACTGGCTCGATGACCTTGCATGTCGGGACCGACTATTTAAGTCCCTATCCGATAGGACTAGGCTAGCACAAAGTTGTCTTGCCCAAGGACATGCCGAATCGACCATTCGCAGCGGTCGAGGTGGGAATCGAACCCGGGGTCTCCCGATCCGTAATCCGACACTCTACCTACTGAGCTGATCCGGACACCTTTACACTGATAGGCAATGTTGGTAATCCGGCCACCTTTACACTGATAGGCAATGTTGGTAACCCGCCACCTTTACACTGATAGGCAATGTTGGTAATCCGGCCACCTTTACACTGATAGGCAATGTTGGTAATCCGGCCACCTTTACACTGACAGGCAATGTTGGTAATTTTTTATACGTACATTTGAAAAAACGGGACGCATTATGTATTCATCTTGTACGGGCACAGCTTGTCCACACAATAACTAAAGTTCTACTTGACTTAACTGTATCCTTGTCCACGCATTAACTCTCAAGTTCTACTTCACCGATCGTAACCAAATTTGGTATACATGTTTATCACGGCAAGATGAAGAAGCCTATTTATTTTCAAAAATTTGCAATTACTCATCTCCCCTTGGCAGCCATTTTTAGCCGACTTAACTGTATCCTTGTCCACGCATTAACTCTCAAGTTCTACTTCACCGATCGTAACCAAATTTGGTATACATGTTTATCACGGCAAGATGAAGAAGCCTATTTATTTTCAAAAATTTGCAATTACTCATCTCCCCTTGGCAGCCATTTTTAGCTCGCCTGCACGAAGTGCAGAAGAGCTTATGGCATGGCATGGCTTCGGCGTCCACTTAACGTTGGGGTAAATGTCTTATAACTTCTGTTTCCTTTCATGGAACACCTTGTTATTTCATACATGCATTCCTCAGATGACCCTCTATCATGCTGTAGCAAATCCATGACCCACCACCCAATCCTTACCCAAGGTCAAGGTCACAAACTTAGCACTTTAATTTAACGTTGGGGTAAATTTCTTATAACATCTGTTTCCTTTTATGGAACGCCTTGATATATCCACCGCACGCCCCTTAACCCAAAGTCAAGTTATATAATATTCGTGTTTTTTTATGCAACTGCCAAGTTTGAGTGAAGGCTGCCAACAGACGAGCTTCGTTGTCTTCTGACAACTCTTGTTATTTTTCGCACTCTGTATCCTTGTCCACGCAATAACTCAAGTTCTACTTCACCGCTCGTAACCAAATTTTGTATACATGTTTATCACGGCAAGACGAAGAAGCCTATTTATTTTCAAAATTTTCTGATGACTTGTCTCCTTTTGGCAGCCATTTTTATTTTTCGCACTCTGTATCCTTGTCCACGCAATAACTCAAGTTCTACTTCACCGATCGTAACCAAATTTTGTATACATGTTTATTACGGCAAGATGAAGAAGCCTATTTATTTTCGAAAATTTCCAATTATCTCCCCTTGGCGGCCATTTTTATTTTTCGCACTCTGTATCCTTGCCCACGCAATAACTCAAGTTCTACTTCATTGATCGTAACCAAATTCGGTATACATGTTTATCATGGCAAGACGAAGAAGCCTATTGATTATGAAAATGTTCTGATTACTTATCTCCCCTTGGCGGCCATTTTTATTTTTCGTACTCCGTATACTTGTCCACGCAATAACTCGAGTTCTACTTTATCGCTCGTAACAAAATTCAGTATACATGTTTATCACGGCAAGACGAAGAAGTCTATTGATTTTAAAAAAATTCTGAGGACTTACCTACCCTTGGCAGCCATTTTTAATTTTCGCCAGTTGCAAATTGCCTTGCACATTATGTGGCAGCCTTAAAATCTGTGATGTTTCTGTGGTCTGACTTTACAGGCAAATAAGGTGTGATAATTTTTGGCATGGGAGGGTCCATGTACACGTCATTTTCAGTGATATCCGCTCATAGTTGCAGCAATACACACTGGTTAGGCCGAACGCTTGGTCGACAGATGCAACGAATATCCGTACGTTTTGGAACGCACGGTAGGCAGATAAAATGGCGTTTTATGATATATAAACAAATTCAGCCTCATGAATGGTCTTACGGAATGCCCCCAAGTATCCGCCGTCTGCAAATACTGCTTTTGAAGCTGTGTAAGTGGAATTGATGGAGAAATGCAAAACAAAGTTTGGGTTGTCAACAACAAAACGTGGAATTTTTTTGTCAAAGTAGCACAAAATGGAAAAAACCCTGTATCTCATTTATCGTACACATAATGTGACCCCCGAAATCATTTGGAAATCATTGCCGAATACATGTCGAGAAATACAATTTGATTGACACCTGCCGACACAACAACACATTACAATGCAGAATATAGACATACTGCGAACGATGGGCAATGCCGATTCGACATGCAAAACGCATAATGCTGCCGATAAGCAGTATCAATTGACGACAAATAATATGTCGTTATCCCGTCAACACAGTGCGTATGGTGCCGTGATCACACGGTGTCCGTGAAGAAACATTTTTGATATCCAGTCAATACTATTTTTGCATTTTACAGCCATGTGTAGGTGTTGACGGGGATAAATAGAATAGTAGGTTAGTACCGTGAATGGGAAAAAATATCTGGCGCTGCACGGCGGAAACGGGATGTGCTCGGCAGAGCCTCGCCCATCCCGTTTCATGAGCCTTGCAGATATGTTTTCCCATTCACTGGCACTAACCTACCTATTCTCTATGTTCGGCATATGTTCTCACCCGTTCATATCCAGCATTACAGCATCCAGTGATCGACGCGTAGATAACAAAAAATTATAGTGCTGGCCGATTTTGACAAAATTAGATACATTCTTTGTTTTATTCGCTTTGGCGGTTACAATGGTATGAATCCACAGCGTATGCTTTACCTGAAGCATTTATATGTTATTATTTTTCTTCCACAGATGGAGAGACCCTTTGTCTGCGAAATATGCCTCGAAGACGTACATGTGATCTTTTTTGGTCGATTGAGCCACAGCGATACTTTTTTATGTTGTTTCCCCATGTCAACTGCAACAGAAAACACAAGCTATTCGGTTACATTCATAGGATCATTGGTGCCACAGAGAGGTCAGAAGCGGCAGAGTTGCAGTACGGCAAAATTTGGAATGTTTTGTCCGTCCGACTGATACTCTACCGATGCTGGTCGTCTCATGCAGAGTTGTCGCAATATATGTCACACTATTAAGCGTTTACGAGCGAGGTACATTCACGGTTTTACTCCAGTGTGTGAACGAGAGTATTCATACAATAGAGAGGGTGCGATTTAATACGTGTACGTATATGTGTATGGCAAGGAATCATACACTAATTATGTCCCTTCAATCACTGATATCATCAATTAACGCGATATCAGTGGTTTAAGGGACATAAATTAGTGTATGCCTCCCTTTGCTACACGTACACGTAGACGTATTAGATCGCAACCTCTCTAATATCAGGGAAATGCTTCGTAGAATTATCGAATTGGTGCATACGAGTACAGGACACACTACTCTCGTCTCAACCGGATATACACTACTTACAACTATGTTTAAACCACATCGGCCTTTCTGATTAATGGAATATTCTGAAAGGTAAATCAGTCCACGTCGCATATTTTTGGAATGAAAGTACCAGGGGCCATATATTTGTACGATAAATGGGTACACAGAGCATTATCCTCACATTATAAGTTGCAGTTATATATTTTGCTAGTGTCGTGCTTCAATGGGTTTAATTTGTATGCAGTGTGTCTACATGCGAACAGAGACATTTCAATTTAAAGACCACACCACAGAAGTAGTGGAATAATGAATAAAACATAAAATTAAGACCAATTAACCCGCAAAATTGGCACATAAACGTGCACTATTTCCAATAATACGCATCTGACAGCACGAACTTCGGATAAGAATGACATTGTTTGGAAAATAAACTGTAGATTTTTGCCGAAAGACATATTATTCGTTCAATTGATACTGCATCGGCAGCATATGCGTTGCATGTCAATCGGCATTGCCCATCGTTGCAGTAAAAAAATGTCAATATTCTGCATGCAATGTGTTGTTGTGTCGGCAGGTGTCTCAAATTGTATTTATCTACTTGTATTCAATGATTTACAATGCCGGGGGTCACATATGTGTACGATAATGGGCATACAGGGCCATTTTGTGCTACTTTGAAAAAAAAGTCCACGTTTTGTTGTTGACAACCCAAACTTTGTTTTGCATTTCTCCATCAATTCCACTTACACATCTTCAAAAGCAGTATTTGCAGACGGCGGATACTTGGAGGCATTCCGTAAGACCAATCATGAGGCTGAATTCGTTTATATATCATAAATATAAATATAAATACAACGCTTACCTCAAAAACGGCTTCCTTTTCGGCCATTTTATCTGACTACCGCGCGTTCCAAAACGTACGGATATTCGTTGCATCTGTCGACCAAGCGTTCGGCCTAACCAGTGTGCAATATAGGAACTAATAGTTCACCCTACTTTCTCAGCCAATCACTGGACATCACTTCCACTTATTTCACATATTGCAACGTTTAACCCCAATTTGTTACATATTACCAGATTTGATGATTAATTGTTCGACAGTAAATGAAAAATCAATACTCGGCTGAACTATAAGTCGGTTATTGTTCACATATTGGATTTTTCAGGAACTAAATGCTGCTGTCGCTAGCGCTCACTCACATTTAATTCCTTAAAAATCCAATATGTGGACAATAACTTACACATAATTTGCATTTATTGCATAGTAGAGAATAGTAGGTTAGTGCCGTGAATGGGAACAAAATATCTGGCATGGCGTGGAGTTCCTGAGCCTTGCCAGATATGTTTTCCCATTCACGGCACTAACCTACTATTCTATTTATCCCGTCAACACCTACAAATGGCTGTAAAATGCAAAAATTGTATTGACTGGATATCAAAAATGTTTCACGGCACCGTGTTTTACGGCACATACGCACTGTGTTGACGGGATAAAATGGATGTTCATAGCAAATTTAAAATACTTCTCCATGGCTCCAGATAAGGTGCGTATTTGCTTAAATACCCAATTAAAATTGCCAAAAACCGAATTGAAATCAGAAGTAGTGTGTATCAAACAGCAATGAAAAATGTGTGGTATCTTTATCATGCTACAGGAAACAATAAACAGACCACAAACATAGCATATTTGTCTTATTTTCCATGAAAACTCATCTTGGTATTTCATTAGAATTGTCTCCAAGGAGACAAATCTATTGAAAGCCAAGACATGTTTTCATTTCGAAGCAAACCATTAAATAATTGCGGTCTACTGATGTACTGTGTAAACAGTAGTGTGATTTTATTTAACCCAATTAAAATTTTGAAGTACCCAATTGCTTCAGAAAGGATGGAGTGACAACACTTAATTACTAATTCCTTATCTGGAGCCCTGCTACTCTTGTATAATAGTTATGCAAATAAGACGGCTAAAGAGAACAGAAAACAAGTTAGGTGATCAATACAACTTCAATGTATGCTATGATGCTGTGCTTATGCACTAAATATAACGGAACACTTGTGTTGATTGAACTTTAGAGAGTAGTAAGTACACACGGCAAACATGTGGCTGACTGACAAATACACATGTATTGTTTGTTTGATCATTACTTACACAAGTGGCTGTGACTGGATAAATGGGGCGTATTTGATTTGTGACCAGTGTATCTCCTGGTCAAATAGCACACTCCCTTAGCCTGATAACGATAACTGGAAAGTGTTACAACGAGCGTTGTTTAATGCTATTTATTAATTTACTTTTACTTATTTTAGACTTGGGGAATTAGGCTCAATTTGATCGAAAGATGAAAAGACAAAGACACATGTTGATTCTATACTGTAATATTCCCAAGAGCTCCCTGGCAACCCAAACAATGGCCTTTATACTTGGCAACGCGGACCTTATAGAAAGCACCTGACCACTCGGCATGAAATGCACACAACGCAGACTTTTCCTGAGAACTGTGTTTGTTCAACACAGTTCAAATTGCTATAATTAATTACTCATTGAATGCAAACCTTAGATATTTTACATGCACATTTCATCCATTCATCTACATACACACAGCAAATATCAATGACGAAATGAAATTAGAACTATGTCTAAATTGGCTTTTAATACGAATATCAAAGTCAATTTAGACATCGGACTGTCTTCTGAATCATATCTGGAACTAACTGTAATATGCAAATGACTGTAAACAACTACATGTTATAGTATTATCTTTTGACTCGGTGTAGCTCAAATACTAGTCATCAAGGTACAGTCTCAAAAGAGTTATTACGTGATTATATGAATTGCACAATAATAATTGCAGACAACAATTAAGAATTTCCACAGCGATGCTGCATTCATTTTGTGTGACCCCAAGCTATTTGACCGGGGCACAACGCCCATTAAAAGAGGTCTGGTTTCTGCAGACATGTTACTCAGAGATCATGACCTGATTCCATATGAACAAAGGAGCAACCAGTCTAGTCTCAGATTGGACAAAGCATCTGCATGGTTCAATCAGGGTTTATACTGTTTGCCATTCAGTCCATCAAATTGGTACACTATAACAAAAGACACTGATCACAACACCCATATAAGCCCCATTTCTCCAGTCGCAGCCAATTTGTAAATAATCATCAAAGAAACATTTTATGTGTATTTGTCCTTCTGCCACAATTGTTTGCCGCGTGTACTTGATGCTTTGTAAATTTTGTGAATTAATATGTATGATAATTGTGTTGACAATTTAGGCTACAAAAAATTAATGTTTAGATTCTCATCCAAATTTTGGGGGAAAATGGGGCGGGTGGGACACTTTTATTTTTTATTTTCAGGCAATACTAAAACGAGGTGTTGAACGACAAGGCGCAGTAGGTTTTTGTAATAACATGTTCATATTGAAGTATTGCTAATTTGGAGGGGGTGGGTTCCGGGGTTGCTGTATTGCGCTACGTAAAGTACTCAGATAAAAAGCTGTGGGAGCGGTATAATACGCGGGCCGCATCAGTCTCGTAAATTTTATCAAATGGTTTTTAATTTAAAAAAAAAAATAAAAAATAAAACCTTGGGTTTTATTAGGGGCGGGCGGGGAAGAGAATCTAAACATTAATTTTTTTGTAGCCTTACTGGACATTTAGAAGGAAGTTGTTTGATGTTTCAGTTATGTTTGTGATTTTATCTTCTTGTTGATCATAAGAAAACTGTTATCGACAGTTGTGTTCTGTTGATAACACCAAACATTGTTCACTTGAACAATTCCTTGTTAGCATTTCTTAAATATTTATGGTAATAGGCTAAAATACACATACACATCAACTTGGTGTGTTTAAAATAATTTAGTAGCAATTTTTAGAAAATTAAGGTTAATGTGAGCTATTGTGTCGTGAATGAATAATTGTGACTAGTGATACATGTATCAGTCAGCGTTGGATCTACATGTATAGCAGATAGGTACCTGTTGTAAATATTCACAACACTTCACATACACGTGTCTACATGGAGTCACTTTACATACCACATATATATATATGTAATATATGTGATGAAAAAGGCAGTGATTTGAAACTGTGCCAATAATAATAGGTAATTCAATTTATTTGTTCCGTGTTCTAATAGAATAGAATATTTCATTTTTAACTTGCAACCTGATAACACAATTAACCCTTAGACCGCAACACACAACAATTGTCGTCTGCTGTTGCTTTTATATCTTGCCATATTTCTCAATAAAAACATGGTTTGACAGCACTTCAGAATCATTTCCAATGGAAATGATTCTGAAGTGCTGTCAAAGCATGTTGTAAATTATTCTAAAGTGCTGTCAAAGCACGTTTTTGATGATAAAAATGGAAAATAGAAAATAAACAGCAGACAACAAAAAATGAAGATAGCGGTGTAAGGGTTAATTATACATTATAATACATATGCCTATGATGCACTTATAATATTGATAAATTGCTGATATTGAATTGTTATATGCACAAGTCTGATATAGCTGACTGGAAGTGTGCGTCAATGCTGAACAACCTGTTATATTTACTTCTACATTAACACTCGCTACGCGCGAGACGAAAATTGTCGTCTACTGTTTTTCATTCTTGCCGTAATTATTAACACAAAACATGTTTTGGCAGCACATGAGAATCGTCTCCAGTGGAGACGATTCTCATGCGCTGTCAAAACAGGTTTTAATCGAAAAATATTGAAATAAAAACATTTCCAGCAGACGACAAAATTTAATTCAGCGTAGTAAGGAGCTATAAATAGTTAAAAAAAAAGTAGGCCAATTCATTCATCATATTTTCTTTTTCTGTTTTCTCCCTGTAAATTTCATGAATATGTCTTAGAATTGAGTCCAGAGACATGCATCTACATGTATTTACAGAGAGAAAATAGAAAACTACCGGTACTCCCAATTTCTTAGCTGTTATTTTCACTGCTAGCATTCAAATATTTGATTCTTTCTCTTTGCAGGATGACAGCATTAAGTATGAAGTGCCTCTGGATCATTTTGTCCATCGTGGCTGTGACAGTAACACAACGTATGTATAAATGTACTTGCAAAGTGTGTTTGGTTGTTATTGGAGAGACGTAGCGGTCACAATTCTGGTGACGGCAACTTCGTGGCCATCAACAATTACGTCAACTATTTAATATCACCTGATGCATTAGTCCAAGACCCGCTAAGCCCAGGGTCAAGGTCACATACTTGGTGCATTCGAAACCTTAACACTCAGGGTAAATGTGTTATATAATTTCTTGATATTTCATACACACATTGCTTTAATGGTCCTCTACTGCCCTGTGACAAATCAACAATCGTCCCGCCCCCGCGGAACCTAGGGTCGAGGTCACATACTAGGGTGTTTGAAACCTTAACGCTCGGGTAAATATCTTATAATGTCTGTTTCCTTGATGGGATCCTTGATACAAAGTATGTCGAGGGTGGCCGGAATATAGTTTTTAGCTCTCCTGCACAAAGTGCAGAAGAGCTTATGGCATACCCCCGGCGTCGTCGGCGTCGTTCACAAACTTAACGTTGGGTAAATGTCTTATAACTTCTGTTTCCTTTCATTGAACACCTTGTTATTTCATACATGCATTCCTCAGATGACCCTCTATCATGCTGTAGCAAATCCATGACCCACCACCCAACCCTTACCCCAAGGTCAAGGTCACAAACTTAGCACATTCATAAACTTAACGTTGGGTAAATTTCTTATAACATCTGTTTCCTTTCATGGAACGCCTTGATATTTCATACATGCATTCCTCAGATGACCCTCTATCATGCTGTAGCAAATCCATGACCCACCACCCAACCCTACCCCAGGGTCAAGGTCACAAACTTAGCATGTTCATAAACTTAACGTTGGGAGGTAAATGTTGTGTAACCTCTGCTTATTTACAGGGAATGTCTTCATATTTTATACATGCATTCAACTGATGACCCTCTATCATGCTGTATAAAATCCACGATCCACCACCCAACCCTTACCCCAAGGTCAAGGTCACAAACTTAGCATGTTCATAAACTTAACGTTGGGGTAAATGTTGTGTAACGTCTGTTTATTTACAGGGAACGCCTTCATATTTCATACATGGATTCATCTGATGATACTCTATTGTACTATAGCAAATCCATGACCAACCGCCCATCCCTTACCCCAAGGTCAAGGTCACAAACTTAGCACATTCATAAACTTAACGTTGGGGTAAATGTCGTATAACATCTGTTTTCTTTCATGGAACGTCTTGATATTTCATACATGCATTCCTCAGATAACCCTCTATCATGCTGTAGCAAATCCACGACTCAACACCCAACCCTTACCTCAAGGTCAAGGTCACAAACCTAGCACATTCATAAACTTAACGTTGGGGTAAATGTTGTGTAACTTCTGTTTCTTTACAGGGAATACCTTCATATTTCATACATGCATTCATCTGATGATACTCTATCGTACTATAGCAAGTCCATGACCCACCTCCCACCCCTTTCCCCAAGGTCAACGTCACAAACATAGCACATTCATGTCCCACCCACCCCGCCCACCTCTTTCCCCAAGGTGAAGGACACAAACTAAGCACATTCATACATGCATTCCTCATGTGAATAGCTATCATGCTGTAGAAAATCACTAACTTAGTGCGTTCATAAACTTTAAAGTTGGGTTAAATTTTGTTTTACTTCTGTTTTCAGGGAGCGCATTGATATTTCATACATGCATTCATCTTAATATGCTATATTATGCTACAGCAAACCCACGACCCACCTTGCACCACTGACCCCAATGTCAAGGTCCACCGCACGCCCCTTAACCCAAGGTCAAGTTATATAATATCCATGTGTTTTTATGCAACTGCCAAGTTTGAGTGAAGGCTGCCAACAGGCGAGCTTCGTTGTCTGACAACTCTTGTTGTAATTCCGACTGTCCTTCACTTCAGTCAGTCTGTTTGTCTGTCCGCGTTGACCTCAAACTTCATATACTTCCTTATCATTATACCCCCCCCCCCCTCCCCCCCTCCCCGCAACGAGTTGTGGGGGGGGGGGTATACTGGAGTCAGGTTGTCTGTGTGTCCGTAAACTTAACATCAGAGAAATATTGTTATAACTTCTATTTCCTTCATCTAAAATGCTTAATATTTCACACATGCATTCCTGTAAGGCTCTACTACCATGCTGTGCCAAATCCACGACCGTCCAACCCACGCTGATCCCAAGGTCAAGGTCAAATACTTAGTACAAAACTTAACATCAGAGAAATATTGTAATAACTTCTATTTCCTTCATCTAAAATGCTTAATATTTCACACATGCATTCCTGTAAGGCTCTACTACCACGCTGTGCCAAATCCACGACCGTCTAACCCCCGCTGATCCCATGGTCAAGGTCAAATACTTAGTCTCTTTACAAAACTTAACAGAGAAATATTGTTATTACTTCTATTTCCTTCATCTAAAATGCTTAATATTTCACACATGCATTCCTGTAAGGCTCTACTACCACGCTGTGCCAAATCCACGACCGTCTAACCCCCGCTGATCCCATGGTCAAGGTCAAATACTTAGTCTCTTTACAAAACTTAACAGAGAAATATTGTTATTACTTCTATTTCGTTCATCTAAAATGCTTGATATTTCACACATGCATTCCTGTCAGGCTCTACTACCATCCTGTGCCAAATCCACGACTGTCCAACCCCGGCTGATCCCATGGTCAAGGTCAAATACTTAGTCTCTTTACAAAACTTAACATCAGAGAAAAATTGTTCTAACTTCTATTTCCTTCATCTAAAATGCTTGATATTTCACACATGCATTCCTGTAAGGCTCTACTACCATGCTGTGCCAAATCCACGACCGTCCAACCCCCGCTGATCCCAAGGTCAAGGTCAAATACATGGTCTCTTTACAGAACTTAACATCAGAGAAATATGTTATAACTGCTATTTCCTTGCTCGGATCTGCTTCACATTCACGTTCGTGCCGCCCCTGCTAAGCCCAGCGTCAAGGTCACAAGCCCACACACTTGGAAAATTTTACATATTTAGGGGTACCTGGGCCCACGCGGGGGGTATTCCGTAAGCCTCGCTTACTGACCAATCTAGTTATCCATATTTTCATTCCATACCACACTCGTGTCCAAGGTCAAGGTTAAATTACGTAGAAATTTGCGTTAATGTTTTTAGCGAAGCTCATGTGAGCTATTATTACCGCAATGTGTCCGTCCGTCCGTCGTCCGTGAACATTTTCAAACGTCTTCTCCTCGGTAACCATTGGGCCTAGTCACCAAACTTCATGGTCATGGTCCTTCGGTAGGGGGATTACAAAATTGTTAAAATGACGTCATTACGTAATCCAAGATGGCCGCCATCTAAAAATATCACAAATTCTTCAAAAATCTTTTTCACAGGAATGATCGATGTACAATGCTCTTTCAAATTTGTTAAAATGGTGACCCCAGGGTCAAAAATTGGCGTGGCCTGTGGGGTCAAATTTTATTTTTGACCGAAGATGGTCATGTCATATATCAAATTGAAGGTATCAATGAGGCGATCACTCTGGTGCATTTTTTGTCGAAATCGGATGGTTATGTCATCCAAGATGGCCTCCGAAAGGTCAAAAGGTCGTTCTTTTATTAGAGATTTCAAAATTCTTCTTCACATGAACCGCTTAGCCCATGGTAGCCAAACTTAAAAGTTATGGTCCATGGGTGAAGCCTTTTCAGATTTGTTAAAATGGAGGTCATCGCTAATCCAAGATGGCCGCCGTCTAAAAATAGCATAAATTCTTAAAAAATCTTCTTCTCATAAACCGCTAGCCTATTTCGACGAAACTTGGTAGGAATGATCGATGTACAATGCTCTTTCAAAGTTGTTAAAATGGTGACCCCGGGGTCAAAAATGGGCGTCAAATTTTATTTTTGACCGAATATGGTCATGTTATATATCAAATCACAGGTATCAATGAGGCGATCACTCTGGTACATTTTTTGTCGAAATCGGATTGTTATGTCATCCCAGATGGCCGCCGAAATGTCAAAAGGTCGTCCTTTTATTAGAGATTTCAAAATTCTTCTTCACATGAACCGCTTGGCCCATGGTAGCCAAACTTAACAGTTATGGTCCATGGGTGTAGCCTTTTCAGATTTGTTAAAATGGTGGTCATCGCTAATCCAAGATGGCCGCCATCTAAAAATAGCATAAATTCTTAAAAAATCTTTCTCATGAACCGCTGGCCGGATTTCGACTAAACTTGGTAGGAATGATCGATTTACAATGCTCTTTTGAAGTTGTGAAAATGGTGACCCCGGGGTCAAAAATGGGCGTGGCCCGTGGGGTCAAATTAGTGTCAAATTTTATTTTTTACGGAATATGCTCATGTCATATATCAAATTGAAGGTATCGATGAGGCGATTGCTCTGGTGCAATAATTGTCGGAATTGGATGATTATGTCATCCATGATGGCCATCAAAAGGTCCATTTATTCAATATTTTGAACTTCTTTTTCTCAGGAACCACATGGCCGATGCTGGCCAAACTTCATAGGAAGTTAAGATCCTTGGGTGAAGCATTTTCAGATTTGGTCAAATGAGTCATCGCTTAATCCAAGATGACCGCCATCTAAAAATAGCAATTTTTTTTTATAACACATGAACTCACCGTGACATTCTCCTCTAGTGTTCATGGAGTCAGGTGAGCGAATTAGGGCCATCATGGTCCTCTTGTTTAAATATTTGCATTAAAGTTTTTATTTGTCGGTCCAGGCGGGGGTATACTTGAGCCCCTGCTCACTTTCTCTAGTATGTACAAAAATTGCTAAATAAAGTTGGTGTATCTTATCATCTCATCAGGATCTGCACCTTTTGCAGATATTTCTTATTTCTAAAAAAAAACATTTCTCTTACCGATAAATAGGATAGTCTGAAAAATATAATGAGAGCATCCATTCCAGTTACTATAGGAATGAATGGCCTTTTTGTGGAATTTATCGGGCTATAAACTTGGAAAAGTCGCGGGAATACTGGACGAAGGCCGGAAGACCTCGTCCAGTATTCCCGCGACTTTTCCAAGTTTATATCCCCGGTAAATTCCACAAAAAGGCCATTCATTCCTTATAATTCCAGCATTTGAAACAAATTCATCAAGAAAATGTGTTTATTTTCCGTTTTCTTAAGAATTATTTTAACTGCGCCTCACGGTTACGGAAAGTAGTTTGGCGTGGGAGTTTACTGGGATATAAATTTTGCACAGAGACTTGCTACTGACCAATCAAATGTTAGGGAATTGTGTAAATATTTTTGTGATGGAATTATTTCGGGGTGAAAGGGTTAAACACGCCAATTCATATTGTTTCAGGATCAACGGCACCAGATTTCATCAGTCCATCTGGTAACAAATGGCCGAATCCGGTAGTGATCCTGCGAAATGGTGCTAGCGAGACATTTGACTGTACCGCTAAAGGAACGCCTCAACCAACGTACGTTACAACTTGTATTTCCTTATAATTGTTCATTTAACCCATAGAATGCGGGAAATTAATTAAATTGTCGTCTGCTGTTGTTTTATATTTTGTCTTTATTGAATATTCTGGTTGTGGTCTAGGGATTAAAACACCTGACTTCCAATCCGGAGATTGTGGGTTCAAACCTCGCCTTAGGCATCAAAACATACTTTAATAGTATTTCCATTCCACTGGTCTGTCAGATGATCGAGACTTTAAACTGTGAGCTTGTCTCTATATGACCCTAGCTGTTGCTGGGATGTTAAACCTTTTCACTTTAGCTTTTTGTCGCCCGCTTGCGGAAAGCGAGACATAGTGATCACTGACGTCTGGGTGTCCGTCCAGGCTAACATTGGGGGTGTAGGGGCTAGGGGGAGGAGCCTAAGACAATAGAATACAATATATTTATTCCGTTAGCCCCTAAACCTATTGTAGTTTAGGTGCTATTCATTTGAGCTTTTAAAGAACAAATAGCCCATAAGCCCAAAATGTTAGTCTGTCCGTCCGTCCGTCCGTCCGTCCGTCTGTCCGCTCTCCCTGAAGTGACGTTGTGGGGTGATTCACGAGTACATGACATGCATGTGGGGTTTTTGTTGCATGTGGGGTGCACCCCATACGCAACTATATCTTAATGAACTCCATCACTTCTGAAAAGCTCAAAAAAGCAATAAAAAATTGACACTCCAGAGGGTGATGGTCAAAACCGTCCATCCATCCAAACCCCACAAACAATGGCTGACTAAATTTCCCCACAAGTACATATTGTACTTCACTGATCAAACCCAAATACCCCACAAGTGCATGCAGGAGACATAAGAAAACGAGAGCAAGTTAGTATAGGGGAGATAACACCTTTAGCATTGTTTGCACCCCACAAATGGCACCCAAAAAAAACCAAAAGACATGGCCAAAAACCCCACATGCAACAAACCCCACAACGTCACTTCAGGGAGTACATCCGTCCGCCTGTCCGAAAAGTACCCAACAAATGCTCTCTCGTTTGCTGGGCAAGCTTTTTAGAGGTCTTATTGGGTAGGGTTAGGGTTAGTGTTGGGTATTTTTGGGTATTTTTTATACAGTAAAAACCCAACAAGTATCCATTCGTAGGAACGTCTGTCCGTCCGTCCGTCCGTCCGTCCGTCCGTCCGAGCTTACAAATGGATACATATGTGGCTAGGAGAACAATAGGTTATGTAATGTTCTATTGTTCCGTGATTTTATGTGGCTAAAAATGGGTTTATGTGGCTACAGAACAATAGGGATGAACAAAGGAAAAGGTTAGGGTTAGCCACATAAGTATCCATTTGTAGGAACGTCCGTCCGTCCGTCCGTCCGTCCGTCCGGGCACACATTATGGTACTTATGTGGCTAGCCCCACAGGGTTATGGACTTGTTAAAGGATAGGGTTGGTTACAATTAGCCACCTAAAAAATCGTTTTATGTGGCTAAAAATCGTTTTATGTGGCTAATATTTAACATGTGATAAGCCACATAAGTACCCTAATGTAAGAACGTCCGTCCCAGCCAGACGGACGGCCAGACGGACGTCCCGTCCGTCCGTCCGAAATCTGCGTTAAAGTTTTTAAAAATACCATCAAATGCCTTGGCGGGCTTGACATGCGGGCCGCGGCCATCTGGTTCATTATACTTGTTCATTTAACCTTTAGAATGTGGGAAACAAACATTGTCGTCTGCTGTTGTGTTTCATATTTAAAAACATATTGGCCCTTTTAGAATGGAAATGATTCTAAAGTGCAGCCAAACTATGTTTTTGTTGATAAAAATGGAAATTAAAACATAACAGCAGCAACATTGTATTCCTTACAGTGTTATCTCCCCCTTTAAGACTCAGACTTTTTGAGCCAATTTCCACCCATAAGTATACTAACTAGCCTAGGGGTTAGAATACCTGACCTCCAATCCGGAGGTTGTCGGTTCAAACCTCGTCTTAGGCATCAAACAATACTTTCATAGTATTTCCATCCCACTTACTTGTCTTTTGGATAAGACTTGAAACCGAGGTCCTGTCGCGTCCTTAAAGGTCCACCACCACCAAAGAAATTTTCCTATGTAAACTAACCAATGACCACACATTTTGCTATTCTCTGCTACTTTCATTTTTCGTATGGATGTTGTGGGACCTATTTTTCCATAACCTGCACCCATTCTGCTCTGGATATTCACTAATTATACCCCCCGCAACGAGTTGTGGGGGGGTATACTGGAGTCAGGTTGTCCGTCCGTGCGTCCGTAAACTTAACATCAGAGAAATATTGTTATAACTTCTATTTCCTTCATCTAAAATGCTCAATATTTCACATGCATTCCTGTAACGCTCTACTACCATGCTGTGCCAAATCCACGACCGTCCAACCCCCGCTGCTCCCAAGTTCAAGGTCAAATACTTAGTCTCTTTACAAAACTTAACATCAGAGAAATATTGTTATAACTTCTATTTCCTTCATCTAAAATGCTTAATATTTCACACATGTATTCCGGTAAGGCTCTACTATCATGCTGTGCCAAATCCACGACCGTCCAACCTCCGCTGATCCCAAGGTCTAGGTCAAATACTTAAGTCTCTTTACAAAACTTAACATCAGAGAAATATGTTATAACTTCTATTTCCTTCATCTAAAATGCTTAATATTTCACACATGCATTTCTGTAAGGCTCTACTACCATGCTGTGCCAAATTCACGACCGTCCAACCCCCGCTGATCCCAAGGTCAAGGTCAAATACTTAGTCTCTTTACAAAACTTAACATCAGAGAAATAAGTTATAACTTCTATTTCCTTCATCTAAAATTCTTAATATTTCACTTGTGCATTCCTCTAAGGTTGTACTATCATGCTGTGACAAATCTACGACCGTCCAACCCCCGCTGATCCCAAGGTCAAGGTCACATACTTAGTCTCTTTATAAAACTTAACATCAGGGAAATATGTTATAACTTCTATTTCTTTCATCGAAAATTCTTAATATTTCATGCATGCATTCCTCTAAGGCTCTACTATCATGCTGTGATAAATTCCCGCTGATTTCGAGGTCAAGCTCACATACTTAGTCTCTTTACAAAACTTAACATCAGAGAAATCGGTTATAACTCCAATGGACCTTACCAACCTGTGACAAATTCACGTTCATGCCGCTCCCGATAAGCCCAGAATCAATGTCACAAGCCCATACACTTGGAAATAATTACATATTTTAGGGGTACCTGGGCCCACGCGGGGGGTATTCCGTAAGCCTCGCTTACTGACCAATCTAGTTAAAATATAGGTTTAATTATTGTTAAGAAAGATCAATTCAATCTCCTGTGACCACACTGGTGCTGGCGCAAAAACTCAGCGGTTGGAATTGAAACCGCCTCACATGACCAACATGCTCCGACTTACAAAATAATCCCAAAGCATATGCTTGAAACTGATGTAAATGATACATTAACATGCCTGTGAAGTAGATTAGTGCATCAATTGACTGGTTTCTGCAAGCAAAGAGTGTCTATGGCATAATAAATCTGGCTTATTCTTTTTAACATACTGCTTTTGACTATACCGCACATGAATATCTGGGGGCTATTTCACTAAACTTCATAAGACTAAAATATTTGTAAGTACAAACTTATGATAGTCTGTAAATATCACATTAACAATGTTTTCTTGTAAACAATTATTGGATTTACATTTATTGAGCATAGGCTGCATATGCAGCCTATGCTCAATAAATGTAAATCCATCAATTGAAATTTCCAGACGATCGTAAATTTGCGCTTACGAACATTTTAGTCGTACAAAGTTTAGTGAAACGGGCCCCAGATGATTTAGCGTGGTTAAACCTAAATGACGTACGCTGTTGCTGGGACGTTAAACCTAGACTCCCACATCCCAGGTTGTAATATAGGGATATATATTCGTCAAATTTTGTATACACATGTATGACCTTTTTTCGGGCAAAATAAACATTTATTTACCCTTGGACATGCTAATTGGCAGTATTATATTTTTGTCGCTCACGGACAGCGCAATATAGTCAGCACATACGCCGCGTCTCAGCTTTTGGTTAAACTTATTTCGGTACGTTATCAAATCTTCGGCGGGCGTGACGTGCGGGCCGCGGCCACCTAGTTTATATCAAACATGAATTGCCACGTTTGATATCGGGGGCGATAACCGTATTTCTTTAAAAGGTTAGCGGCAAGAACTGTTTATTCTCTCTTTTTATGTGAAATGCTCATACTTTATAATAATTATGTTGATAAAACTATTTATTCAGGTGACGCGGTTAATTGATATAAATAATACAAAAAAATAATTCTGCCTCTGGCATATCAAAAGAGAATGATACCACCGTGCATCTCTATCAATAAATTCAAGATTACAAAATGATTATGTCTGTACAATGTAATTTTTAAAATTGGTGAAATAGTTACACAATTATATTCTTATTTAATTCCTATAAGAACAGTTTGTGCCTAATTAATGGGACCCCAGCTTTAACCCGTTCAACACCACAGGCCTGTATAGTGGTATTGGCAAAAAATGTAGTTCCAGACGAGCCGACTGGTGATGAGCCGTCTCATCAGGACCTGCACTTTTTGTAAGTAATTTTCATATGGTTAAGAATAAAAACACCCCCTTTTCATAATTGGACTAGTCTGAAAAGCATTTTGTGACAATTGCATTGGTTGCAAAATTAACATATCAAAATCCAATCCAGTTACTTAGGGGTGAAAGGGTTAAACCAATTCACTCTCACCTTTGCAGGTATAAATGGTTCCTGAACGGGACCGAGATCACAAATCGCAGACGGGATGTTATGTTGGTGAACGCCAAGACTGGCACACTCACCATCACAGACCTGTTCGGCCGCGAATCGAGTGGCATGTTCCAGTGTGTGGCGACCAACGAGAATGGAGCCTCCATGACCCCCTATCTACATATCCTGTCAACAGGTAAGGCCTGCGATCATAATTAAAGGTACATGCCCACTCAGTAGGCACAAAATAAACATTCATTAACCATTACTTCACGTATTGATTGGCATTATTATACATTTTATATCAGAAGTAAATTTCCACACTGATATCAGGGGCAGACATTACTATTTATTCTCTGCTATTTAACTTTTGATATGCAATGATCATACTTTATAATCTGTCGAAAAAAAAATTTGTTCAGCTGTCGCATTTAATTAGTTTAAATAATTAAAAAATATCATGCCTACTATAACACCTATAGCTAATAAACTTGCACACAATAATTGGCTACTGTTCTGCACCAGGAACTTACATATAATGTTTGACCTTCATATAATCTTGACCTATTGTTTTCCTGCTTAAATAAGCTATCCAAACCACTGTGTGTGTTTAACTCCGTTCCTCGTCCACTCAGTGAAATAGTTTCTGTATCATACTTCCCTGTTATATGTTGCTATATAGCTTCTATTGGGGCTACCCATTCCGAATACAATTTATTGACCCGCATCTAGTCCGCACTTACCTGTCCCATCCCATATCGACCGCGCATGCGCACGGGAGACTTCCTCTTTGCTTCGGACGGCTGACGTGAAAGTATCCTTTTTGGTGCACATTTTCGTTTGGCTGTTTTATACACTCTATTCATGGTTATTGTCCGTAAGTAGGCAATTACTGCTGTAATAGAGTGTGAGCTATTCATTTCTATAAGTTGCTAGTCGAAAATATTTTATTTCAAGTTTTTCTTAGTGTGGCCACAGAGCGCGAACTTCGCAATTTTTTTTTCGACTTTGTCTCTTTCGATATTTGAATAGGTTTTCCATACCGCGTTCACTATGGGCAAAGGGAAACCTAAACCCAGTTCGGGTCAGGAAAATTTGGTGGTGGTCACAAAACGGGATTCTCATGAGATAATTTGACACCAAACACCGGACACCGAACACCATTTCTGCTCTGGGTTATACGCTAACCACGGAGCAAGAACTAACCACTGAGCAAGAACACCGGACACGGGACAGGTAGATTCAAGGGGATAGGCAATGTGGGAATAGTACACGCAAATCCAATTGAGCGCGCCTCGGTGGAATGCAAACTTATTCCACCGGACAACAGAAGTGTCAAATATAGCAACTGATATCGGCGACGCTGGTCTTGACCACGACGTTTTCAGCCGAATATCTGTTCAAGGATATGGATATACAACAGGGTAACGGTATAGGACATTGGCCTACCAACACACTGTATTCGTCCTGAGGTGAGTCTGATGACGTGAGACGGGCGCACAGACTCGCCGATCAGGATGGGTAGATCCGGGTCTAGTAGGAAGAGAGCTAGGTCTAGGTCTAGATCATCTTCCAGTAGCTCGTCTACCAGGCCGCGGGCTTATATATCCATGAAATGCAGACGACATTCTAGGTCGTGTCTAAGGCACGATCATAGACGTCGTCATAGGCATAGCAGACATAGATCAAGGTCACGATCAGATGATAGGCTAGATGATGGAGAATTTCAAAAGACAAAATGCACCATGCTTGTCAGAGGAAAAGGGCACTTCACCGGTACGGGTGAATGTTAAAAATCCTCCGATGACATCAGGTGGGGAAGACAGGATGCACACTGGGGTCATCTAGTGATAGAGGACTCAGGACTGGACTCAGCAGCTAGTGTAGCTGTGGAGAACAGTGCCCCTTCTTATCCGGAGGCAGTAGCTTCGGTATACCAGTATCTGTCTCAGGATAGTGGTCCTGTTTAACCTGCGCAGGTGCCGAGGGCTAAGTCTCTGTGTGAAGCAGACTAGGTTACTGCTCTCAAGGGTAGGCCTAGACTGCCTCAGCCCCACACTGTAGGAGCTCTGTTAGAGGAATTGATCAGGGCACAGGGATTTGACCCCAAAACAAAGTTGGATTTCTTAAGCCCAATACTTTTCTGGCACATCAAGGGCTCAATATTATGTTATGCTTACATAAACTTGGCTCCTAGAGTATTCGGCCTTGGAAAGGGATGCTCAGAGGATGGGAGTATCAAAGGCTTAGTTCCATAAGGCACGGACTTGTTTTGTGCAAGGCCAGAGCGACCATTGAGGTGAATGACGACGGCATTGGAGTCACTGTTTCAGTAGTCAGTCAGAGCGACAAAGCATATCATGGCTACGGCTCTGACTATGTCGGCAGACATGGTTCTGTTGAGGAGCGACGCCACTTAGCTACGGCGTCCATTCTTGCGATACAGGGAAGGGATCGCCTTCGGGAAGCATCCCTTCAGGCCACGAATCTGTTTGGAAACAGATGTTCTCAGGTGACTGCTGCTGATGCTGCATGCAGTAAGACAGAGTCAGCAGTTAGCGAGACTATCAGTGGCCTCTTTAGCCAAGCAGTTCGCTTATAGAAGCACAACTCGGGCAGGAAATGGGGACATAAGCAAGCTTCAACATCCCCTTCTCCTAACGCAGCGAGTAAGGTAACGGGTAGCTTTAAGCAACCCATAACACCTATACAGCCCCAATAGGGTGGGGCTCCCAGAGGTGGCGTTACACGCATCAGAGATTGGCAATCTCCGAGCTTCTACAGCAGGCCAGACCGAGAGTTATTGCATACTTCAATACCTGGACGACTGGCTCCTGCACGATCAGTCCAGAGACACACTGCTACTCAAGCTGCGTGTGTTCTGGGATCTTATTACGTGGTTGGGTCTCGTGCCGAACATAGAGATGTCGGAACTAGTACCGATTCAGGACATCTGCTACGTAGGGATGAGTTTCCTTACCAAGCTGGGGATAGTCAGGGTACACTTGGACAGAGTAGACATGATGTTCAGAGTGATCTTCAACGCAATGTATCCACTTCAACTACCAGCCAGGGAGCTATTTTCGCTGCGAGTTGTATTGAACTCGGCGGCAGATATGCGGTGTGTAGGTCGTCTACATTTACGACCTCTGCAGTTATATATTTGCTCTTCCACGGGAGACTGCACTATCACCCAATGGACTGGTGTTCTGGGAGATATAGTAGGAAGAGTGGGCTGGGTGCCACATCAATATGCTCGAGCTGAGGGCGGTGACTTTGTCTCTAGCAAAAGCATTCCCCCAAGTCAGGGGGAAATCTGTTCAGATAGCCACGGACAACACCACTGTAGTGGCATGCCTGAACAGACCAGGTGGAACTCGGTCTGTGAGCCTCTGTTTGGAGACCAGAAAATTACTGATCTGGTGTCACCAGAACGGCATAGTACCGTAGGCGAGGCACATAGCGAGGAAGTCCCAATGTACTGTGGACTACCTGTCGAGGGGGGTTCTACAGTCCTTACCGAGGGGTCACTGTCAAGGACAGTGACCAACACGGTAATCAACAGGTAGAGCCACCCCTGGTTGGGTCTGTTTGCGACCATGATGGACAATCAGCTCCCAATGTATGTGTCTCCAGTACTGGACGCAGGGGCATAGGCGGTGGGCGCATGTCCGTCTCATGGAAATGAGTATACGGGTAAGCATTTCCACAATCAGAAAATTCGGGTCACACTAGTGGCACCGTGCTGGCCAATGACAAGTTGGTTCTCCAGCATACTGGAACGTCTAGTGTACCATCCGGTGGGCATTCCAGTGTTTCCCAAGCTTCTGTCACAGTATGCATGGGAAACACTTCATGCGTATCCGCTCATTCTGATTCTTCACGTCTGGAGGCTATCAGGAAGGGGATCAAAAAGGACAGATTTTCGCGGCGAGCTGCAGCAATCATTGCACAGGCAAAGTCCATTTGCTACAGCATGCTAAGACGCAAATGGGAGGTCTGTGTTAATTGCTGTAAGCTAAGGCAAATTAATCCAGTCAGTCCAGCTGTAGGCGAAATGGGCGATTTCCTTAGTAATTGTTCAATGACAGGAAATCGTCAGCGTCGACTAGGAAGGGATACATGTAGGCATTGGCCAGCTGTTTCAAGTTCAGTTCAGTGCCGATATGTAACATAGGTTCAGACCCCAGTTATCGGCGATGATTTCATTCTTCACTAGAGAAAGACCAGTAGCTAGAATAGTTAACCCTAAATGGAATCTTAACAGTGGTTATATGGGCTTTAACCAAAGCTCAGTATGAGCCCATGTGACAGCTTCCCTCTTTGATTGATCAGTCAAGACAGGGTTACTCCTTGTTTTCGCTTCGGCGAAAGGCGGCGGGAATTACGCGGCCTGTACATGGACGACCAGAATCTGGCTTGGGTAATGATTCTGTTACTATTGTTGCGAAGCTGGTTTCCTTGCTAAAACTCAGGTCCCAGGTAAGCATACCCGACCGTTCGTGATCCCAGCCCTGTCCAAATCGAGTCGGTTATCTGTAACATTATCTACTTTACGTATTCTATAATGTACACTTGTCGTATCTTAACTTTTTAAAGGCACATGCTTCCGGTTAATAACAACAACAATGTCAATAGATTAAATTCACTCGCACTGATCCAGAATATGGGTTTATCTCTCGCCCAGCACGAACATACTAAATTTAAATTATCCGAGACGGAAAACACGCTATGCCCAGGCAGGGAAATTAGGCACTACATCTCAATGACTGACCAATGAGAGGTAGGCACTAGAGACTTTTTATTCCATGTGTGGGTAATCAGGATCTATCCAAAGTGTCAGTTTACAGATGGATATCTCTCGCAACATGCAGAGCATATCGATCCAATTCGGTTAAGGGCTCATAAAGTTACAGTCGAAGCCCATGAGGTCAGAGCAGTATCTACTTCCTCGGGAGTTCCTCAATGTAGTGATCCTGGATAAGATAATGGAAGCGGCATCCGGGAAGTCTCATTCCACTTTTCTCAGTTTTACATAAGTACACTGACGGCGCAAAGCGCAGATATTTACACATTAGATCCCCTAGTCGCGGCTGGCAGGGTTGTCGCGGGTGCAAAACATGTGTAAAATGCTCACTTTTTGAGCCTGTTGTTATTCTGGGCCAGTGGATCCAGTCCAGGATAACACATTGGTAGTATATTCACATTGGCAGTACAAAACGATCTAGTTATCAGCTAGTTCAAGTTATGTTCCTGGAAAGTTTTCCTAAATTGTTTTCTTGATTACACATGACTAGTTAATGCCAGTCTGGATACATATTTTACTATAATGTGTACAGTTGTGAGTTGTTACCAATGATTGTGAGGTCCGGAGAGGGTAGCAGTGAGTTCCCTGTGCTCCGGTGCACTAACAGTACTATGTATCATGACACTCGAAAACAGACATAATCATTCATCCAGGGTCATGAATACTATGTATTGTAATTATTGATAGTATGTGGTTGTCAATATGCATAGGGTAATTTATGTTAGCATTACTATTTGTAAGTAATGTAGGTTAGAACTTTTAAGAGACTTGTGGACATGGCCAAGGGTCAGTGTAGATACTGTGAGTCTTAGATGTGAGGCACAACAGTGTGGATGACATGACGCTAACATGCTATGAGTTAGTCACATTCAGTGCGTGTGAAACTGCGACTGGAGACAGTACTCAAGCAGACCAGAAGACTTAGCTGGCGGCTCAGTTATCTTCTGGGAGCAAAAAAGGGGGGCGCTGCTCAGACGGTGCCCGGGTCTCGTCTACAAGTTGTTTGGTGAGTCAATTTATTGATCCTAGGTTAAGTATTCACAGAGCGAATTAATTTATTATTTTTTCTGGTTTCTGTATCACCTTACCTTCCCGCCTTGGAGACAAATTCTAGCAACATATAACAGGGAAGTATGATACAGAAATCAGAATTTTTCAATGTAAAATTAGTTTCTGTGAGTACTTACCTGTTAAATGTATTTAAAGGTACATGCCCACACAGTAGGCACAAAATGTTCTTTATAGGAATTAAATAAGTGTATAATTATGTCACTATTCCACCAGTTCTAAAAATTACGAGTGCTCGCTATACAAATATAATCATTTATTAATTATCAATTTACTGTTAACGACGCGCGGCGGTAACAGTCTATTTTGATAATGTGCGGGGACGACTTTCACATCACGGCTTGCGGTGCGCATGCGCAGTATACTACGCGCGCCAGTAGGCTTCCCAATATGTAAACAAGAATATCAACATGTCGAAACGTCCAGGACGGAAATTGTATGAAACGGCGTCGGCCAAGAAAAAGGCGAATTGTCTGAGGGACAGGCAGTACAGAGAGAGAGTGGTTAATATTGGCGAGATATTTCTTCTCAACTTCCGATACTTCACTGCGCATGTCAAATATGTGATATGATTGACCGTGCCACGTGACGCGTGTTGGTAAAAATAGCACGAGGTCGGAAAATACCCTTTCTGGTCGAGGCATATAAAATGCGATTTAACACCAATTAACACGCGCCGTAGACAAATGGCTCATATAAGGCATGACAGAAAATGAAAAGTAGTAGTACAGTGTAACCTGCTGCGTGGGCATGTACCTTTAACACCCGCCTCCCACCCTGCAAGGTGAGAGATTTGTTCTATCGCAAAGAGGAAGTCTCCTGTGCGTGCATGCGCGGTCGATATGGGATGGGACAGGTGTAAGTGTGGACTAGATGCGGGTCAATAAATTGTATTCGGAATGGGTAGCCCCAATAGAAGCTATATAGCAACATATAACAGGTAAGTACTCACAGAAACTAATTTTACATTGAAAAATTCTGATATTGATCCGGCTAAAATTTAGCATTGATTTCACCACGTTGGTGTACAATACTGTATGGAGTACCTACCACATTGGTGTAATAATGCCACCTGTGCTTTTGACACACTAGTCCTAATGCTTACATTGATATACAGAGCTCCAGATATGTTTTGTATCTATTTTCGAACCTGGCCATATTCGCGACGATTATCGTGCGCTATTAACGTGCGCTATTAACTTTCGCGACCAATTTTGGAAATAATATGTTTTCATGGCCATTTTTGACCCGGAAACAGAACTGCTGGATCAATTTTGTCCTTTGATAAACACATGGCCCGACATCTATTAGCAAACTATTTTTAACAATCTGCTAGGAAATGTGGAAATATTCGTGGAGATTTACATTCGCGATTTTCAATCCCTCGCGAAAAACGCGAAGGTATCTCGCACGCGAATATTAATTAGTTTACAGTATTCTCCCCCCAGATTTCAAATTCTTTTGCATTTTGCAGCACAACTAAGTAAATTTTCATCTTCAATACTGTATTTTAACTACTCAATTTGAAAATCAATGCATATTTTCACATGGCTGTGAGTATTATGTACTCACACTTTTGATAATGCATATTCTACCAAAATAAGTGCATAAAATATGCCAATATCAGGAGCTCTGGATATATGCTGCTAGTGGGGCAGGGTTCAGTTTTGGGGGCGACTTGGGCGAAGTTGTCGCTTTTTTTTCCGCCCAAGTCGCCCTATGTGTCCGGCAAGGAGAAGTTCACTTCGCCTTTAAAAAGTCTCGCAAAATATCGGAAATTCTAAAAATAAAGCTGGAACCAAATTTGTTCAGGTAATCCCCATTTCCCACACAGTGACCTAAATCTCGCTAATTGCAGGCCTGCCAAACTGTTTACAATACCATTTGTTTTACGACACCCGATTGCTTGACCAAATTTTCATCACATCATTACGCGTTTCACTAAAATCATGCTGTGACAATGAAAGTTACGGGTCGATAGTTTCAATAATCCCCTAGCCAAACATTGCTTCTGGCTACTATAATTGTCAGTTCAAAACACGTGTTATTCTCGTGGCGAAGTTATTTATACAATACAGCCAATCGCTGGTAAGTTAAAGGCAGCCCTTAGTGGCATGATTGACAGGTTACTGTCGCGAAAGACGTTGGCAATAGATCTATCAGCGATTGATCATGAACCCAGTATAGTTAACTCCCTCCGAATACTCTCAACCAGACAAACAAACACATGCAAACACGCGTTTTAAATAACGGGCGCCAGGTGCGAGTCGTTTCTGGGTCGGTCGGGGCTAGCACAAATTATAAGCTGGGTCGCCGGGTGGCAAACAAATTTCGTAGTTGTCTACACACTTTTTATGACACTTTGTGGGATACCATTTCAGAAATAAAAATAGCATCCAATCGTTAACTACGATTGTGGGTATACCCACTCGAGGCGCCGCCTGGCGAACTGAGTCGTGGCCTACACAGCGGATGCTGAAGGCCCATGATTGCAATTTTCTTTTTCGCCAGAAAGTGTGAAAGAATTAAATATGAAATCGATATATTCTAATGAAATCCTTTGATGCTGAAAACAAAAATACTGTTTATTACATTACTAACTATTTATATCAACCAAATATGGCTAACTCTATTGTCAGAAAACATGAAAAAGTCTGTAAATATCTCTGACAATTTCGGCGATTTCGTACCTACGTAGTTTCGTCCTTTTGCAGCTTTTTCCAATGCGTAACTCGATTTTTATGATAATTCAGCTTGGTATTAACTAAATATACAGAATTTATGCACATCCAAGTTCATAAATGATATTTTAAATGAATTTAAACGGATTACTTTGCTATTCGTCTAAAATATTTACATAAATGCTGTTTCATTACATGTACACAGTTAAAGAGGTTCAAATGGGTGGGAACGACATATACTGAGATGAAATAATGAAATAAAGAAAAAACAAATTATTTTTTTTTCATTAAATTCTACATACTACTACATTTGCCCCCCATGTCTTTTTTATTTCTCAATGAAAGTATACGTTGTTAACACTCGCTTAATCCGTCTCGACGAGGTGGCTGAACTGAGTGTTTAATGGCCTGTCAACAGCTATGGTCATTCTAGGCTTGTATGATACAAGCACATGTTGATGCATCTACCCCTGTAATAGATATGCTTTTGAAAACATAAAGTTAATGTATACAGTTACGCAATAACTATAAGTAAGAGAACAAATCAGGGAAAATATGATGTTGATCACTTCTCCCTAATTTCCCCTCACTTCTCCCTATTTTGCCTGCTTCTCCCTAAATTTTTGGCCTAGATTGAACCCTGGGGGGCATCCTTGTCCCATGGACATAATACTCAAATATTGTCCTTGAATCAAGCAGCTGGATTGGCTGAGCCTGAGCTGTATTACAGCTCAGGCTCAGCCAATCAAGCTGCTGGATTGCGAGTTGAGATTGCAAATAGATGACCAAAATGTTGAGATCAGGGCAAGACTAACGCACGTATGTACTTTTACATATGAGACACGCCATGCAATTTTGTACTTGAGGACACGACATGTGCGATTTTTCATGAAATGTATTTCCAGAAATTGTGACATTTTCTGTAAATGATGTCGAAAGATGATTGAATTGAATTCCGCAGTTGCTGTGAAAGTTTCATCAACTTTCGACGTCATTTACGCAAAATATCGTAAATTTTGTAAATAATAAAAAATCGCACATGTTCTAAGGTACAAAATCACATGGTGTGTCTCATATATTGGTATTTCCATCCTGCTGGGTGGGGCGTTTGGTGGGAGCATGTGAAGGGTTCATTTAACGACGGGTTTCATCCTTACCGGTAACGGAATACCGATATCCCTGGTTTATGTTTGGCTTTCTGTTACTTGAGAGTTGGATCTGGTTATACCCATTATAAACGTAATATGATTGCTACTAATCCTATAACATTTGGAGAATGGGGCTAAGTGACTGGTGTAGTCAGTACCTGGCACCAGGTCAGGTTATTCTAATTTCAGGGCTAAATATATAGAGGATATTCATATTTTTGCAACGAATATGACATATATGTTCATCGAGTGGTGTGGAATGTCCATATTTCACGAGTGAATATAGATAGTGGAAGTAGTCGTATTTTCACCGGAAGTTGTTTATTTCATTGATGAGAACATATGACTTTTATTTACATCGTATAACTATGTATTTCATGGGTAGATATATAATAAATATATTTTTTCTGTAAATGTTCAGTTCTCATTTTAGGATTTTCCCCTCATCACAGCAGGTAACATACATGTATGGGATTTGATTACCGTACCATTTAACTTGACATTTAAACATTAGTAAGAATGAAATTCAATCATTAATGATATTACAATATTTCATCATATTTCATGCTGACTAAAATAACCATAGCTGTTCACAGACCGTTAAACACCAATTAAATCAAATCAAATCCATCCTGCTGGTATTTTCAGACCACGACTTAACCCTTAGACCGCTATCTTAATTGTTTTTGTCGTCTGCTGTTTATTTTATATTTTTCATTTTGTGATCAAAAACATGCTTTGACAGCACTTTAGAATAATTTACAACATGCTTTGACAGCACTTCAGAATCATTTCCAATGATTCTGAAGTGCTGTCGAAACATGTTTTATTGAGAAATAAGGCAAGATATAAAAGTAACAGCAGACAACAATTGTGTATGGGTAAAAGGACGGTAGCAGTTGGTGAGATGCTAAGTAAACCCTTTTTGTTTGCAGTGATTGGCATTTTTGAGGGCACAGTATCCACGGTAGATAAGACGATCAGCCCAACTCTGTACAAGAAGCTGACGTGCGATAATGTTCCCTTTAGCATTCCCCCGTTCGCTATCAAATGGGGAACCGGACAGGAGGTTATTAATCCAAAAACGAACGAGCGCGAGTTTGAAAACGTGAAGGACATCGTTGACGGAGAGAGGATGATAATTGATTCCGATGGTATGTTAACCCTTTCACATAACTGGTATGTAACTGGTATGTAACTGGTATGTATCTCAACAACACAGGCCTGTATAGTGGTATTGGTAAATAGTGTTGATCCAGATGAGCCGGCTCGTGACGAGCCGTCTCATCACTCATCAGGATCTGCACTTTTTGCAAGTAATTTTCATATTTTTGAGAACAAAAACACCCCCTTTTCATAAATAGACTAAGTCTGAAAGTAATTTTGTGACGATTGGACTGGTCGCAAAATTAACATATCAAAAAGCCATTGCAGTTACTTAGGGGTGAAAGTGTTAAGTATGAAACTGTTACATTATGTGTAAAAGCATGTAATGTTGTAAAACAAATAAAAAGATCCACAAATGGCACTGTGCGTCTAAATAAAAAAAAGCAGTTTCAGGGCTCCAGATAAGAAATTAGTAATTGAGTATTGTCACTCCATCATTTCTGAAGCAATTGTGTATTTCAAAATTTTAATTGGGTAAAATAAAATCACACTACTGTTTACACATCAACAGACAGCAATTATTGAATACCGGTAGTTTGCTTTGAAATGAAAACTGTCTTGGCATTTCATTAGAATTGTCTCCTTGGAGACAATTCTAATGAAATACCAAGATGTGTTATGGAAAATAAGAAAAAAATATGCTATATTTGTGGTCTGTTGTCTGTTTTCTGCAACATGATAAAGGTATCACAAATTGTTTATTGCTTTTTGATACTCGCTACTTCTGATTTCAATTGGGTTTTTGGCAATTTTAATTGGGTATTTAAGCAAATTCGCAGCTTATCTGGAGCTCTGACTTTGTTGAAAGTTAAAAAAAATAGTGACATTCTACAGATCATAATGAGACCACTCATCTATATATATGTTGACAGTTGCTATGGAGCTCACTATGGGCAGAAGGTCTGTATTTGTGCCTGCTTAGCTCAGTCTGTTAGAATGATGGTACAGTAAACGAGAGGTCCCGGTGTCACATGAGATTTTCACCCGCGCGATATTTTCACCCGTGGGTGAAAAAAATGCATGAGATTTTCACCCCCCCCCCCCCCCCCCCCCCCCCCCCCCCCCCCCCCCCCCCCCACCCCCCCGCACGATAAATTTTCACCCGCTGAGCAAAATTTTCACCCTCCCCCCCCCCCCCCCCTCCCCCCCCCCCCCCCCCCCCCCCCCTAGATTTTCACCCCGCCCTCCAATATTTTTGTCAAATTCAAATGTTGTTGTTGCTGTGTTGCTTCTATCTTATGGTTTGTGAGTCATACTATATATGGTGGTGACAAAATTGAAAGAGTTGCAGGGGGGGGGGGGGGGGGGGGGGGGGGAGGGGGGGGGGGGGGGGGGAGGGGGGTGAAAATATCATGGCCATGGTAGGTGCAACTGTTAATTCTTTATATAATGAGTACAATTCCCCACTAATGCACACTCAGTCAATTGAAAGTTGTGCTATGTCAATGGATATGTTGTTTAAGAGAGTTGGGGGGGGGGGTGAAAATCTCATGGCCATGATATCTTCACCCGCGGGTGAAAATATCATGGCCATGAGATTTTCACCCACCCCCCTAATTGTCTTAAACAACATATCCATTGACATAGCACAACTTTCAAATTTTCAAATTTGCCACCATATTTGAAATAGTCATATTTCTCAAGCAATACAGCAACAACATTAGTCATATTCCATGATATACAAGGAAAAAATCAAAAATAAAAAGCGACAAATTTTAAGGTGAATGGTAGGTGCAACTATTAATTCTTTATATAATGAGTACAATTCCCCACTACTGCACACTCAGTCAATTGAAAGTTGTGCTATGTCAATAGAATATGTTGTTTAAGACAATTAGGGGGGGGGGGTGGGGGTGAAAATCTCATGGCCATGATATCTTCACCCGCGGGTGAAAATATCATGGCCATGAGATTTTCAACCCCCCCCCCCCCCCCTCACGCCCCCGCAACTCTTTCAATTTTGTCACCACCATATATAAAATAGTCATATGACTCTCACATACCATAAGATAGAAGCAACACAGCAACAACAACATTTGACAAAAATATTGGGGGCGGGTGAAAATCTCATAGGGGGGTTGAGAATCTCATGGCATTTTTTTCACCCGCGGGTGAAAAAATAGGCGGGTGAAAATATCATATGACACCGGGTTCGAGCCCCGGGCCAGTGCACATCTTTCTCACCCTGTGACATGTTGCGACCACGGTGGGACCGTGCCTGAATTCCTACCGTTTGCAAGCCGAGCCTGTTTCCCTATTTCACCAACATTGCAAAGTATTATTTTCTAGCAATTTTCAATTTTAGGATAAATTTATTATTTTTTATTATACTGAATTTATTACATTATCACAGCCATTTTGGCTGTGATAATGTAATAAATTCAGTATAATAATTCTGCATACTTTTAATCATCAAATATATGCAGTTGTTAGTTCTATGTGAAATTATGCGTTTCGGGGAAAATAAATTATTACTAACTTTGCCATGTTGGTGAAATCTGCTACAGATAAACTTGATATCAGTTCAAATACCGTAGCCTGGTTTTCTATTTATCAGGTAACGTTTCATGCTTGAAAATGGCCACAGATGACGTTGTTATCTATGGACAGAATGCCGACTTGTTTACGTTGCGTCAATACACTGACGTCACTCGGTAACGTCATGTGACGTCATCTGACCAATTGAACGTCAGTTTTCACTTCATTGTAACCCGGATGTTTGTATTTGGTCAATACAGGGCATGCTACCCGATATGTACTCGAAGATCACCCACGACTGGATGTTGATCTTGTATAATCATGAATTCTGGGACGAATTTCAGTTGGCGTGGGAGTATGTTACGTTTGGTATGTATCTCACAATGGGAGTGTGTATTCATGCCCGTTAAGCTCTGTCGGTTAGAGTGATGGTATGGTAAACCTGTAGCCTATTTCATCAAAATTGCAAAGTATACTTATCTTGCCTAGTACACTTTGAGGGATAAATTTTTAATTTAAGGATAAATTTATTAATTTTTATTTACTCAATTTTTAGCTCACCTGAGCGAAGCTCATGTGAGCTATTGTTACCGCAATGTGTCCCGTCGTCCGTCGTCGTCAGTGAACATTTTCAAACGTCTTCTCCTCGGTAACCATTGGGCCTATAGTCACCAAACTTCATGGTCATGGTCCTTAGGTAGGGGGATAACAAAATTGTTAAAATGACGTCATTACGTTATCCAAGATGGCCGCCGTCTAAAAATAGCACAAATTCTTCAAAAATCTTCTTCTCAAGAACCGCCAACTGGAATTCGACAAAACTTGGTAGGAATGATCGATGTACAATGCTCTTTCAAAGTTGTTAAAATGGTCTTTTAATAGAGATTTCAAAATTCTTCTTCACATGAACCAACCGCTTGGCCCATGGTAGCCAAACTTAAAAGTTATGGTCCATGGGTGAAGCCTTTTCAGATTTGTTAAAATGGAGGTCATCGCTAATCCAAGATGGCCGCCGTCTAAAAATAGCATAACAAAAATCTTCTTCTCATGAACCGCTAGCCGGATTTCGACGAAACTTGGTAGGAATGATCGATGTACAATGCTCTTTCAAAGTTGTTAAAATGGTGACCCCCGGGTCAAAAATGTGCGTGGCCCGTGGGGTCAAATTTTATTTTTGACCAAATATGCTCAATGTCATATATCAAATTGAAGGTATCGATGAGGCGATTCCTCTGGTGCAATATTTGTCGGAATCGGATGATTATGTCGTACATGATGGCCGCCAAAAGGTCCATTTATTCAAGATTTTGAACGTCTTTTTCTCAGGAACCACATGGCCGATGCTGGCCAAACTTCATAATAAGTTAAGATCCTTGGGTGAAGCATTTTCAGATTTGGTAAAATGAGTCCTCGCTTAATCCAAGACGACCGCCATCTAAAAATAGCACAATTTTTTTAAAACACATATGAACTCAATGTCACATTCTCCTCTGGTGTTCATGGAGTCAGGTGAGCGAATTAGGGCCATCATGTCCCTCTTGTTTATATTATTATCACAGCCATTTTGGCTGTGATAATGTAATAAATTCAGTATAATAATTCTGCATACTTTCAATCATCAACCATATGCGGTCGTTAGTTCTATATAAAATAATGCATTTCGGGAAAAATAAATGATTTATCTTAGCTAGATAAATATGCTTAGCAATTTTCGTGACATCGGCTACAGAGGTCCTTGGTTCATGCCCCCGTGCGCATCTTCTTCACCCTGTGACATCTACACTGATTGCAAATATAAGGTTCGACAATGTCCAGCCGTGGGTAAACATAACCGTGGTACAAGTGAACTGTTTGAACCCCAAGGCCGTAGGCTGCGGGTTCAAACAGTTCCAGAGTGCCACGGCAAACGTTTACCCACAGGTGGACATTGTCGAACTTTATTGTTACATTTCCGTCGGAAATATGCAATTTGAGCATTTATGCAGTACTTTTGGTACTTTGATAATCTGCTCCATTCAAACATGCATATTCCGGGGCCACAGTACATCGCGTGATGCAGCCGCATCAATTTCAATGCGGCCGTTGTGAACTGATCTGGTAACGTAATGGCGCGTTCTTGTAATGCCATGAGACACATGCATTACGTAGGTTTTTGATTGGCCCCGGAATTAGCATTGTCTACTGCTATGATCAAACAGCACACTCGTTGTACATTTGAACACGGCTGTGAGCGGTGTCGAACAACGGCAGTCATGTAACACTATTGGATTCATTTCCTGTTTGGTGAAATGGTCAAATATTTCTCTTTTGTACAGGTACATTGCATATTCTATGGGTGGACGCCGCCGAAGACAGTGACAGATCGTTCCGATGTGTCGGTGACAACGATATCATGTCTCTGAAAAGTACAAAGGTGTACAAGCTGAAAATACAGCCTGGCTGTAAGTATCCATAGGTCGTTTATATGTCTTGGACTTGAGAAATGTGGCTTACAGGCTTTGCGACTAGTGTAGATCCAGATCAGACTGCATCACATCTGTGCAATCTGATCAGGATCGGCCCGTTCGCCATTCCATCAATGAAACACGAATCGTGCTTCTAACAAACAATATACATTGTTATCTGGCTACAGGAGGGAGTGTGCTATTTGATCAGGAGCTACATTGGTCATACAATCCATAAGCCCAATTTCCCCGGCCACAGCCAGATTTGTGCATCAGGGCTTAAATACCCAATTAAAATTGGCAAAAACCCAATTGAAATCAGAAGCAAAGCAATAAAAAAATGGTGGTACCTTTATCATGCTGCCGACAACAATAAACAGACCACAAATATACCATATTTTTCTATATTCCATGAAAACACATCTTGGTATTTCATTAGAATTGTCTACAATTCTAATGAAACACCAAGACATGTTTTCATTTCGAAGCAAACTATTCAATAATTGCTGTCTGATGATGTTTAAACAGTAGTGTGATTTTATTTTACCCAATTAAAATTTTGAAATACCCAATTGCTTCAGAAATGATGGAGTGAAAATACTCAATTACTAATTCCTTATCCGGAGCCCTGAAGTAAGATGCTCTATAAATATTTTCAGTGGAGAATTTCCGTAAGCCGGAGACTGAAGTACAACAAGGATGTGGTTGTCATGGAGGACAGGGACGCTGTACTCAAGTGTGTCTACACTTACTTCAAAATCAAGTATGTGTATAATGTTGACCTACCCTGCCCAAATCTTACAGGCTATATAAACCAAGGTGCATGATCACGTGGTTACAACAATAAGAACGTCGCCCACTCCAAAGTAAGTATTATTTGATATTTTCCTTAATATGCAACGGATTTTGATGAAATATGGCGCAGCAAACGCGTCTTCATGAGATGCATTTGGTGGTCCAGGGAGTTTGGCACAGACTTCTGTCGTTTTTGCAAAGAATATATTTCCGTGTCTGAGACACGGAAATCGATTCTTCGCAAAAACGACAGAAGTTGGGCGAAAATATAGAGACCACCAAGACGCGTTTGATGCGCCATATTTCATCAAAATCCGTTACGTAATAAGGACAATATAAAATAATACTTACTTTCAATCGGATGGATTCTGGAAGTTTCAGTACTTGTTGTTGTTGTTAGTATAGTTGCGTCTCGTATAACCGCGGGTTCCATTTATTCGCGGTAAACACTATTTCCGGCATAAACAAACAACTGTGCCACATATCGGTTGTTTACACATGCAAATGTGTAATTAGGACAACGATTGTGCACTGAATCAAGAAATAATGCAAAATGTAACATTTCCTGGTAAGTTCTGAATGATACAATTATATTACAAAGAAAATAACATAAATACAACTTACCAATATACCCCACCCACATAAAGTGGTGATCTCTTTGAAACTATTGATACTTTTTCATAGTTTAAACTTTTCAGATCAACGTCTGCGTTGCAAGATATCGTCCGACATCGATTTTATCGCATAAAATAAAACATAAAATCATTGCAAGATTAAAATGATATATTTTTATTAACATTTTATCTATTTTTAGCGAAGCTCATGTGAGCTATTGTTACCGCAATGTGTCCGTCGTTCGTTGTCGTCCGTGAACATTTTCAAACGTCTTCTCCTCGGTAACCATTGGGCATATAGTCACCAAACTTCATGGTCATGGTCCTTAGGTAGGGGGATTGCAAAATTGTTAAAATGACGTCATTACGTAATACGAGATGGCCGCCGTCTAAAAATAGCACAAATTCTTCAAAAATCTTCTCAAGAACCGCCAACCGGATTTCGACAGAACTTGGTAGGAATGATCGATGTACAATGCTCAAAATTCTTTCTTCTTCACATGAACTGCTTGGCCCATGGTAGCCAAACTTAAAAGTTATTGTCCATGGGTGAAGCCTTTTCAGATTTGTTAAAATGGAGGTCATCGCTAATCCAAGATGGCCGCCATCTAAAAATAGCATAAATTCTTCAAAAATCTTCTCATGAACCGCTAGCCGGATTTCGACGAAACTTGGTAGGAATGATCGATGTACAATGCTCTTTCAAAGTTGTTAAAATGGTGACCCTGGGGTATAAAATGGGCATGGCCCTGTGGGGTCAAATTTTACTTTTGACCAAATATGCTCATGTCATATATCAAATTGAAGGTATCGATGAGGCGATTGCTCTGGTGCAATATTTGTCGGAATCGGATGATTATGTCATCCATGATGGCCACCAAAAGGTCCATTTATTCGAGATTTTGAACGTCATTTTCTCAGGAACCACATGACCGATGCTGGCCAAACTTCATAGGAAGTTAAGATCCTTGGGTGAAGCATTTTCAGATTTGGTAAAATGAGAGTCATCGCTTAATCCAAGATGACCGCCATCTAAAAATAGCACAATTTTTTTAAAACACATAAACTCAATGTCACAGTCTCCTCTGGTGTTCATGGAGTCAGGTGAGTGAATTAGGGCCATCATGGCCCTCTTGTTACTTCAAGCAATGTGTCATATTGTTGTATGACGTTTATGTTTTCCTTCGGAATTCTCTGAAAATCATGGTTTCCTAGAATATCTAAAAATAGTAACACAGCTTCAGAAACCTATGGTGGGCTGTTGCTTGTCATAAAATAAGTTTTCTGATTTGGGATTATAAAGCACACTGATATGTTTCAGTTTAGAAAAATAATTAAAGGTGTAATTGATTTGGTTTGTTCAAGTTTTCAAGATAGTTCCCATTGTTGACATGTTTCTTTTTCAAGTTGTGTTACCCTGAACACATTTAGCACAAGTATAGCCCACCATAGTACATCAAAAACTCTTTTATGAGATTGCCTCAACTATATGGGAACATATGCAAGAGGATGATGGCAGGTATTCACTTCCTCTATGAATGTTCTAGCCAGTTTTGTGCTGTGTATTCAGCATTTTTTTAATTGTATCCCCCGGACTCCGTCGGGGGATACTATGGATTTGACAGCGCGCCGCGTCCGCCGCAGACACTTCTTGTCCGGAGCATAACTCGAACACCCTTTGGAATATTTTCATGAAACTTCACACATGCATAGACCACGACCCGAAGGTGTCGCGCACAAGAATGACAACTCTTGCATAGCTAATTTTTTAGTTATCTCCCTTTTTTGTTTCTCGCACTGATTTCGTGTCCGGAGCATAACTCCACCACCCTTTGGAATATTTTCATGAAACTTCACACATGCATAGACCACGACCCGAAGGTGTGTCGCGCACAAGAATGACAACTCATGCATAGCTAATTTTTTCTCCATTTTTTGTTTCGCGCACTGATTGACCATAACTCGACCACCCTTTGGAATATTTTTATGAAACTTCACACATTCAATTAGACCACAAACTGAAGGTGTGTTGTGCACAAGAATGACAACTCTTGCATAGCTAATTTTTGAGTTGTCTCCCTTTTTTGTTTTCACACACTGATTTCCTGTCCGTTTTGCACACTCTACAAACTGGACAATAATGCATGAACACCCGTTTTCTCGTCTGCTCTGTACACCTTTTCTCGTGTGCTCTGTACACCTTACCTGTAGAGAGAACAATAGAGACTGGGAGAACCATTCACCTGTCCATGTGCTAGCATTTGCAAATGTCCAGTCTTGACCACTCTTGACCACAGGTAATTTATACAGGTAAATTACTACATTGGATATTACATTTCCGTATATATGTAGATAAATATAGGACTATTAACAAAAATTCTGGGCTCCAGTAGCGAGCATTATTATTATTTTTTTATTTTTATATTACATTTCCGTAAACTGTGTTGAAAATATTGTGGCATTATGTGGACCTGTGCAGATATATGTAGATAAATATAGGACTATTAAAAAAAAAATCTGGGCTCCAGTAGCAAGCATTGTTATTTTTCATTTTTAAACTTTTTTTTCATATTTTTTTTTTTAAATTCTTTTTCAATTTTTGTCTAGTAGCATAAGGTTGTAAGTGCTATATACAGACTATTATCATATAATAAAACAATTATTGACTAGTGAGCCATAGAATATAATCTGATATTCTATGGCTCACTAGTCAATAATTGTATAATATGTTCGGGCCAGTGAAAATTGCTTTCGGGCCCAGGCTCGAGGTCAAGGCGGGACAAGGCGAGGCATTTGATTCCGCGGAATTCTTGTTTACTTATCTCCCTTTGTTGTTTTGTGCTCTGATTTTGTATCCAGAGCATAACTCGAACACCCTTTGGAATATTTTTATGCTCCACCACGATAGTGGAGGGGGCATTTAGTGTTACCCTTGTCCGTCCGTCCATCCGTCCGTCCGTCCGGGCACACATTAGGGTACTTATGTGGCTAGCCCCACAGGGTTATGGTCTTGTTACAGGATAGGGTTGGTTACAATTAGCCACCTAAAAAATTGTTTTATGTGGCTAAATATTATGTGGCTAATATTTAACATGTGATAAGCCACATAAGTACCCTAATGTAAGAACGTCCGTCCGTCCGTTCCGTCCGCCACGTCCGTCCGTCCGTCCGTCCGTCCGTCCGCACACACGAATGGGTACTTGTTGTAAGCGTACGGGGATCTTATTGGGTAGGGTTAGGATAGTGTTGGGTACTCTTGTTGGGTATTTTTATAGATTAAAAACCCAACAAGTATTGATTCGTAGGAACGTGCGTCCTGTCCTCCCGTCCGTCCGTCACAAAACTTTTAACACTCGGGTAAATGTCTCATAATTTCTTCATCCTTCGACCGATCTCCTTCATATTTCATATACACATTGCTCTAATGGTCCTCTACCGCCCTGTGCCAAATCTACGTTCATCCTGCCCCCGCCAAGCCCAGGGTCAAGGTCACATACTTGGTGCTTCAAAAACTTTAACGTTCAGGTAAAAGAAAATTTTGACTTTGAATTTGGCCTCATTTATTATCAAAGCGATATGTGGGACATCCGTGTTCTATGAACACATTTTCTAGTTTATTAAACTTCACACATGCATAGAAGACGACCCAAAGGTGTGTCGCACGTAAGAATGACAACTCTTGCGTCGTTAATTTCTTTATCTCCCTTTGTTGTTTCGTGCACTGATTTCGTGTCCGGAGCATAACTCGAACACCCTTTGGAATATTTTCATGAAACTTCACACATGCATAGACCATGACCCTAAAGGTGTGTCCCGCAAGAATGACAACTCTTGCATCACTAATTCTTTAGTTATCTCCCTTTGTTTTTCCGTGACTGATTTTGTCTCCGGAGCATAACTCGAACACCCTTTTTTCAAACTACTTGTGTATCTGGGGAGGGGGATACACATGCGCTTGTCGACAAGCGTCCATTTCTAGTTAAAATATGTGAATCACATGTGGAAGAAACATAAGACTAATTTTCAGGATTTGTTTTTTATTTCATTTATAATTGATATTCGAAGCACTAGTACCGTGGGTATACGGACCTGCTGTCTACCACGTGATCATACACCTTGTAAACAATGAAAAAACAATACATTTTTTTTTTATCCCAGTGGTATTTTGTATAGACTTGAAACCACAGTGCTGGTTCTATATGAGACACGCCATGCGATTTTGTACCATCGGACATCTGTGTTATTGTATCCCCCGGACTCCGTCGGGGGATACTATGGATTTGACAGCGGGCCGCGTCCGCGTCCGCCGCAGACACTTCTTGTCCGGAGCATAACTCGAACACCCTTTGGAATATTTTCATGAAACTTCACACATGCATAGACCACGACCCGAAGGTGTGTCGCGCACAAGAATGCCAACTCTTGTATAGCAAATTTTTTAGTTATCTCCCTTTTTTGTTTCGGTCACTGATTTCGTGTCCGGAGCATAACTCGACCACCCTTTGGAATATTTTCATGAAACTTCACACATGCATAGACCACGACCCAAAGGTGTGTCGCGCACAAGAATGACAACTCTTGCATCGCTAATTTTTTACTTATCTCCCTTTTTTGTTTCGCGCACTGATTGACCATAACTCGACCACCCTTTGGAAATTTTTTATGAAACTTCACACATTCAATTAGACCACGAACCGAAGGTGTGTCGTGCACAAGAATGACAACTCTTGCATAGCTAATTTTTTAGTTATCTCCCTTTTTTGTTTTGCGCACTCTACAAACTGGACAATAATGCATGAAGACCCGTTTTCTCGTGGGCTCTGTACACCTTACCTGTAGAGAGAACAATAGAGACTGGGAGAACCATTCACCTGTGCATGTGCTAGCATGTGCAAATGTCCAGTCTTGACCACTCTTGACCACAGGTAATTTATACAGGTAAATTACTACATTGGATATTACATTTCCGTAAACTGTGTTGAAAATATTGTGGCATTATGTGGACCTGTATATATGTAGATAAATATAGGACTATTAAAAAAAAGCATTATTATTTTTAGCCCGGTTTTTTTAAAAAAAATCCAGGCTATTGGATTGGCGAAAGCCGTGCGGGCGGGCGGGCGGGGCGGCGGGCGGGCGGCGTCCACAATCAATGTTAATTTTTCGTGTTTGAGTCCATTTCTTTGTTACTGTACCACCTAGGACCACCAAACTTTCACAGCTTCATAATCAAGGGGTGCCCACCACATATCACTATCCAACATGTTACTTTTTTTTTAACTTCACCCATTTTTTCCGCGCAGTCGACTTAGCCATTTTCCATTACGCAAACATTGTATTAGCGAACATACCTCATTATACCCCCAGTTAGCTATGTAAACAGAGGGTATGATGAGGTACCAGCGCAATAGGTAATGCGGTCAAATAGGTCACGATGCAGTGACTATTTTCGATCAATATATTATGTTGTAAGCGATTGTAATGTGTATTTTCAATATTTATATTATTAAAATGTATCATATCGATCCCCCTTTAAGTAATATTTGTATATTTTAAATGTATTGATGTTCTCATGAAGCGCATGAATATAAGTATTAATTAATCCAGCTTATATTGAGGCAAATCACACAGCCTTAAAACATAGTGCTGGAGTATAAACCATAGTATCGTATATTATTCATAAGTATATCACTGTTAAACATTACTTACAATATGTAGCATAAGGTCATAAGTGCTATATACAGACTATTATCATATAATAAAACAATTATTGACTAGTGAGCCATAGAATATAATCTGATATTCTATGGCTCACTAGTCAATAATTGTATAATATGTTCGGGCCAGTGAAAATTGCTTTCGGGCCCAGGCTCGAGGTCAAGGCGGGACAAGGCGAGGCATCTGATTCAGCGGAATTCTTGTTTACTTATCTCCCTTTGTTGTTTCGTGCTCTGATTTTGTATCCAGAGCATAACTCGAACACCCTTTGGAATATTGTTATGCCCCACCACGATAGTGGAGGGGGCATTTAATGTTACCCTTGTCCATCCGTCCGTCCGTCCGTCCGGGCACACATTAGGGTACTTATGTGGCTAGCCCCACAGGGTTATGGACTTAGTAAAGGATAGGGTTGGTTACAATTAGCCACCTAAAAAATCCTTTTATGTGGCTAAAAATCGTTTTATGTGGCTAATATTTAACATGTGATAAGCCACATAAGTATAGTAATGTAAGAACGTCCGACCGTCCGTCCGTCTGTCCGGGCACACATTAGGGTACTTATGTGGCTAGCCCCACAGGGTTATGGACTTGTTAAAGGATAGGGTTGGTTACAATTAGCCACCTAAAAAATCCTTTTATGTGGCTAAAAATCGTTTTATGTGGCTAATATTTAACATGTGATAAGCCACATAAGTACCCTAATGTAAGAACGTCCGTCCGTCCGTCCGTCCGTCCGTCCGTCCGTCCGTCCGTCCGCACACACAAATGGGTACTTGTTGTAAGCGTACAGGGATCTTATTGGGTAGGGTTAGGATAGTGTTGGGCACTCTTGTTGGATATTTTTATAGAGTAAAAACCCAACAAGTATTCATTCGTAGGAACGTGCGTCCCGTCCTCGCGTCGTCCCGTCGTCCCGTCCGTCCGTCCGTCACAAAACTTTAACATTCGGGTAAATGTCTCATAATTTCTTCATCCTTCGACCAATCTCCTTCATATTTCATATACACATTGCTCTAATGGTCCTCTACCGCCCTGTGCCAAATCCACGTTCGTCCTGCCCCCGCCAAGCCCAGGGGTTTAAGATCACATACTTAGTGCTTCAAAAACTTTAACGCTCAGGTAAATATCTTATAATTTCTGTTTTCTTTCACGGATCAGCTTCATGTTTCATATATGCATTGCTCTAATGGTCCTCTACCACCCTGTGCCAAATCCACGTTCGTCCTGCCCCCGCCAAGCCCAGGGTCAAGGTCACATACTTGGTGCTTCAAAAACTTTTAACGCTCAGGTAAAAGAAAATTTTGACTTGGAATTTGGCCTCATTTATTATCAAAGCGATATGTGGGACATCCGTGTTCTATGAACACATTTTCTAGTTTATTAAACTTCACACATGCATAGAAGACGACCCAAAGGTGTGTCGCACGTAAGAATGACAACTCTTGCGTCGTTAATTTCTTAGTTATCTCCCTTTGTTGTTTCGTGGACTGATTTCGTGTCCGGAGCATAACTCGAACACCGTTTGGAATATTTTCATGAAACTTCACACATGCATAGACCACGACCCTAAAGGTGTGTCATGCAAGAATGACAACTCTTGCATCACTAATTTTTTAGTTATCTCCCTTTGTTTTTCCGTGACTGATTTTGTCTCCGGAGCATAACTCGAACACCCTTTTTTCAAACTACTTGTGTATCTGGGGAGGGGGATACACATGCGCTTGTCGACAAGCGTCCATTTCTAGTTTCATTAAATATGTTTCCGAATTTACAAAAAAATCATAAATATAGTACATGCGGACATACTCTGAAAATGTTGTCAACTTTTTGACACCATTTACGGAAAATATTGTAAATTTTGTAAACTTATTTCATGAAATTACGCAGATGTCCGAAGGTACAAAATCACATGGTGTGTCTTATATGTGTCTGTGATATGAGCAATAGGGCTTATGGGATTGGTGACCAGTGTTTTTCCTGATCAAATAGCATGCCTCTGTTCTATGTGTAGATCCTGTTTGGACTGTGCGGATGCACAGGTTGATCTGGATCTACACTAGTCGCATAACCCACAAGGCCCATTTCTCCAGTCATAGCTTTATATAATGTTATACCCATTCAATTTGTGTCCACACGGGTTGTGGCCAAGAGGTTAGAGCACTAGAATTAAATACTTGTAGCCTATTTCACCAACATTGCAAAGTATACTTATCTAGCAAAGTATACTTTGAGGGAGACATTTTCAATTTAAGGATAAATTTGTTAATGTTTATTATACTGAATTTATTACATTATCACAGCCGTTTTGACTGTAATAATGTAATAAATTCAGTATAATAATGCTGCATACTTTTGATCATCAAATATATGCAGCAACTATATGCAGTCGTTACTTCTATATAACGTAATGCATTTCTGGAAAAATAAATGATTACTCCCTCAAAGTATACTTTGCTAGATAAGTATACTTTGCAATGTTGATGAAATCGGCTACAGAGATTGTGAGTTTAAACCTCGCATTAAGCATCAAAAAATATGTTTGTAGTATTTCCATCCCGCTTTCGGATGAGACTTGAAACGGAGATGCCATCCCTAAATGACCTGACCTGTTGCTGGGACAAATTCACTTTTTTTTGTTTCCACAGCCCGAGCGAGCATTTTGACGTGACGTGGCTTTACCAGGGTAACGAGGTGGGGGTTAGTACAGACAAGTCGATCTATGAGAAGCACAAAGAGAACCCTGGCATACTGAAGGTGAAGAATGTTCAGATTCCCAATGGCAAGAACATAAACGTGGAAGGCGAATACCTCTGTGTGGCAACGCTCGGCTCCCACGAAGCACAGGGTAAAGTGCACCTCAAAGTTGTCGGTAAGTAAATCATAAATGTCACACGGTTAACCCTATCGCCCTAAATATCCAACAATCGAAGGTTGGAGCCTCCGCTTTGGCTGACCGATGGGCCGTGGACTAGGGGATATGGCATTGGACTTCAGTATCGGAGGTTGTGAGTTCAATTCTCACCCAATGGATGGGCCGTGGACTAGGGGATATGGCATTGGACTTCAGTACCGGAGGTCAATTCTCACCCTAGGTGAGAATTGAACTCCCAACCTCCGGTGTTGGTGGCAGGTGGGAGCACGCGATGGGTAATTTAACGATCGGAGTTCATCCTTACCGGAATCCCAACTGGAGACCTGGTTTGGCCCTCACATACGTCTTTGGCATTTTGTATGTGACAGTTGAATCTGGTTATACCCCTTATGTGAGTATTACGATATTCGTAATCCTATTTTAGGGGAAGGGGCCAAGTGACTTTGGTGTGGTATGGACCTGGCACCAGGTCCGGTTATTCTACTTTCAGAGCTGAATATATTTGTTCTCGATGTAAATATTCCGTTCTGATTTTGGGATTTTCCCCCCAATGCAGCAGTTAAAACGGGATCAAACCCGTTTGCCCGGCCTTACATGACCGTAGCTGTTGATAGACCACCTGTGAACAAAGGCCAGATTTTTTACTTCCCATGGCTGGCCTTTATTCACAGGTTTGACTGTACATAGTTCTCCCCCTACTGCTACATAGTATTTCCATCCCATTGGTCTGTCGGATGAGACTTTAAACTGTGGTCCCGTCACTATATGACTTGTACTTTCCCTAGCCGAGCCTGATAAATAGAGAATACCAGGCTAGTGTCTTAATATCCAGTTCATCAGGCAAGGCTAGGCCACACGTAGGAATTCCGAGGCTTGCCGTTTCTGAGCCGAGCCAGATTAAACTTGATATAGAAAGACACTAGCCTGGTATTCTATTGATCAGGTAACGTTTTTGGCTACATAATTATGACGTTGCTTTCTTTGAAAAGAACATGGACTTTTTTCAGTGACGTCATCCCACTGACGTAATTCGGTAACGTCATGCGACGCGTTTGACCAATGAAGCGTCGGTCTTAAATTTGTCAATGCTTGATACAGCAATATGTTAACAGTTGGTACGTATTCAGCCAATGCAAAGCTCGTTACCTGATAAACTTGATATCAAAGACGACACTAACGTGATATTTCCTCTGTATATTTCAGCGCCGCCCCAGTTTATTCCCAATCGCGGACTGAGCAGCCTTAGTGCACCAAAGAGCAAGGATGCCGTGTTTTCCTGCTTCACCTATTCACATAACGCCTATGAAGATCCCGTTACATGGTTCATGAATGGCAAACCCATTCTCGGTAAGACCAGAGAATATTAACCCTTTCACCCCTAAACAGATTTTGATATGTTAATTTTGCAACCAATCCAATTGTGACAAATTGATTTTCAGACTATTCCATTTCTGAAAAGGGGGTGTTTTTGTTCTCTAAAATATAAAAATTATTTGCAAAAAGTGCAGATCCTGATGAGACGGCTTGTCACGAGCCGGCTCATCCGGATCTACACTGTTTGCCAATACCACTATACAGACCTGTAGTGTTAAATGGGTTAAGACAAGGATAAGATCACGGGTTCTAAAAATAGATAATGATGGGTTAGGGCATTGGACTACAATACCAAAGGTTGTGGGTTCAAACCTTGCACTAGGTGTGAAAAGTACTTTAAATACACAGTACATGTATATGCATCCCACTGGCCTTTCGGATGAGACTTGGATCCGAGGTCCTGTCCCTAAATGTGGCTTGTGGGATTTGTTGACCATTGTAATGATCGGTATTGCTCGTTAGAAACATGATGGGTGTTTCATTGATGGAATGGCGAACAGTGCGGATCCTGATCAGACTGCGGATGCGGTTTGCTGTAGGCTATGTGATATTTTGAGTGTGGCAAGGGCACCAGATAAGAATTATGACTTTTCATGGTAAGGTGCAGACGGAAGTGGATGTTAACCCTTAGAATGCTGGGAACGAAAATTGTCGCCTGTTGTCTTATATTTTGCCTTCTTTCTAAATAAAAACATGGTTTGACAGCACTTTAGAATCATTTCCATTGGAAATGATTCTAAAGTGCTGTCGAATCATGTTTTTGATGAGAAAAATGGAAAATAAAAAATAAATAGCAGATGTCAAAAATTACGGTTAGAACTCCTTATATATTAGCAGTGAAAATAACAGCCAACAAATTATGAATATTTTCCTCGGTTCTCTCTGGCTGAGATTTGTGGTAACGTCGTTGTGCACCTACTATCTCTGTTACCTTAAGTCAGATTGGCTTGACACCTATATACTTCTTTGTTATCATCCCATATTTTCATTCTATCGCCCACCCATGTGACACTTGTGCTCAAGGTCAAGGTCAAATGACATGGAAATTTGCATTAAAGTTGTTGATGGGTACATTCATCAGCATTACTGATTTATTGCATTCTTGCAAGGGACTGTTTCACTAAACTTTGTACGACTAAAATGTTCGTAAGTGCAAAATTATTAAATTTCACATTAACAATGTGTTCTTGTAAACAATCATTGGATTTACATTTATTGAGCATAGATGCCTATGCTCAATAAATGTAAATCCATCATTTGAAATTTTCAGACTATTGTAAATCTGCACTTACAAGCATTTTAGTCGTACGAAGTTTAGTAACGCCCCCCAAGTCGTACATTTTTCCATTGTATATGAAATGAACTGCGAACCAAAATAGGATAATCAACTTAAATTTCAAGTTTAAGATACAAATACTGCAGATCAGTACAGGGGTCAAACCAATTATCCGGACAATCAGTTTATCGGACAAATGAAAATACCTGTTAATTAAGCGCATTCTTTTGATCCTATTTTGCAACGAATGCATTTGAGTCATGCATGTGCATGCTGTTTCCATGCCAGTGTGAAGAATATGTCGGTATGGTAAACATTTTAGTAAAATTTGCTGAACACATTCCCAACTCTGTCCACAATTTGATTACAACTACAAAAGTCATGCAGGGTCTCAATTGAGTGCGCCCAATTACGTCATTGTTCTATAAATACAATACATACTATAAATACGGTGTCTTCCAAGAAACGAAGGGTAACTGATTTTTCTGCAGAAATACACAATGCTGTTTACACTGGCTTACAGGCGATACAATTATGATTTCAACATGAGAATAGAAGTTATAAGACGATTAGTCTATACGTTTGTCCGGATAACTGATTGTCGATGTTAATTTTGGGGCAATCTTACCACTGATGATCTGACCCAATTTTAAGTGAGAAAGATGGCATATTTTGCTAAATAGTTTACATGCATTGAGACAGCAAGAAATGAGGATTGTTCTGTGAAAATAGTATGCCCATAGCTGCTATTTTAAGAAACATATCGTAAATAAACTGCCATTTTTGTCCGATAATCCGAGTAATCATTTATTTTCCCCGAAATGCATTATTTCATATAGAACTAACCACTGCATATATTTGATGATTAAAAGTATGCATACTTATTATACTGAATGTATTACATTATCACAGCCAAAATGGCTGTGATAATGTAATAAATTCAGTATAATAAAAATTAATAAATTTATGATTAAATTGAAAATTTCTCCCTCAAAGTATACTTTGCTAGTTAAGTATACTTTGCAATGTTGGTGAAATCGGCTACTGGATGAGTCGGCTTGTTATGAGCGGCTCATCGGGATCTACTGTGTTTGTATAACACTAGCACTATATCAGGACAGTGTCTTTTTGTGATAAAATTATTTATATTGTAATTTTAAGTGCTGAATGGAATGTATTGCAGAGTTCCAGATAAGCATATTTGCGTAAATACCCAATTAAAATTGCCAAAAAACCCAATTGAAATCAGAAGTAGCGAGTATCAAAAAGCAATAACAAATTTGTGGTACCTTTATGATGCTACAGAAAACAATAACCAGACCACAAATATAGCATATTTTTCTTATTTTCCATGAAATCACATCATGGTATTTCATTAGAATTGTCTCCAAGGAGACAATTCTAATGAAATGCCAAGACATGATTTCATTTCGAACTATTCAATAATTGCTGTCTGTTGATGTGTAAACAGTAGTGTGATTTTATTTTACCCAATTGAAATACCCAATTGCTTCAGATATGATGGAGTGACAATACTCAATTACTAATTCCTTATCTAGAGCACGGAAACTGCTTTCTTTTATTTAGACGCACTGTGCCATTTGTGGATTTTTATGCCACCGTGTTTCGAAGAAACGGGTGGCATATAGTGTTTGGACCGTCCGTCTGTCCGTCCGTCCGTCCGTCCGTCCGTCTGTCCGTCCGTCACACTTTTCAGTTAACCACTTTGTCACAGTTTCTCAAATATGCTGCAGGTGGCATCCGCGTTCGACAGACGCATTTCTTGTTTTTATTTTGTTTACAACATTACACACTTTTACACATAATGTAACAGTTTCATACTTAACACTTTCACCCCTAAGTACGGTAACTGCAATGGATTTTGATATGTTAATTTTGCGACCAGTTCGTCACAAAATTACTTTCAGACTAGTCCATTTATGAAAAGGGGTGTTTTTGTTCTCAAAAATATGAAAATTACTTGCAAAAAGTGCAGATCCTGATGAGACGGCTCGTCACGAGCCGGCTCATCTGGATCAACACTATTTACCAATACCACTATACAGGCCTGTGGTGTTGAGATACATACCAGTTACATACCAGTTATGTGAAAGGGTTAACATACCATCGGAATCAATGATCATCCTCTCTCAGTATTGAAATGCATTCTTGCAGGTTGTCCGATGGGCATGTTTGAATGCGAGAGCCCCAACAGTGATGGCTCCCCGCAGTGTATCCCCCTGAAGAGGAAGGGTGATTCCATCCCCGATTGTATCGGTTTATCGGAGGAAACTTCAACCAGTAAGTATGGTAGAAATTTGTATTTAGTGACTACCTCTAGAGTTTAAAACTAAACATTTGTTTCTGGATGTCAATATCTCGTAATAAAATCCAAGTAACAAGCTTATGATTCATAAGACAATTTTCCATTGTCAATGAAATGAACTGCGAATCAAACAGAATAATCAAATGTAATAATATTAATTGTGTAAACTAATAGGGAAACTGGCAAAAACAGCCACTCGACACCGCAAGTATTTTGATAATATTATGCATGTGTCACTTTAGGCACACATTTTCAGATGTTTTGGATTTCTTTGAACATGTAATGAGTATATTTGGCGCATACGTAGATAATGGAACTATAAAATATCTCTACAAGTACTATTTGCTTTTAACTTCTACTTCTGTGTGTGCACTGTAGCGTCTACATTTTGTTACAAGTTACATGTGGCGTTTTTATTTCACCCACGTTTCCCTCAAGTTTCCACTACAGTTGCCAAAAAACTAGTTTTTGTTGTTTCTGTGCGTTTTTCAAATTTTGAATTATTTTTTTTGAGTTCACAGAATGTTTTTAGAGGAAATACTACGTCATGAAAAAGAAACGGTATTTTCAATGGATAAGAAAACTGGTAAAACTTTTGCAAACAGGAAAATGGGGATTTGATTGGCCGATAGGAAATTCATGAAATGCACATTTGGACCACGTTTTGGACCATATATCACTTCTGCATTCCAAGTGTAACGCAATCGCTACTGTATCACCGGTTATAACCATTGTTTTGCAGTATTCTGTAATGAAAACCAGAAGGTGTGTAACAAGAAGTGCATAGCCAAAGGCGCCAAGTGTGGTATGTACACATATTTCACATTTTTCTCATATTAACCCTTTCAACACTACAGACTGCTATAGCAGTGTTTGCAAACAGTGTCGATCCAGATGAGCCGTCTCATCCGAATCTGCACTTTTTGCTAGTAACTTTCCTGTCTGAAGTGTAAATAAAATAAAACATCTTTTGTATATGCCCGATTTACCTACTGTTGCTGTGGTAAGATTCCCCTATGATGATGACTTGTTTTGTCCTCAGTGTTCCTGTTTGTGTTAGTCAAGGAAAATCTGACCTTAACATCCCAACAATCTCTGATTCTTGCTGATACACATTCACACATTGGAAGGGGGTTCTTGTCGGGAAGCATGCGGGGGGTAAATTTAGAGATCGGATTCATCGTTACCAGAATCCCGATATCCCTGGTTTGGGCCTTATGTATATTATATTTGTGGCTTTCTTGTTACTTGATAGTTGAATCCGAGTTATAACCACCATAAACGTAGTATATTTAGTACTAATCCTATTACTTTTAGATATTGGGGATAAGTGGTTCTGTTGTGAGGACGTGGCACCAGATCAACTTATTCTAATTTCAGGGTGGGATATTTTTCTCTGTACATATTCAGTTCTGATTTTGGGACCCCACCCCCCCTACAGGTGAAATATGGGATTCAACCTGGTTAACATGGCTTAATATGAACATATTTGTTGACAGGCCATTAAACACCTTTAAATGTATCTGTCACTGTTTACCATTCCATCAATGAAACACCCGTCATGATTCTAACAAGGAATGTAGATTGATCAGCAGCCATACTAGTCACAAATCCCACAAGCCCCATTTCTCCAGTGTCAGCCACATTTCTCCAGTCACAGCCACACACATATGCTCTATGCCTACAGTGGAGAAAGTGTGCGCCTACCCTGACTACAAGTGTTCGGATAGCAATTTGATCAGCAGCCACACTACTGTCTGTTTCACGAAAGCTGCCCAAATTTTACGGCCATATAAACAATTCAAAAACAATAAAAAAAATTATAATATAATAAAGGAAAATATAAGAATGAACCTTCTTTTTATTTCGTGAAATTTGTCAAATATTGGTTTTATTACAAAAAAAATGATTTCTCTAAGGGAATTTAACATGGGGGGAAAAAAGAGGTAGAGGAGTTGTGGGAGGAGTTAAAAAATGAAAAAATTTGGAAATTGACTCCGAAACCTAGCTAGATAGCTTGGAAATGATCCAATATTTTTGAAATTCTAAAAGATTTCCCCATGTTAAATCCCCATAGACATCTTCACTCTCTGTGAAGATGTCTGGGGATTTAACATGGGGAAATTGTTTTTTCGCAATAAAATAAATATTTAACCAAATTTCACGAGGAAAAAAGAAGGCTCATTCTTAAATTTTCCTTTAATTTAATATTATCGAAAAAAAATATTGTTTTTGAATTGTTTATATAGCCGTAAAATTTGGGCAGCTTTCGTGAAACAGACTATAGTCACAAATCCCACAAGCCCCATTTCTCAAGTGTCGGCCACATTTCTCCAGTGGCTCCAGAGAAAGTGTGTGACTACCCTGACTACAAGTGTTCGGATAGCAAGTGCCTCATAGCAGTCCAACTTTGTAACGGCCACAATGACTGCTCGGATGCTGCGGATGAACAATACTGTCGTGAGTATATTAGCCACAATCCAAAAAATCCATACCTCTTCGCTGGCATATATATATATATAATACAGATCATTTTAACCCTTTTCATGCTGAGGATACGCCATTATGTTCGCGGAAAATCCTTATATTTTCCTTCTATGCGTTCAGAAGCATATGTCGTGACCGCCATTTGAACCGTCTCATTGAGACGGTTCAAATGAGTGGTCACAACATATACTTTCATTGAGAAATAACAACAATAAAATTAAAATATTTAATACATTTTATACCCGTAAAGGTGTATTCCGAATGGAATGGGTCAATGTGCCCTGATAAAGTTTTCGGCATACATGTAGTTGCCACCCGTCCATCTGTTTGTCTGTTCGACATTTGCATTGCAAGTTTTCAGCTACCTACTACTGTCTCTGTTGAGATGACTTGAAACTCCATATGCTTATTTTTCATCATGCATATTTTCCTTCTATTGTCTACTGATTCAGCCCCTTTGCTCAAGGTCAAAGTGAAATGACTTGGAAATCATAGCTCCAGATAATCTGCGTATTTGCGTAAATACCCAATTAAAGTGGCCAAAAACCCAATTGAAATTAGAAGTAGTGAGTATCAAAAAGCAATGAGAACAATTGTGGTACCTTTATCATGCTGCAGAAAACAATAAACATACCACAAATATAGCATATTTTTCTTATTTTCCATGAAAACACATCTTGGTATTTCATTAGAATTGTCTCCAAGGAGACAATTCTAATGAAATGTCAAGATATGTTTTCATTTCGAAACAAACTATTCAATAATTGCTGTACTTGTACAGGTAATATATGGGATTTAGTACTAAACCCATTGAACCGGCCTTACATGACATTAGCTGTTGATAGGGCGTTAAACCCCAACAAACAAACAAACAAACAAACAAGCAATAATTGCTGTCTATTGATGTGTAAACAGTAGCATGATTATACCCCCCGCAACGAGTTGTGGGGGGTATACGGTGCATCCGTGCGTCTGTGTGTCCGTGCGTCCGTAAACTTAACATCAGAGAAATATTGTTATAACTTCTATTTCCTTCATCTAAAATGCTTAATATTTCACACATGCATTCCTGTAAGGCTCTACTACCATGCTGTGCCAAATCCACGACCGTCCAACCCCCGCTGATCCCAAGGTCAAGGTCAAATACTTAGTACAAAACTTAACATCAGAGAAATATTGTTATAACTTCTATTTCCTTCATCTAAAATGCTTAATATTTCACACATGCATTCCTGTAAGGCTCTACTACAGCTGTGCCAAATCCACGACCGTCTACCCCCGCTGATCCCATGGTCAAGGTCAAATACTTAGTCTCTTTACAAAACTTAACAGAGAAATATTGTTATTATTTCTATTTCCTTCATCTAAATGCTTAATATTTCACACATGCATTCCTGTAAGGCTCTACTACCATGCTGTGCCAAATCCACGACCATCCAACCCCCGCTGATCCCAAGGTCAAGGTCAAAGTCTCTTTTACAAAACTTACTCATCAGAAATATTGTTATAACTTCTATTTCCTTCATCTAAAATGCTTAATATTTCACACATGCATTCCTGTAAGGCTCTACTACCATGCTGTGCCAAATCCATGACCGTCCAACCCCCGCTGATCCCAAGGTCAAGTCAAATACTTAGGTCTTTTTTACAAAACTTTTTAAAAAAATTAACATCAGAGAAATTTTTGGTTATATCTTCTATTTCCTTCATCTAAAGTGCTTAATATTTCACACATGCATTCCTGTAAGGCTTTACTACCATGCTGTGCCAAATCCACGACCGTCCAACCCCCGCTGATCCCATGGTCAAGGTCAAATACTTAGTCTCTTTACAAAACTTAACATCAGAGAAATATTGTTATATCTTCTATTTCCTTCATCTAAAATGCTTAATATTTCACACATGCATTCCTGTAAGGCTCTACTACCATGCTGTGCCAAATCCATGACCGTCCAACCCTCGCTGATCCCATGGTCAAGGTCAAATACTTAGTCTCTTTACAAAACTTAACATCAGAGAAATATTGTTATAACTTCTATTTCCTTCATCTAAAATACTTAATATTTCACACATGCATTCCTGTAAGGCTCTACTTCCATGCTGTGCCAAATTCACGAACGTCCAACCCCCGCTGATCCCAAGGTCAAGGTCAAATACATAGTCTCTTTAGAAAACTTAACATCAGAGAAATATGTTATGACTTCACCTAAAATTCTTAATATTTCATGCATGCATTTCTGTAAGGCTCTACTATCATGCTGTGACATCCCCGCTGATCACAAGGTCAAGATCACATACTTAAGTCTCTTTACAAAACTTAACATCAGAGAAATCGGTTATAACTTGTATTTCCTTGCTCGGATCTGCTTCACATTCACATTCATGCCGCCCCCGCTAAGCCCAGAGTCAAGGTCACAAGCCCACACTTTGAAAATTTTACATATTTAGGGGTACCTGGGCCCACGCGGGGGGTATTCCGTAAGCCTCGCTTACTGACCAATCTAGTTTTATTTTACCCAATTAAAATTTTGCAATATCCAATTGCTTCAGAAATGATGGAGTAACACTACTCAATTACTAATTCTTATCTGAAGCTTCGCTACTCATACTAAGACCTAATCTGAGTTTTATTTTACCCAATTAAAATTTTGCAATATCCAATTGCTTCAGAAATGATGGAGTAACACTACTCAATTACTAATTCCTTATCTGGAGCCTCGCTTACTCATACTGACCAATCTAGTTTTATTTTACCCAATTAAAATTTTGCAATATCCAATTGCTTCAGAAATGATGGAGTAACACTACTCAATTACTAATTCCTTATCTGGAGCGCTGAGAAAGGTTCATGTTTTTGAGGGGTACATTCTCTATCAATGTTACTTGTTTATCAGAGGGATGGTTTGATTGAAATATTTTTATGCCACTGGTCTCGAAGAGCCGGGTGGCATATTGTTTTTGCACCGTCCGTCTGTCCGTCCGTCCGTCCGTCCGTCCGTCCGTCCGTCCGTCCGTCCGTCACACTTTTCGGTTAACCACTTTGTCACAGTTTCTCAAATATGCTGCAGGTGGCATCCGCGTTCGACAGACGCATTTCTTGTTTAGATTTAATGTGAGTAATAGCCAAAAGTTTGTCGGCAGCAAAACGTGGAACAGACAGTAGTGGGTAGGGCATTGGACTTCAATGCAGGGGTTACGAGTTCAATCCTCGCCTACTGTCTATTTCACGAAACCTGTCCAAATTCTATGCCGATATAAACAATGCAAAAACAATATTTTTTTTGATAATACTAAATCTTATCAAAATGGGTAGTAGGTTTTTGTCGCGCCGACCTGAAGTGACCTTAGCTGTTGGTAGGCCATTAAACACCAACAAGCAAACAAACTGCTTTCAAACAGCGAGATATAGTCGGCACATTGGAGTACGTACGTATGTGCGGTTAAAGTTTTTGGTTAAAGTTTATTGGTGTACTATCAAAGCCTCGGCGGGTGCGCGACATGCATACCGCGGCCATCTTGTTCTGTATAAGTTAATTCTGGAATTGCCCTTAATTTAACCAATTTACTTGCAGCTGATTTGCCGCCATTGCACATTGGTCCTAACAATCGTCTCATTGTGACGAGTAACCGCCGGGAATTGACGGTGCCCAACATTTTGCGGGATGACAGTATGTGCCTCCAGTGTATGGTGAAAAATGACTACGGCGTTCTGTTTGGTGATGGCTGTCTCACCGTTATTGGTAAGTGTCTCATGGGGCCATTTCACTAAACTTTGTGCAAAATTATGATAGTCTGTAAATTTCTCATAAAAAATTGATGGATTTACATTTATTGAGCATAGGCTGCATATGCAGCATATGCTCAATAAATGTAAATCCATCAATTGAAATTCGTAGACGATCCTAAATTTGCACTTACGAACATTTTAGTCGTACAAAGTTTAGTGAAACGGGCCCCTGTTGTGTGCGAGTGTTGGGTTAATTGTGACTGGGGAGATGGGGCGTATGTGTTTTATGACCAGTGTAGCTTCTGATCCAGTAGCACACTCATGTGAAATGGGGCTTATGAGTTTTGCAGGGATGTGAATTTTCCTCTTATTAGTTGATTTCATCTTTTTTTATGCCCCCTGTTCGGTAGAGGCGGAGTCATATAGTGTTTGGACTGTGTGTCCGTCTGTCCGTCTGTCTGTCTTACCGTCTTACCGTCTATGTGTTCGGCACATTAAGAAGTTCGCCGGAGTTTCTCAATTATGTCATTACTTCTATATCTTGTGAAGGATTACTTAAATATGTAAACACAGCATACTTGAGGACAAGTGACATCCATCCATACTGCCCTTATTATGACCTTGACCTTTTGACCTTCACAACTTTGAATGTTTTCACACATTAAGAAGTTTGCCAGAGTTTCTCATTTCTGTCATAACTTTGATATCCCTTGAAGAATTACTTAAATAGTTCAACACACCATACTTGTGGACAAATATCACACATCCATGCTGCTCTTAATATGACCTTGACCTTTTGACCTTCACAACTTTGAACTGTTTCAAACATCAACATTTTACGGTATGTGATTTTACAGACAATATCGAGGCGACCCTGCTACCGAACGACACATACATAGTGGGACCAGGCGACATACTGAACATCGGTGTAGACGCGACCACCGACCCTCTCTACCAGAACCAGATGAAGTACGGCTGGATCGTGTACGACAAGGAAGACGACTCGATCGCGTACAGCATCAGACACAGCATGTTCAAAGACCAGTTCGGTATCTCTATCACTGGAAAGAATTTGACGATAAATTTCCCCAACATTGTGGGAGATGATGAATTGAAGCTGTTCTGGTATAAAGTCTATGATGGGATGATCGGCGCTAAATACGCGCTAAATATCAGCCACAGATACGACGAATTCATCTTCAATTTTACGGTTGAAGGCAAAGTCATTGTAAAACCAAGTAAGTCATGAATATTTGTATATTGATTTCCAGTAACCTCCGAAGGGAAGCACTTTAATGTCACTCTTTTTATTAGCTCACCTGAGCGAAGCTCATGTGAGCTATTGTTACCGCAATGTGTCCGTCGTCGTCCGTCGTCGTCGTCGTCTGTGAACATTTTCAAACGTCTTCTCCTCGGTAACCATTGGGCCTATGGTCACCAAACTTCATGGTCATGGTCCTTAGGTAGGGGGATTACAAAATTGTTAAAATGACGTCATTACGTAATCCAAGATGGCCGCCGTCTAAAAATAGCACAAATTCTTAAAAAATCTTCTTCTCAAGAACCGCCAGCCGGATTTCGACAAAACTTGGTAGGAATGATCGATGTACATTGCTCTTTCAAAGTTGTTAAAATGGTGACCCTGGGGTTAAAAATGGGCGTGACCCATGGGGTCAAATTGGGGTCAAATTTTATTTTTGACTGAATATGGTCATTTCATATATCAAATTGAAGGTATCAATGAGGTGATCACTCTGGTGCATTTTTTGTCGAAATCGGATTGTTATGTCATCCAAGATGGCCGCCGAAAGGTCAAAAGGTCGTTCTTTTATTAGAGATTTCAAAATTCTTCTTCACATGAACCGCTTGGCCCATGGTAGCCAAACTTAAAAGTTATGGTCCATGGGTGAAGCCTTTTCAGATTTGTTAAAATGGAGGTCATCGCTAATCCAAGATGGCCGCCGTCTAAAAATAGCATAAATTCTTAAAAAATCTTCTCATGAACCACTTGCCGGATTTCGACGAAACTTGGTAGGAATGATTGATGTACATTGCTCTTTCAAAGTTGTTAAAATGGTGACCCCGGGGTCAAAAATGGGTGTGGCCCGTGGGGTCAAATTGGGGTCAAATTTTATTTTTGACCGAATATGGTCATGTCATATATCAAATTGAAGGTATCAATGAGGCGATCACTCTGGTGCATTTTCTGTCAAAATCGGATTGTTATGTCATCCAAGATGGCTGCCGAAAGGTCAAAAGGTCGTTCTTTTATTAGAGATTTCAAAATTCTTCTTCACATGAACCGCTTGGCCCATGGTAGCCAAACTTAAAAGTTATGGTCCATGGGTAAAGCCTTTTCAGATTTGTTAAAATAGAGGTCATCGCTAATCCAAGATGGCCGCCGTCTAAAAATTGCATAAATTCTTAAAAAATCTTCTTCTCATGAGCTTGCCGGATTTCGACGAAACTTAGTAGGAATGATCGATGTACATTGCTCTTTCAAAGTTGTTAAAATGGTGACCCTGGGGTCAAAAATGGGCGTGACCCGTGGGGTCAAATTGGGGTCAAATTTTATTTTTGACCGAATATGGTCATGTCATATATCAAATTGAAGGTATCAATGAGGCGATCACTCTGGTGCATTTTCTGTCGAAATCGGATTGTTATGTCATCCAAGATGGCCGCCGAAAGGTCAAAGGAAAATGTCTTCTTTTATTAGAGATTTCAAAATTCTTCTTCACATGAACCGCTTGGCCCATGGTAGCCAAACTTAAAAGTTATGGTCCATGGGTGAAGCCTTTTCAGATTTGTTAAAATGGAGGTCATTGCTAATCCAAGATGGCTGCCGTCTAAAAATAGCATAAATTCTTAAAAAATCTTCTTCTCATGAACCGTTAGCCGGATTTCAACGAAACTTGGTAGGAATGATCGATGTACAATGCTCTTTCAAAGTTGTTAAAATGGTGACCCCGGGGTCAAAAATGGGCGTGGCCCGTTGGGTCAAATTTTATTTTTGACCGAATATTGTCATGTTATATATCAAATCAAAGGTATCAATGAGGCGATCACTCTGGTACATTTTTTGTCCAAATCGGATTGTTATGTCATCCAAGATGGCCGCCGAAATGTCAAAAGGTCGTTCTTTTATTAGAGATTTCAAAATTCTTCTTCACATGAACCGCTTGGCCCATGGTAGCCAAACTTAAAAGTTATGGTCCATGGGTGAAGCCTTTTCAGATTTGTTAAAATGGAGGTCATCGCTAATCCAAGATGGCCGCCGTCTAAAATAGCATAAATTCTTAAAAAATCTTCTTCTCATGAACCGCTAGCCGGATTTCGACGAAACTTGGTAGGAATGATCGATGTACATTGCTCTTTCAAAGTTGTTAAAATGGTGACCCCGGGGTCAAAAATGGGCGTGGCCCGTGGGGTCAAATTGGGGTCAAATTTTATTTTTGACTGAATATGGTCATGTCATATATCAAATTGAAGGTATCAATGAGGCGATCACTCTGGTGCAATATTTGTCGGAATCGGATGATTATGTCATCCATGATGGCCACCAAAAGGTCCATTTATTCAAGATTTTTATCGTCTTTTTCTCAGGAACCACATGGCCGATGCTGGGTGAAGCATTTTCAGATTTTGTAAAATGAGAGTCATCGCTTAATACAAGAAGACCGCCATCTAAAAATAGCACAATTTTTTTAAAACACATGAACTAAATGTCACATTCTCCTCTGGTGTTCATGGAGTCAGATGAGCGAATTAGGGCCATCATGGCCCTCTTGTTAAATTTTCGACCACATGGTCTTTATCACAATAGTGTGAAACTACAATTTCACACTATTTTGATGAAGACCATGTGATCGAAAATGTACACTTGATAAAGACCATGTGGTCGAAAATTTAATAAAAAGAGTGACTTTAAACCAAAGTCATATTTGTATATTTGGCCATTTATGGCATTTGTAACAATTATAGATTGTATGTCACTTGCAAGTCTGATATACAGGACCGTTGCTTTATGCCACCCTCTGAAACATGGTGTGGGATTTGTGTGGTTTCCGAAATTGCGAACGGCGTGACATCATGTTTTTTTTTAGATATGTTTACTGTAGATTTGATAATGGAATGACAGATTTTTATTAAACATAGCACAGCAAATACGAAACTGGTTGCCCTTTAATGTATAATTTGCTTTAATTTCATAATTCTGTCATTTTGACGAAGAATCGGGTTACCGTTAATGTAAATAGAAATCTAGAGCATGCATGTGATTGTAAGGTATAAATGATACTCGATTCTTCATGAAAGGTATAAGTTCTTATAAAGAACATTCAACACATGAAATGCCTATGTCATCGTCTTTGATTCGCTTTTTTCATCAAAATCCGTCTTACATGACAGATCTTAACTAAATGTAGTGTACATAGTCGTCATGGCAAGAGGAAGAACCGTATTGATTTTCAAAATAATCCTGGGGTAAACTTCGTACGACTACAATGTTTGTAGGTGCAAAATTATGATAGTCTGTAAATTTTACATTAACAATGTTTTCTTGTAAACAATTATTGGATTTACATTTGTTGAGCATAGGCTGCATATGCAGCCTATACTCAATAAATGTAAATTCATCAATTGAAATTTCCAGACGATTCTAAATTTGCACTTGCGAACATTTTATTCGTAGGAAGTTTAGTGAAACGGGCCCCATATGAGTTGCCTCCTTGTGCCGGCCATTCTTATAATTTTCACATTCTGTATCCGTGTTGTCGCGACAACTTCAGTTCTACATGACTTATCTTAACCAAATTCTCTATTCATATTCATAATGGCAAGGAATTCATTCACACATTGTTCTACCAAGTCTTCTTCCCTTGTTTACAGATCATGCCTTGAGTAAAATCTCTCTAAACCAGTAAAATGCCAGCCTTTAAAATTTGATAGTATTTCTCAGGGTGTACATAGAGAATACTAGGTATAATAATTTGCCTCCGATATGTTAACCTACGGCTACAATTTGACCCGTTCAAAAAATGTGAACAACCGAAGTGCATACCTAAACCTGTTGGGATGTTATGTCAAAATTTAGTAAACTTTATTTATACCTTTAAACAAATAATCCTTGATGTAGAAAAGCTTTCAAATTTACAAGATATACATGTAAATGTCAGATAAACACCTTGACACGGTAAAATATAAATTTCTGCATGTGTATGTTCTTTATTAATAGTTTATTGATACAGCTTTGACAGTTTTATATCGCTAACATGTCAAACACGCCGGATAACCGATTGCAAAAATCACTCTTCCATGCGTTACATTAAAGAGATGGGGTTAAATTGCTACCCTATTTCACCATCATGGCAAAGTATACTTATCTAGCAAAGTATACTTTGAGGGAGAAATTTTCAATTTAAGGATAAATTTATTAATTTTTAGCCAGGTTTTTAAAAAAAACGACAGGCTGTTGGATTGGCAAAAGCGCGGCGGGCGGCGGGCAGCGTCCACTATCAATGTTAAGTTTTCGTGTTTTCATCCATTTCTTTGTTACTGTACCACATAGGACCAACAAACTTTCACAGCTTCATAACCAAGGGGTGCCCACCACATATCACTATCCAACATGTTACCTTTTTTTGAACTTGACCCATTTTTTCCGTGCAGTCGACTTTCAATGTTAACTTTTCGCGTTTACAATGTTAACTTTTCGTGTTTAAATCTATTTCTTTGGTACTGTACCACATAGGACCAACAAACTTTCACAGCTTCATAACCAAGGGGTGCCCACCACATATCACTATTCAACATGTTACTTTTTTTTTCTGAACTTAACCCATTTCAGCCCTTCCAGCGGTCCTATAATTCCTATATATTTTGGGCAAAATTCCTATAATTCCTATATATTTTTTGGGTAAGCAAAAGGTTGCTTTTTCTTTGGTTAAAATAGAACTTTTTTATTAAATTTGTTGCACTAAATTCATCATGCAATTTAAAGGACATCCATAAGTATTTATTAATGTGATGTTGACATCATTTCAACAAAATTAATTTATGTAGTACCATGATGTGTGCCAATTCATGCTTAATTGTTTTTCAAAAATCCCTTTTTTAATGTAATAAGTTAAGGTAAATGACTTATTTGCACAAATAAATGATTTGTGGTGGAATGCGGCTGGCTAGAAGGGGTGTTGGGAGGCCAGATATAGTGTCCTATATTTTTAAAAAAAGAATCCTATATTTTTTTTTCATTGTGCTGGAAGGGCTGCCATTTTTTCAGCGCTGTCGACTTAGCCATTTTCAATGTTAACTTTTCGCGTTTACAATGTTAACTTTTCGTGTTTAAGTCTGTACTGTACTTTGGTACTGTACCACCTAGGACCACCAAACTTTCACAGCTTCATAACCATGGGGTGCCCACCACATACAACTATCCAACATGTGACCATTTTTTTTACTATGACCTATTATTTCTACGTAATGGACTTAGCCATTTTCAACGTTAACTTTTTAACGTACGTCTGGTTAAAAATGTTTGGTTAAAGTTTTTCGTTATACTATATCTGCAACTGCTTCGCCCATTACCTTGAAACTTCACATGGGTGTTTAACATCATCCATATTTTCATTATACCCCCCAAACGTGCGGCCCCGTGCCCAATGTCAAGGTCAAATTACTTTTTGTTAAAGTTTTTTCGTGTACTATATCTCTGCAACTGCTTCACCCATTACCTTGATACTTCACATGGGTGTTTATCATCATTGTCGCGCCCGTTTGCGGAAAGCGCGATATAGTCGGCATTTTGGCATACGTCCGTCCGTCCATCCATCCGTACGTCCGTGTGTCCGGTTAAAGTTTTTTTATTAAACTTTTTCCATCTACTATATCTCTTTGTTTAGTGTCCATGCCTCGCCCCAAGGTGCGACATGTAGGCCACGGCCATCTAGTCTACAAAATGTGGGTATAATTATGTTATCCAAGTGTCTATGCTTGGAAAAAACCTGGCCTTCGTGGCTTTGCCTCGTTTCTTGTTATTATACTGAATTGATTACATTATCACAGCCATTTTGGCTGTGATAATGTAATAAATTCAGTATAATAATTCTGCATACTTTTAATCATCAAATATATGCAGTCGTTAAGTTCTATATGACATAATGCATTTCGGGAAAAATAAATGATTACTCCATCGAAGTATACTTAGCAATTTTTGATGAAATCGGCTACAGATACTCACCAGAGCATAACCTGACTGACTAACTGACTAACCCGGCAGCATGTTGGCTATATTACAGCGCCGGCACCAGTTATCCAGGCGTCGACCAACCTGTGGTTTATTGCTGTGATTCTGGCCATCATCGTGGTGTTTGTCCTCATAGCCCTCATCATCTGCTACATGCACCGGAACCGGGGAGGAACGTATCTTGGTAAGTACGCACTACTTGTCCATCCCTCTATTTAACCCTTAGACCGCTACTCACAACAACTGTCGTCTGCTGTTGCTTTTATATCTTGCCTCATTTCTCAATAAAAACATGGTTTGACAGCACTTCAGAATCATTTCCAATGGAAATGATTCTGAAGTGCTGTCAAAGCATGTTGTAAGTGCTGCATGTTTTTGATGATAAAAATGGAAAATAGAAAATAAACAGCAGACGACAAAAAAATTAAGATAGCGGTCTAAGGGTTAAGGCAAATATGTTAATCCTTCTTTCACTTCTACATGTACACCATTGACTTGATTCATGATAATCTTTGGACTACTGTATTTTGCCGTGTATAAGTCGCATATTTTACCCAGATTTGTATAGCTTACATGAAAAGGTTGTTAGGGTTGGCTGAAGTGGAGGATATGGAGGCCAACATTAATTTAGAGTTCACATGTTAAGGCTTTGATCTTGAAGCAATGAATACCACACATTTAAGTTAATGACATCGCTAATTTTTTGTTGGGGGGGGGGGAAATGGCATTTTCTCAGGCAAATGTCAGGGAATTTTATATCGGCTTCTGTGTGGGAACCCTGAATGATATTCACTGGTGATTTCTGTATGACCTTGCCAATGACCTTTACCATGACCTTTTGTGATTTGTATAACCTTGAAAATTACACTGCCAATGGCTTTTACGATGACCTTGAAAATTACATTACCGATGACATTGAAAATGACCGACCTTCACTGGTGATTTTCTGTATGACCTTGACACTGACCTTGTATTACAGTGGACAAGAAGGAGCACCAGGCAGGTCACGACCCCGAGCAGGAACTCAAGGACAGTGGCTTCCAGGACGTCGGCCGAGTGTGAGTACCGACACCTGACTATAGACACCAGGGGCCCGTTTCACTAAACTTTGTACGACTAAGAAGCTCATAAGTGCAAAATTGGCATCTGCTGTTTTTCATTTTTGCTTTAATTCTTAACAAAAAACTGGTTTTGACAGCACATGAGAATCGTCTCCACTGGAGACGATTCTCATGTGCTGTCAAAACCAGGTTTTTGTCGAGAAATATTGAAAATAAAACATTTCCAGCAGACGACAACATTTGATGGATTTACATTTATTGAGCATAGGCTGCAATTCAGTGTAGTAAGGGTTATAATGGCATGAACCCGTAGGTACAAAATGGTAGCATAAGAGAAACGCGTTAATGTGGGAAATGCATTCATAGAAAGCTTCGTGCAAATATTTTTGTTGTAAGAAGTTTAGTGAAGCGGGCCCCTGGCTATAGACGCTCGTCATATAATAGTTACTGGACTTGGAAAATGACTGCCCATAAGAGCTACTCCCGCGGCATCATCAACATTAGAATTTTGCAGAATTTGTCAGATTTATGTCCCCTTGCTTAACCCATTACATGCGGAATACACCTTTATGGGTATGAATTTTTTATTTCTCAATGAACTTATATGTTGCGGCCACTCATTTGAACCGTCTCGATGAGACGGTTCAAATGGTGGTCACGACATGTACTTTTAAGTACATTTAAAGAAAATATTAATGATTTTCCCAAATCAAAATGGCATATCCTCGGCATAAAATGGGTTACTCAACAACTGTTTGCTTTTTGCAGCTCAACTAAGTAAATTTTCAACTTTATTACAGTATTTCACTACTCAATTTGAAAATCAATGCATATTTTCACATGGCTGTGAGTATTCTGTACTCCCACTTTTAATAATAAATGTGTATTCTGCTAAAATATGTTCGTAAAATACGCCTGATGATGGGATGGCATGTCGCACATAAGACGCAGGTCTAGCCCAGAGGTCAAAGGTAAAGCAAAAATGAGAGAATTCTTGTCCGGACTGTTATGGATGGAGGGATTTCGAAATAACTCAAGTGTTCTGTGTGTGTGTCGTGTTTAGATCATTCGCTAGCATACTACTATGTATACGCTGTACATACTACTATGTATACGCTGTACATACTACTATGTATACGCTGTACATACTACTATGTATATGCTGTGCTGTACATACTACTATGTATACGCTGTACATACTACTATGTATACGCTGTACATACTACTATGTATACGCTGTACATACTACTATGTATATGCTGTGCTGTACATACTACTATGTATACGCAGTACATACTACTATGTATACGCTGTACATACTACTATGTATACGCTGTACATACTACTATGTATACGCTGTACATACTACTATGTATACGCAGTACATAATACTATGTATACAGCGTATACTACTATGTATGACCTGTACCATACTACATGTATACGATGTACATACTACTATGTAGAAACCAAGTACATAAACTACTAATGTATACGATTACAACAATACTATATATATACCGCTGTACAAACAACTATATACGCAGTACATACTACTATGTACTGTATACTACTATGTATCGCTGTACATACTACAAGTAATACGCATACATACTACTATGTATACGCAGTACATGACTACTCATGTACGCAGTATCTATATGTATACGCTGTACATACTACTATGTATACGCTGTACATACTACTATGTATACGCTGTACATACTACTATATATACGCTGTACATACTACTATGTATACGCAGTACATACTAGTATACATAGTTCCCAGGGGGCCGTTTCACTAAACTTTGTACGACTAAAATGTTCGTACGTGGAAATTTAGGATCGACTGCAAATTTCAATTGATGGATTTACATTTATTGAGCATAGGCTGCATAATTATGCAGCCAATGCTCAATAAATGTAAATCCAATAATTGTTTACAAGAAAATGTTGCTAATGTGAAATTTATAGACTATCATAATGTTGCACTTACAAACATTTTAGTCGTACAAAGTTTAGTGAAACGGCCCCCAGATGAGCTAATGTGACATGGAGTAGTCACGCTTGTCCACCATCTTTGTGGCCAAATCTAAATGGGAGAAATTTTGATATTGATTAAACATAAATACTCCAATATGAATTTTAGTGCTTAAACAAATGAACAAAATATATGGAAAGACAACTGTTCTTTGCTGCGTGCAAAATTTAATAATTGGGCGAAAATGGGATTATTTCCACTATTTGTCTACAGGGCCTGATGGAATATTGCCTCCCAAAATGGCCGACAGTGTTTACCTGTATCCAACAAAGGGTGGTAACTTTTAACATGATGACACAACATGATGTCACGTCATGTTGTGTCATCATGTTAAAAGTTACCTCCCTTTGTTGGATGCAGGTCATACTGGGATTCCGCTGGCGATCGCCACTTTCGCAATTGGCAATAAAAATAAACAGTTGGCGATAAAAAATTACAACTTTTTATTATTTTTGTTTAAATTTTCAATGTTTTTTTAGCCAGGTTTTTTGGAAAAAAATCCAGGCTATTGGATTGGCGAAAGCCGGGCGGCGTCCACAATCAATGTTAAGTTTTCGTGTTTGAGTCCATTTCTTTGTTACTGTACCACCTAGGACCACCAAACTTTCACAGCTTCATAATCAAGGGGTGCCCACCACATATCACTATCCAACATGTTACTTTTTTTTTAACTTTAGCCATTTTTTCCGCGCAGTCAACTTAGCCATTTTCAATGTTAACTTTTCGCGTTTACAATGTTAAGTTTTCGTGTTTAAGTCCATTTCTTTGGTACTGTACCACCTAGGACCACCAAACTTTCACAGCTTCATAATCAAGGGGTGTCCACCACATATCACTATCCAACATGTTACTTTTTTTTTAACTTGACCCATTTTTTCCGCGCAGTCGACTTAGCCATTTTCAATGTTAAGTTTTCGCGTTTACAATGTTAAGTTTTCGTGTTTAAGTCCATTTCTTTGGTACTGTACCACGTAGGACCACCAAACTTTCACAACTTCATAACCAAGGGGTGCCTACCACATACAACTATCCAACTTGTGACCATTTTATTTACCTTCACCTATTATTTCTACGTAATTGACTTAGCCATTTTCAACGTTAACTTTTTAACGTACGTCTGGTTAAAGTTTTTTGGTTAAAAGTTTTTCGTTATACTATATCTCTGCAACTGCTTCGCCCATTACCTTGAAACTTCACATGGGTGTTTATCATCATCCATATTTTCATTCAGAGCCCCAACTGTGCGGCCCCTGTGCCCAAGGTCAAATTACTTTGAATTTTTTTGTTAAAGATTTTTTGTGTACTATATCTCTGCATGCAACTGCTTCATCCATTACCTTGATACTTCACATGGGTGTTTATCATCATTGTCGCACCCGCTTGCGGAAAGCGCGATATTGTCGGCAATTGGCATATGTCCGTACATCCGTGTGTCCGGTTAAATTTTTTTTTTTTTTTTTTTAAGTTTTTCCATCTACTATACCTATTTTTTTAGTGTCCATGCCTCGCCCCAAGGCGCAACATGCAGGCCACGGCCATCTAGTCTACAAAAAGTGGGTATAATTATGTTATCCAAGTGTCTATGCTTGGAAAAAACCTGGTCTTCGTGGCTTTGCCTCGTTTCTTGTTATTATACTGAATTGATTACATTATCACAGCCATTTTGTCTGTGATAATGTAATAAATTCAGTATAATAATTCTGCATACTTTTAATCATCAAATATATGCAGTCGTTAAGTTCTATATGACATAATGCATTTCGGGAAAAATAAATGATTACTCCATCGAAGTATACTTTGCAATTTTTGATGAAATCGGCTACAGATACTCACCAGAGCATAACCTGACTGACTAACTGACTAACCCGGCAGCATGTTGGCTATATTACAGCGCCGGCACCAGTTATCCAGGCGTCGACCAACCTGTGGTTTATTGCTGTGATTCTGGCCATTATCGTGGCTTTACCTCGTTTCTTGTTATTTATAAAAAAAAATTGAAGTGGCGATTTTTTTATTTTCCCCAGCGGAATCCCTGGTCATCATGTGGGAACTATGTATTACATGTATGTAACTTGTACCTTTACAATGAAGCCTCCCTTAGGTGAATCTTACCTCCGTAACTGGGATTAACACGGAGGCAAAGTGACCCGACGATGCACAGGTATTCGGCGTGTATCAGCTTTCATCGGTATAACGTTCTATATATGAACAAGGCTTCTAACTTTGGTCGGACACGACCTCGTATCATAACACATTCCGCGAATATATTAACACTAATATGAATATTTTGGCGGAAAGTGCACACGTTCATTTGAGAATTATTGTTATCTTGCTAAAATAACATAGTTAGAACATATTTATGCAAATAATATCGAGTTACAGCTCCTTTTCCTAGGTCGGACATAACCTCGTATCATAACAAGTGAAATAATGTGTTAAAGGCTCTATTGTCAATACTGTAGTGGTAAGTTCATATGCTCATTTGAGAATTACCGATATCCTCCAGAAATACATTGAATGCATAGAAAATTACACTTTTAAACATGTTATTTTGTTATGATACGAGGTCGTGTCCGACCAAAGTTCATATATGTAGAGTTATACCGATGAAAGCGAAACACGCCAAATGCCTGTGATCCAATTTAGTAAGACTGCCTGGCAGGACACTGTCATTCAGTATTCAAAGATTTTATACTCCCGGTCTCGATAGAGCTTCTTGTGAGGACGTCCATGTGTTTGCTTGTGGGTCCATTTAAGAAATTGGTCATTTCCCCAATATACCCACCAGGGGTATTTGTGTGCCGACAGGCCACATCTCCTTGTTATTGTAATGTCAGAGCTGAATGGTCAGTGTTTAACCCATTGCATGGGCAATACAACTTTATGGGTATAATTTGTTTTAATAAATATTTTATTTTTGTTATTTCTCAATGAAAGTATATGTTGTGACCACTCATTTGAACCGTCTCGACGAGACGGTTCAAATGGTGGTCACGACATATACTTCTGAGTGCCTAGAAGGAAAATATTTAGAACTTTCCACAAACAAAATGGTGTATCCTTAGCATGAAATGGGTTAACCCCCTATGCAGGTGCATTGTTGTCTGTATATGATTATGACCTTGATGTTTAACCATCAGTAGTGGTTCATTATCTGACATAAAATCAACATCATTATATTTGGTACAACATGGGTGTTGTATCGTTTACAGCTGTCGTGTCATTGACAGGTATGACTATGACAATTTTAAGTATTAGGTAAGTATGGCAACTGCTCTCGTGGGCCACCCTTTGTTTCAGACAAACCATGTTATTTTGTACCAAAGGATGTGCGATATCTTGTGAAAAATATTTGCAAAATTTACATTATTTACAGTTTCTGTAAATATTGATCATGAAAACACATCTATATCACAGGTTGAAGTAACGGAATATTAAATTAAAGTAACATTAAATATGCCTAAAAGCATCAATAAATGAAAATAAAAAAAGCTAAAAACTTTTTTTTACTCCCTCCATATAGACTCCATATGGCATAATTATGGAGTCTATATGGAGGGGGAGGAAAAAATATTTTAGCTTTTTTTTTCTTCATTTATTGATGCTTTTAGGCATATTTAATGTATTTATAGACCTCGGTCCGTTACTTCAACCTGTGATCTACGTAGGTACAAAACCACATGGCTTATCTCATTTATGATACTTACATTATAGGGGTTGTTTGGCCCTAAATTGTAATGGTGGGCCGCTCGTCAAACAACATTTGATGTTTTCTACTGCCTAAGTTTATCTTATCCTCTACTGAACCAATCCATGGGATTTTGTACCGAAGAAGATGTGTGCTTTTTCAGGAAAAATATTTATAGAAACTCTGATATCTGCTGGAATTAACTTTATGAAACATCACACATCTTCTTAGTTAAATTCAGATGGATTGTCTCATTTGAACATGTGCGATATCTCCGTATTTTCCGTAAATGATGTTGAAAGTTGACGAAAAAAAATTGTCATCTTTCGACGTCATTTACAGAAAATATCAAAGTTTCTGTAAATATATTTCATGAAAAATCGCACATGTTCTTAGGTACAAAATCACATGGCGTGTCTCATTTATGTTATTAGACCGTCAGAACTTGGTGGGTTTGACGGATATATTTACTGAATTACGCATGTACATTAGATAATTCTACCATCAATTAAAACTTCTCTTCTATATTGCACATACTGTTTGTCTTGCTTCAGTTTCATCATTGGAAATTTGTCTCACTATGTGACATGATTTTAAACTTGTAATGAGGTCAAGGTTACATACTTGGAGCATTCACAACCTTAACGCTCTGGGCCCGGTTGCTCAAAGCTTCTGTTAGCTTAACAGACTGTTAAATCCTTAGCATTGCTAAGGATTTAACAGTCTGTTAAGCTAACAGAGGTTTTGAGCAACCACGCCCAGGTAAATTTTGTATAATTTCTGTTTCCCTTTCAAAAACTACTTCAAATTTCTCACAAGCATTCGTCTGATGGTCCTCTATTATTCTGTGACAAGTCCATGATCCTCCAGCCTTTTTTGTTTTCTCATTTTCTTTGACTGCCAGCGGGGATACAGTATTTGTTTTTATGACAGGCCAAATTTCTGATGTTTTTGTAGTAAAATATAAATATCTACTGAAAAGCACATTCTTCCAAATTGTTTTTGTGTTTATATTATTCCTCTGCATGAAATATGTGGTACGTACATGCTGACACAATGGAGCGTATGACCAACAAACGCTCAGATCAGATCTGGTTACAGATCGTGGCCTATGGTGTTTGCCAGTTTCTTACTGAAGTGTGTTTACTACAAATTACACAAAAAAATGTGAGCTTGAATCTCCAAACTCGTGTCTCATCTTTGAAAAGCCATATAAAATGTGTTTTCGGAGCTTTAACAGAAAATATCCCCTTTTCATAAATGGACTAGTCTGAAAACCTTTTTGTGATGGTTCAAGTTGTATTGGTTGCAAAATTAACATATCAAAATCCATTCCAGATACTTAGGGGTGAAAGGGTTAAAAAGCTGTCAATAATCCTGAAAATGCTCTTGAATTTCAACTGGAAAATTAACCAACATCAGTACACAATATTGGATTTTGACGTTGCTATGGAAGTGTGCAGTAAGACCGTTTATTGAAAAATGTCTTGAGATCCCTTTTGTCAGCCGCTACTAATTGTTATGCCCTCTGGTTTCTGAAGTGTCGGGAGGTACCGTATATAGTGTTTGGACTGTGTATCCGTCCATATGTGTCGTCCATCTGTGTGTCAGTGAGTCCAGTTAACTCTTTGCATGCTAGCGGCGAAAATATCCGCCAAACAAATTAGGACTATATGTTTTATTTCTCTCTGTAATTCATGATATTTACGAGGAGAAATAAAAGAAAATATGATGAATTTTTGTCCGCTAGTTTTGAACTATTTATAGCCCACAAGTTTCCCAGCATGCAAAGAGTTAATTTAATAAGAAGAGTTAATCCAATCTATGACCAGAGGCATTTGTCAGCCGACAGCCAGATTTTCACGTCGTTTCTGTATGTTGTACCGTGGCCATGTTCTGTAGCCGATTTCACCAACATTGCAAAGTATACTTATTTATTTTTCCTGAAATGCCTTATGTCATATAGAACTAACTAATGCATATATTTCATGATTAAAGGTATGCAGAATTATTATACTGAATTTATTACATGATCACAGCCAAAATGGCTGTGATAATGTAATAAATTCAATATAATAAACATTAATAAATTTATCCTAAAATTGAAAATTTCTCCCTCAAAGTATACTTTGCTAGAAAAGTATACTTTGCAATGTTGGTGAAATAGGCTACTGATGGAAGGTATCTCGCTGTCGTACTCATTCCAACCTGCAGTCGCTCACACGCTCATTTTGTCAACATTTACAATAAGCATTTAACTATTGACAGTGTTTTTGATTCGCTAACATGGCCAATTTACATTTGCTACAAAATCAAGAACCCCGCGAAGACAAAAACAATACCTACACACTTATATATTGCATATGGGTGAATTGACTGTTTGGAATTAAAGCTCTGTAGTGTTCATACATTTCACTGAATTTGATCACGGGTAATTCTAGCGTGTCTTGGATGGTCAATTATTGTTTTTATATACATGAAACACCTTTCTAAACGATGTACAAAACAATTCAAATGCGCCCGGGTCTGAAGATTATGTAATTTAGAAAGGTACAAAAATATAGCAATTCGCCAATGTTGTATGAAAATCCCACACAAAGTCGTAAATTCATACTTGCCTATACAATGTGTTACAGCGTGTCGAAACCACCGTTTGGGCAGTGTTTTCGGCATAGATTAACATAAATCTCAAAGATTTAAGTGTAAACTGTACCAAAAACGTGTCGCACACACTGCTAGTTACTGGAGACTGACATCATTTTCCATTTTAATAGCCAACCAAATGACTGCGTGTCATGTGATTCAATATTTTCAAAGACGGCGGCTAACATTTATTGATGAGGAGTGAATGTGTTTGATTTTAAAAAGTGAATTTAGGTTAGTGTGATGCATTTTTTGTACAGTTTACACTCAAAATCTTTGAGATTTATGTTAATGTATTACCATCTGTAAAATCTATGCCAAAAACCCACCCCAAACAGCAGTTTCGACACACTTTAACACGTTATATATGCAAGTATGAATTTACAACTTTGTGTGGGATTTTCATACAACGGTGGCGAATGCTATATTTTTGTACCTTTCTAAATTACATAATCTTCAGACCCGTGCGCATTTCAATTGTTTTGTACATTGTTTAGAAAGGTGTTTCATGTATATGCAAACAATAAGTGATCATCCAAGACACGCTAGAATCACCTGTGAATTTGATTTCAACATAAACATGTGACTTGTGTTGTAAACATTAAATATATACCACAATGTTTACATCCTTACACCACAGAGGGTAAACTAATGCATTTTCACACAAACACAATTTAAGGGGTCAATGGAAGAAGGGGGCTAACTCCATGAGGGAGTTAGCCCCCTTCTTCCTCTGAGCCCTTCAAGTATGATGCTTATAATTGGCATAGCTGGAATTCTGCTTTGATCGTGCGATCACAGACAGATAGTCTATGTGCTGCAGTTTGCCTTGCAGGTCTGATTACATAATTACATGATGTACGTAATTAATGCTACATGTACTATATGTATAGGATAGGTATTGCTGAGCTTGCAGATTTCAAACCCCTTATTTGTAGAGCAGTAGATTTGCGCCAAAATAACACAATTGCATTGTATTTTTTAACTATGCAAGTTATGAACAGCAACTCGCTGTTGATGCATATTTCGTATGTGGCTGTGACTGGAGAAATGGGGCTTATGGGTTTTGTGACCAGTGTAGATTCAGGTCAGTCTGTGCATCCGGGGCTTATGGGTTTTGAGAATAGTGTAGATCCTAATGCCGGTCTGATCATAATCTGCACTGTTCGCCATCCTATCAATGAAACGTCCGTCCAGCACTATATATCGTTATCATTCTACAGTCACAGTCACAGTCACATTTGTGTAAAATTATGCACTATTCTGCATCTGACAGCAAAATGTGATATTGTCCCAGTCTCTTGGATTAAATAATGTCCATGTATTACAGGGATGATTATGATGACGATGAGAAAACGAGGCTGGATGAAGTGTCGCTAACGGAGAGTGTGAAGCCGTATGAATCGGACGAAGATATCACGGAAGAATATGGTGGCGACTTTGACTTCAGCAAGTTTAATGAAGACGGCTCGTTTATTGGACTGTATGGTGATAAGAAGAACAAATCGTCGAATAGCAAAGAGGCAGCGGTATAGCCGTGGAGTTTTATGTTGTAATAACAGGGCTCCAGATAAGCTATTAGTAATTGAGTATTGTCACTCCATCATTTCTGAAGCAATTGGGTATTTCAAAATTTTAATTGGGTAAAATAAAATCACACTATTGTTTACACATCAACAGACAGCAATTATTGAATAGTTTGCTTCGAAATGAAAACATATCATGGCATTTCATTAGACTTGTCTCCTTGGAGACAATTCTAATGAAATACCAAGATGTTTTTTCATGGAAAATAAGAAAAATCTGCTATATTTGTGGTCTGTTTATTGTTTTCTGCAGTATGATAAAGGTACCACAAAATTATTATTTCTTTTTGATACTCGCTACTTCCGATTTCAATTGTTTTTTTTTTAAATTTTAATTGGGTATTTTAGCCAATACGCAGCTTATCTGGAGCTCTGAATAATTTCATGATGTAAGATTGAACAATTTCATGATGTAAGATTGAACATGGGGAAACACAGAATTTTAATTGGCATCTGTTGCTAGGGTCACTAGTATTGAAACTCATTTTGAGCACATAGTTGGACACTTCGTTCTGTACAGTATGGCATGTTGTAGTTAATGCTTGCGTGCCATGCTAAATTAATAAAACTGCTTACATTTGAATCCAAATTCTACATATGTGTTCCAAAGTTTAAGCATTTTGCCTTACAATGTTATTGTAATATATGAATGGCAAATTGTAATTCAGATGAAACTGCTGTTCTTTACCTTGCTATTAAATAGTAGTAAGGCCATTAAGATTAGTATATTTGGCAAACAGCGTGTTCCCTGATCCGCGTCTACATCAGAGTACTAATTACAAATACATGTATCCTGTTTTGTGTCTTCCTATGTACGATCTTATACTCAGAGCTCCAGATAAGTTTTGTATCTAAAGAGTATTATACCACCAGATTTCAAATTCAATCCGTATTTTTTCTTTCACAGATGTATTATTGATTTTCTCCCTTATTAAATAGGGAACAAATGATAAAAAAAAATAAAGCAAATTTAAAAATTCACTTATTTGAGCTGTAAAAAGCAACTGCAGCTCAACTAAGTATTCTGCTAAAATAAGTGCAAAATACGCTAATACGCACCTTATCTGGAGCACTGTATACTTATGTGCTATTAATAGCGGTTCCAAACAGTTGTGCTATTAATAGCGGTTCCAAATGGTTTTAACATGTCGTGAGTTTCAAACTTGTCATAATTATATGCTGAGGGCTATTCATTCCATGGTAATAAAACACCACTTCCTTTTAACCCAAAAAAGGCGGGAAAAAATGTTGTCTGGCTGTTTTTTGCGGACACTCATTTTAATTCAGCACTTTATTAAAGGGTTAATATACATCTATTTTATGTTTAGTATGGATTTTAATATGTTTTTCATTTGTGCACAAACATCTATGTAGTGGCCTTTAATTGGAAACATTTCAATGAGATCATGTACATATGTAATTATACTTTCATGGACAAGTGAGGTAAAGGAAACGAGGAATATGTACCTGTGTCTGTGACTGGAGAAATGGGGCACTCACGGTGCCTGATAACGATCTCTATTGCTCGTTAGAAGCGTGATTGGTGTGCTATTGATGGAATGGCGAACATTGCAGATCCAGATCAGACTGCGGATGCACAGGCTGATCTGGATCTACACTGGTCGCACAACACATAAGCGCCTTTTCTCCAGTTACAGCCATATATTATGACGGAATTGTTAAAATTCTTCCATAGCACATCCAACACTAGATTCTATCGGAAATCATATATTATCCCCGTCGTTTTCACTGATGGCAAATGATGGTAAGCATGATTTTAGTCTGCCTACTCTAAAAAAATTTTGTGTTTGTTATATTTTTGCCATTTCATGTTCATCGATGTTTAAATGCAAACGCACGTGGTTGTAGTTACAAGTAGTTTACACATGTCCAATGTTGTGAATCTGTTGCACGTGTACATGTACACACAATACAGTTTTATTGTATCTGTTTTAACCCTTTTCATGCTGAGATACACCATTACGTTTGCGGAAAATCCTAAATATTTGCCTTCTAGGCACTCAGAAGTATATGTCGAGACGGTTCAAATGAGTGGTCACAAACATATACTTTCATTGAGAAATAATAAAAAATAAAATATTTAATAAAATGCATACCCGTAAAGGTGTATTCCGAAAGGAATGTGTTGAAGTATAAGTGTTAAAAAAACAGTTGTGATTTCAAATATGTTGTGTATTCACTGAAATCCATGCGTTGTAATTTTAAATGGTCAGTGTATGTTGTGTTGATTTAATAACTGTTCTTAGGTGAAAAGAGATTCTTGGGTGTCATATGAGAAGGTTTAGAAATGTTAAATTTTATGTGATATGTAACAGCTCCAGTTAAGGTGCGTAATTGGACCAAATTTTCTGGGTATTTTTCCTATTTCTTCACGAAAAGTGGCAAGTTGGGATTGCTTTAGAATCGTCTCATTGAGACGATTCTAAAGCACTCCCAACTTGCCAAAGAAATAACGAAAATCTCCCCAAAGTTGATCAAATTAACTGGAGCTCTGATGTAAGATGTAAATATGGTCAGATATTATGTTGATCATCGTAATTGTAAACACTTGAATATTTGGGAGTACATGTAACTGTAAATCGGCACAAATTCGGCAAAAAGAATTCACGTCCATACATTGCCAAATAGTTTTGCTGACGACAGCAAAGGTACTTCATTGATTGAATGGCGAACAGTGTAGACCCAGATCAGATTGCGGGCCATGCTTGTCGCAAACGTTGTATCGGTTACCCATTATGCAAGAGACTCTGTGTAGACCCATAATATACTTCAACATTGTTGTTGAATAGTTTTACATGTTATACGTGTGTGGAGGAAACGATTTGGAGATATAGTTTATATTCAGCAACACAAGTGCAATTGAGTTATCGTGTCGTGTTTTGTCTTGTATATTTTCTCTAGATAACACCAAGGACATTATTCATCCAGTTTCAAATGGGAGCAGGAAGCGGTCTGACAATACTAAACTACAAAAGGACTTATATTCATACATTCATGCATATAGTGCCTTTTTACCACAGATGTCTGAATCCTATATCCTCTCAATGAACTTCGTTGGTGCACAGAAATTTGTTCAGTTGTTTCAATATAAGTAGACGCATTATATGATCTTGATATGACGTTGGCTTGCAGAGCTCCAGTTAAGGTGCGTAATTTGTGGTGAAATTTTCTTATTTCTTCACCAAAAATGGCAAGTTGGGAGTCCTTTAGAATCGTCTCATTGAGACGATTCTAAAGCACTCCCAACATGCCATTTTTGATAGAGAAATAAGAAATTTGTCGCCAAATTACGCACCTTAACTGGAGCTCTGGATTTTACGCTGTGTCTTTCATCGATATTTCTCCCCGTAGATTTTGGATCAGGTCTTCCTCATTAATTAGCGTGTGGGATTTGAATATTATTGTTGTGTTTTTATTTTTTGTTTGGCTAACTAATTGTCTCGGACTTCAGCCAGACCTGTGTCACGTAGCAAGCATCGGCACAATCGTATATTAACTTTAAGCCGGTATACGGCGATAGTACCTATGCGCTACCCAAAGCAAGTCAATGAGTGTATCTGCTATTGACAAGCCCAGGAAAGTCGTTCCCTTGTCTACCAATAATAGTGAAATCATAATATATTATAATCAAAATACAGTCTGTCCACACGACCAGAGAAAGGGTAATAACACAACAAATAGGTGTGTAATAATATTATGCCGACAACTTTAGTATGGAAATTTGATATTATAATTCATTTATAACATAAAAACTGTCTACATATATGCAATGCGACTCAATAACAAATCAAAGGTGCATGGCCGTATGATAAAATAAAAAATATGTATTATCAGCCAGTGTAATTGCCAAGCTCTGTGCATGAATTATATTAGGTTCCCATAGCAACCACTCACAACACATGCACAAAACAAACCAAAACTACTTCGCTGTCAATATCATATTTGTCACATGAGGTATTGAGCACAATAATTGAAATTACATTTCTAGTTGTAAAACAAAACATCACAAAAGTGAACCGCAACGCAACTGTTCCAAATATGTATAATAGGGTGTATTATAGATACAATTAGATACTATATTATGTTTAAAAGTGGCATAACAGTAAATACGGTGGTACAATGCCATGTGAAAATGTACAATGCTAGCAGGAGTTGCATGTTGTATTGTCAACATTTACGGTGAGTAGTATTGTAAATTAGCATACTGTATATCAGGTGGTTAGGATTGAAATAGGTTTTAAATGCTGGAACAAACACGTTACTAACTCCCATCATAGATTATAATATATTGTATGTTACAATAATATAATGTCAAAATAATATAAACTTCACTTCTGTTGCTTCTGTGTTCATGGTAAAGGTCGGAAATTCCTATGTAAAGGAGTAACATTTCTCACATAACATAGCCAAATTTGAAATATCGTACAATATCACAATATATGGTAATATTATGTTGAGAACAATAAAATATACATATATGTATACGGTTTTGTCCTTGGGAGACAAAAATGGCGTGTTAAACGTTTTATACGTGCACGAACCCTCCAGGTCTTCCTCATTAATTAGCGTGTGGGATTTGAATATTATTGTCTGTTTTTTTGTTGTATTCACCTTATTTCTTTATCAAAACATGCAGCATGTGAGAATCATTCTCATATGAGGTGGTTTTCCTGAACTGTCAAACCTATCTTGAAGAAAACATTTTAATTGTAATTATGACAATATTCTGTGCATCAGGCCGTCACTCATAATGTTGGACCAATACTTCACAGATTTTTAACGAAAGTGTTTATATGTCGTCACCACTCATTTGAAGCATCTCAACGAGACGGTTGAAATGAGTGGTCACAGCATATACTTTCATTGAAAAAAAAGAGAACAATTTAGGAAGAAATGTTACGAAAAGAATTACACTTTTTTGTATCTATATTATTTGTTTTCAAAAATTAAGTTTGTATTTATGACATTGGCGTACTTAAACATCTACACATAACCGATGCCCGCCCACTAATAGACAATGTATGTATACAACATAAATTCACCCACTCCGTACATTGTAATCAACTGTTTAATTGTATTAATATGCATTTACAGCCTGTATATATTGGTGTACATAATTGTGAATCTGTGTGTATGTTAGTCTGTCATGTGTGCAAAAGGGTTTCACTGTTCTAAATCATAGGTTGATAGATCGTGTAAATGATTTATGTGTACATGTACGTGTAAATATATGAGGAAATATATTTTTGTATTTGTGTAATTTTCTTTATAAAACATTCCAAATGGGATACAGTGCAGAAACTGGAACCGCCGAGCATGCCTTGATACAGATTAGCCCTTTCAACCCTAAATAACTGGAATGGACTGGGATATGCTAAGTTTCTGATCAATCCAATTGTCGCAAAATTATTTTTAGACTAGTTCATTTATGAAAATAGGGTGTGTTTTTTCTATAAAAAAAAAATGAAAATTACTAAAAAGTGCAGATCCTGATGAGATGGCTCACTCACTCACTCGTTTCAAATGTATTTTCGATTTAATTGTGTATTACTGCCAAACTCCATTTTCTGCAGGACATATCTTCTGAAATTGGTAGGATTTAGATTGACTACAGATCTGGGGGCCGTTTCACTAAACATCGTACGACTAAAATGTTCGTAAGTACAAATTTAGGATCATCTGGGAATGGGAATTGCAATTGATGGATTTACATTTATTGAGCATAGGCTGCATATGTAAATGCAATGATTGTTTACAAGAAAACATTGTTAATGTGAAATTTACATACAAGAAAACATTGTTAATGTGAAATTTACAGACTATCATAATTTTGCACTTACGAATAGTCTTAGAAAGTTTAGTGAAACGGCCCCCAGGGTATTGTTGCATACGGCTCCAGTTTCTAGCCGAGTAACCCAATGTTGTTAGTTCATCAAAATCAAATGCAGCTTGCACTTGTACTTATGCCGAAGAAATGAACGCGCCTAATACCCCATGTCTACACACCTGGGGCCCGTTTCACTAAACTACATACGATTAAAATGTTCGTAAACAATTATTGGATTACATTTATTGAGCATAGGCTGCATATCATTTTAGTCGTACGAAGCTTATAATGAATCGGGGCCCCTGTGTCTACACACCCTACTGTCCATTTACTCCCAGCTTGCAAAGGTTTTTTCAGCTTTTCGTCCATCCGTCCGTTCGTCCGTCCTTAACACAAAAACTTATAATTTCAATATTTGTGTCACTTGCTGTAGCTAACAAGTGGGTGGCAGGTGGGAGTATATGATGTTTAATTTAACGATCGGGATTCATCCTTACCGGTATCCTGAACGGAGACCTGGTTTGGCCCTCAGATACATTTTTGGCATTCTTGTATGTGAGGGTTTAATCTTGTTATACCCCTTGTATGAGTAATCCGATTATTCCTAATCCTATTACTTTGAGGTGAAGGGGCCAAGTAACTGGTGTGGTATGGACCTGACACCAGGTCGGGTTATTCTAATTTAAGGGCTGAATATGTATTTATTTTGATGTAAATATTCCGTTCTGATTTTGGGAGTTTCTCTCCAATGCAGCAAGTTAAATACGGGATCGAACCCATTGGCCCGGCTTTAAATTACCTTAGCTGTTGATAGACCAATCAATAAATCAATCAATCTAAATGTAGTTAACAAATGCTGTTCAACTTGATTCCATTCCATTCTTTCAATTGTTTCTCTGACATTGCAAGCTACTTTTGTGACAATGTGGGAATTTTGCTTTTTCTCATTAAGACAAGTGCTTAAATGCAATGTAATATAATATATTGCGGAATATGTTTTCCATGTAAAATAGTTAGTTTTGGCAGGTTTTCTCTATAAATTCTTTGTTGATGCTGCTATTCCTGTCGGCAGTGACTCTGTAAATGATTATGTTAAATGCACATGTGTCTTTACCGTCATTAGTCCAGCCACAGACACTTGAACTCCCCCATCCCCCACTAAATACTATCTATTATCAATGTACTTGTCTATACCATATGTAGTATAGACGGACCACATCATGGCAGATGGATTTATCTACTTGGGGTTATGTGGGTGGGGAGTTCAATTGCCTGTGGCCTAGCAGTTAGCTTTGTTAGGTTGTGAAACATGTTGCTATGTTTAACCTGTTTCATGCCAAACACCATGAACTAAATTGTCATACATGTGCAGCGGAGCCTCTCTAAGCTGGACATCCTGGGAGGTCCCCAGCGTGTCCGATTTAGAGGTTGCCTATTTTAATTCCGGCATTTGAGCCCTTTGCTATGAACATACATAATCATTGGAGATAACGACTATTTATGTTGTATGACACCTAACCATTTCCACCCTACAGGCCATAAAGGCAACATGTGCAAATACTGCGGATCCAGATGAGCCGGCTCCTTAGGAGATCACCATCAGGATCTGCAGCATTTGTCAGTAGTGTTCAGTTCGAAATAGAATTCACATTTTCTCATTAATGGAACAGTGCAAAAATTAACATGGAAAAACCATATTGGAGTGAAAGCGTTGATGAACCATAGACCAACCATTAGGAATTATGCCTATTAGTGGGTTTATGGGTTTTGCACATGCATATATGTTATGTGATGCCTAAAGCATCACATAACATATATGATTATGTTATGTGATGCCTAAAGCATCACATAACTGATATGAATGTGCAAAATCCATCAAACTTAGCCCTTTCCACACTATATCCTTCTATAGTTTGCAAACGATGTAGATCCAGATCAGCTGTCTTGTGAAGAGCCATCTTATCAGGATCTGCACTCTTTGCAAGTAATTTTTCAGGATAAATACCCACCTCCTTTTCATAAATGAACTAGTCTGAAAATCACTTTGTGACAATTTGATTGTGACAATTAACATAACTAAATCCAATAAGGGTTGACAGGGTTACATACGGAGATTTTCCCAATGTCCGGTTGAGAGAGGCTCTACTGTATCGGACAAGTAACTATAACTGGTGTTGGGTACATGTGTTTGCTCACTGTCATTAGTTAATTCATTAATTCATATGCAACATTTTATAACTTGTATTAAAGGTTGGGACGCTTATAATATATACTATTCTGATTAACACTTATAACAGAGTTGGTGTGCATGGAAATGTGTAGAATTCAATGGCAGTTACAAGCTTGTATGTATCGTAACAGCAATTTCCACCAAGCTGAATATATAGAAATATATATAGAAATATATATCATTGTAAATTGGCAGAACTGACCACACACTTATGTATTCCCTGAGTAGATCATAACGTAGAATGAAATGTGCATTATATCTTCGGCTGGCAGATGTTAGTTAGTATACCATGTGTAACACACCAACTCCATATGTACTATATCATGCTATATTTACGGAAGTGTCAAAGTTTTACGTATTTTACTTGTTAGTTTCCAGGTTAATGTTATGCCCTCAGTGTATATAGAAATTTTATTATTTATTTTTAAAATTTATACACTTGCGAAAGGTGATTTAACCTGGTTGCGTTTTGACCAGTGTTTTTATACAAAAACTGAAGCGTCTATTAGGAGTTGCTGAGGAACGTCGCTAAATATACTAGTAGTTAAGACAGGTATGTATTACTGTCGTGGCAAACCGGAAAACTATGGATGACACTTGTATTCGCTCTGGTAGCATTTCCACCCTTTTCACATTGCCGGTTTTCATCTGATTTTAGTTTCGTAAAAATGCAATATATTTTGGACATGTCATTGGAATTTGACACAAAATGCAGAGCTCATGAGTTCTGTGTCAACTTCTGGTGTCATTTATTGAAAATATGACTGATTTTCAAAATCAAGGTAGGCAAAAAATGGTGATCAAACACGAGATAGTACCAGAGTTGGACTCGTGTGTGAAATTATTGTGCTAATAAAGTTAATGTATGCTCATCTTTCATATTATGTTCCTGTGACTATAATTTTGTCTTCTAAGAATCTATAAGGATGCAATGTAAATGTTAACTATATTTAAATTACATTCTGATAGAATAATTCCTGGGTATACTAAAGGGAGAGAAATGTGATGTAACACCACAGACAACAAGAATAGTAAAGTAACAGAAATTCATATTGAATTACGTCCCTTAATTTTCAATTCAGTTTGTTTTGTTCCTGTTGTGTTAATTACTACTGTACTACGCGTTTTAACTTTAATATATTTAGCACTGAATGCGGGACAGTACTGAATCTTATCTATAAATAGCTTATGCGTATTGCGTATTTACCATATACATAGTGTGAATGTAGTCTAGTTTTATTGATGTTTAACTTTTGTTTTATTCTGTTATATATATAATGTTTTATTTTATAATTCTCTTATGTGTGACTGTACATGTATTTCCATTTTATGTTTTACATCATATTTTCAGTTCTACCGGTATATCTGTTACATATCATAATCATGGTCCCTGATATTGATAGAATCATTTTTATCCCTTATCTCAATTTCCTGCTAAAACATTGATAAACATTACAATAACAGAACAATTTTTCATGGAATTTTAATTGGCACCCGGTCAGGATATTCTAATTTCAGGGCTGAATATATATCTTTCTGTAAATATTGAGTTGGGAATTTCCCTCATTATGGACCGGTTAAACACGGGATTGTCCAACCCGTTGGCCCGGCCTTAAATGACCGTAGCTGTTGATATGGCGTTACACACCAGTAATGAATCAATCAATGGTTTTTACTTGTTTATCACAAACAATATGTATTCGGATGAATCTTTACGGTTATTATGATAACTGTTCATTGGTCACTGCAGGTTGTGAAAATAAATGCTTAATCATACTATATTTATTATAGGAATGAATGGCCTTTTTGTGGAATTTATCGGGGTATAAACTTGGAAAAATCGCAGGAATACTGGACGAAGGCCGGAAGGCCTCGTCCAGTATTCCCGCGACCTTACCAAGTTTATATCCCCGATAAATTCAACAAAAAGGCCATTCATTCCTTATAATTCCAGCATTTGAAATAAATTCATCAAGAAAATGTGTTTATTTTCCGTTTTCTTAAGAATTATTTTAACTGCGCCTCACGGTTACGGAAAGTAGTTCGGCGTGGGAGTTTACTGGGATATAAATTTTGGACAGAGACTTGCTACGGGCCAATCAAATGTTAGGGAATTGTGTAAATATTTTTGTGCTGGAATTATATCCGTTTCAACACTACTTAGGGAGTAAAAGTGTAGCTTGCTTTTGTCGTATTACGGCCCATTGAACTCCAAAATATGCAGGGATTCCGCTGGCGATCGCCACTTTCGCAATTTTATATTTTCTATTTAAAAAAAAAAAAGAGGCGATTTGTTCCCCCCCACCCGTCTGAATATCTGAATATGTGTTGTGAATAACATACTACATGTGTATATTGTGGGTCGTTGGTCGGGTGAACGTGATGTCGTAAATGAACTGAACGGTAGGGATTCCTCCTTATAGGCATCATGATTTGCCTGGTTTGGCCCTCGGGTACGTTTGTATCTTTGGCTCTTTTGTTACCTGGGAGTTGAGTTGGGTTATTGCCCATTATAAAAGTAGTAAGATTATTACTGATCCTACTGCTTTTGGGAGGGGAGGCAAGTAATTCTGGTGTGGTGAGGACCTGGCATCGGATCAGGATTATTCTGATTTCAGGGCTGAATATATTATCTTTTTTATTGTAAATATTCAGTTCTTATTTTGGGATTTTCCCCCCATTTGTGTGAGCCCCTTGCAGGCACCGGGGCGGGATCAACTGATCCTGAGAATAGTGCTGCAGTAGCCATTGCTTGTCGTAAAAGGCGACTAAACTGGCTTAACGATTGGGTTCATACTTTCCGGAACCCACTATACCGGATTTGGCCCTCATGTACATTTTTGGCTTTCTTGTATGTGAGAGTTGAGTCAGGCTATGCCCCATATATAAAAGTAAGATTAGCGCTAATCCTATTACTTTTAGGGGATGGGATAAATGATGCTGGTGTGGCGAGGGCCTGGCACCAGATCAGGTTGTTCTAATTTCAGGACTGAATATATATTTTGATTGTAAATATTGAGTTCTGAAGTTGGGATTTACCCCCCTCGGACAGGTGGATACGGGACACGACCCCGTTGACCCGTCTGCGTGTAGACTCCCTGAGGCTTATACCTCTATGTCAGAAAAGCGGACGTTAAACCCTATTCACTCACTCACTAACTCCCCCCATTTGTACAGGTAATATATGGGATTTAGTACTAAACCCATTGAAACGGCCTTAAATTACCTTAGCTGTTGATAGGCCGTTAAACCCCAACAAACAAACATGTGTATACTTCATATAGACAGAAACTTAAAATAATTGCATAGTAGATTTAATTTATTTTTTTCTGCCTACCACGGTACACGGTGCATGTAAATTGATTTCAGATATTATCGGCATTACAAATTATTTTTTCTTCATTTGGTACACATCGACTGCCTTTTCCTTGTGTATAGTCTATTCTGTATTGCATATTCATGTTTATAATTTATAAACAATGCAACTTTGTTATATAAAAATACTTTTTTTAATTTTTATTGTAGTTGCATTTTCCAGCATAAGACACCTGTATATCTTATCCATACTTTATTGTCAAGTAAGGTATACGCACGTGTGTATAGTAATGTTTACCATATTAAGGCCTTTCACATAACTAAGGATGTTCATTAAATATTAGCCCCGTGCAGGCACCGGGGCGGGATCAACTGATCCTGAGAATAGTGCTGCAGTAGCCATTGCTTGTCGTAAAAGGCGACTAAACTGGCTTAACGATTGGGTTCATACTTTCCGGAACCCACTATACCGGATTTGGCACTCATGTACATTTTTGGCTTTCTTGTATGTGAGAGTTGAGTCGGGCTATGTCCCATATATAAAAGTAAGATTAGTGCTAATCCTATTACTTTTAGAGGATGGGATAAATGATGCTGGTGTGGCGAGGGCCTGGCACCAGATCAGGTTGTTCTAATTTCAGGACTGAATATATATTTTGATTGTAAATATTGAGTTCTGAAGTTGGGATTTACCCCCCTTGGACAGGTGGATATGGGACTCGACCCCGTTGACCCGTCTGCGTGTAGACTCCCTGAGGCTTGTACCTCTATGTCAGAAAAGCGGACGTTAAACCCTATTCACTCACTCACTCATTAAATATTCCTGTTCATTGAACATATAATACGAGTATAATATATGGCTTTTATTAACTACTGGTTTAGTTTGATATGTGTAGCTTGTATTTCAAATAAGTAAATCATATTATGTATATTTATCACAGAGCAAACCCTGTTTGTACTCAGCCTATGGCTGCAAGTGGTATGTCACCGCCTGTGCTAATGTGGCCAATATTTGTCACTGTATCTATCACAAAATACTTGAATATCGTGCTTGAAAGCAATCAGCTTGATTGGCTGAGCCTGAGCTGTAGCAACAGCTCAGGCACAGCCAATCAAACTGCTTGATTGAGAGTTGATATTGCCAATAGATGGTGAGAAACGTCAAGATTTTGGCAAGATTGACGCCAAAGGCGGTGTATCAATCTTCGATTAACATATACCGGTATGTTTTGCTACACGATTTAAACACACATTTTAATATGTTACTAATATATGACCAACCGTACATCTTCACTGCAACCATTATTGTTTAATCATAAGCATATGAGAAACGCCATGTGATTTTATATGTAAGACTATGCACGGCGTCTCATGAAAAAGATATTTACACAATTGACAACATTTTCTGTAAATGACATAGCAATTCATCACAATTTCATCAACTTTCGATGTCATTTACAGAAAATATCACAGTTTCTGTAAATGTATTTCATTAAAAATCAAACATTTTCTTAGGTACAAAATGACATGTCTTTTATCCTGACTGCACTGTTGGTAACATTGTCTGTGTCTCACAGTTTGTTAATGTTAAGTACATCTGGGGGCCGTTTCACGAAACTTCATATGACTAAAATGTTTGCAAGTGCAAATTTAGGATCGTCTGGAAATTTCAATTGATGGATTCACATTTATTGAGCATAGGCTATGCTCAATAAATGTAAATCCTATAATTGTTTGCAAGAAAACATTGTTAATGTGAAATTTACAGACAATCCTAAATTTGCACTCCTGAACATTTTAGTCGTACGAAGTTTAGTGAAATGGACCCCTGGTCCACTGGCTGACAAAAAGGTGCCCATGTTGCCGCAGCTCATCCTGCAAATCAGTATCGTCTTATCAAGGGATACAAAGTTTGCCTTTCAGTCATAACACTATCATAATACTATCCTATATTGATATTGTTTGAAACGTTACACCACAAACCTAGAACAATATTCTAGGTCTGTGGTTGCACGGTCCGTTTTGTCAGCGAGTAGGCCAACTTACTTGTGGCCCTGATTAGAGAAATGGGGCGTATCGCCTTTATGACCTACGTAGACCCAGATCATCTATGACGACATGGTATCCACTGTTCGCGATTCAGTCAATCAAACACCTTTGATGATTCTGACACAGTATAGATGCATGTCCTTGTGAAGCTGTAGAAGTAGTTTCACTAATCTTTGTACGACTAAAATGTCCGTAAATGCAAACTTATGATTGTCTGTAAATTCCACATTACCAATGATTTCTTGTAAACGATTATTGGATTCATCAATTGAATTTTTCAGACGATCAGAAGTTTGCACTTATGACCATTTTAGTGGTAAGAAGTTTAGTGAAACGGCCCCCAGAAATAGACAGTGACTAATACCATGAACCCCATTTCCCCAGTCACATTCACATGTGTGCTTTAAGAGTAGCTAGAAAAACACTACTAACATTTCTCAGTTTGTCCTAAATAGCTTAGCAGATTGATTCTAGTATTGTCCTGTATGTTCGGCTTTTAGGTAGTATACTGAAAGAATAAAGATAGCTTCGAATATATGTCACATCATTATTTTATCTTGTTATTTCTGTTCCCATTAATGATGAACTGGCGTCGGTATGCTGTATATGTATAACGATCAGGATTCATCCTAACCGGAATCCCGAACGAAGACCTGGTGTGGCCCTCAGTTACCTCTTTGGCATTCTTGTATGTGAGGGTTTAATCTGGTTATACCCATTGTATGAATAAAACAATTAGTCCTAATCCGCAACTCCTTTAAGACACTATGGATTGTTTTTAAGCTACTTTTAGTTTCGATGTATTTTTAACCTTTCATCTGTTGTCATACCTTCTATCACACTGTTGCTGCCTTTTATCACAGACCTAGAATTATTCTAGGTCTGTGATATGTCCAAACTTATTTTATTTCACACACATAGTTTGTAATTAGTGCATATTTCTTATAATACAGTAAACAAACCTTTTATCACACAACAAACACATACGTATGTTATTATATAGTGATTTACAGGGGTTTCCGGTATTTCGGTGGTTTTCGGTAAACAATAGGTTTCCGGTAATTCCAGTTACCGGTTTTAACTTTGAGCAGATATTTGCTGGCGTAAACAAGCGTAAACAAAACACTATTTGTACAATGTAAAAACCACATAGCCTGTTTATATTTGGGAGTATTTGGAAAATAGAATGTTTGTACTATGTAAAATAATAAGCATTCGGTAAACTGGTACAAATAATTACTCACCTCATTGATGTGTCAGGAAGTTTTATATCTTTTTTTTGCTTTCCATAATGCAAATTTTCTATTTATATTATCACAATACACACTATTGTATTTGATCAAAATCTGAGAACTTTGTATTTTATTTTACTTGATATGTATACTATAATAGAATGATACACAGGGGAGATACTTTATAAATTAAATGAGCTAAATGCCAGTAATCACACGTGCTTGTGTGGATGCGTCAATCCATCCGTCCGTCTGTGCATGTCTATGACCAACTGCACAGTTGATCCACCAATAATTTGACATTCCGAAGATTCCTGTGGATATATTAGATTTTTAAAAGTTTGTCCATACTGCTATTTTTTCATTGACAATGCTGCTACAACCTTTGACGATTAACACGTAACCCCCTAAGTAACTGAATTGAACTGTTTCATGTTAAGTTTGAGACTTCCATGCAGAAAAGGGGTCATTTTGCAAAAAATATCCTCAAGTGATGCAGATCACGGTCCATGATACTAATGTCTCCAACCTGTGCTGCCTATCATCCCATCGTATCTATGTCTTATATTAACATGACACACACGTCAGTGTGCATTCAGATTTAAGCTTTTCATATTCAGACAACAGAAATGTAGAATGTTCACGACATCGTCCCGCTTACAGCTGTACTTGAACCACCTGCTGGAAAAAACGGACCTTACAATATCTGGAATAAATGTACGATCGGCGACCCATATCATGTCGGTATTCGAGAAAGGATTCCCTAGTGACTGAATGGCGGACATCCTATGTTCTGATCAGACGGCGCATATGCACAGATGAGACATCGTAACATCCATGACTTTGTTGTTTTTGCAGGTAAATGTTGCGATAAATGTTAATTTTATACATTACATGTATATTAGAAAGAAATAATTGAGCAATAAACTGAAAATTCGTGTCGAGTTAACCAGATCTGAAACATAGTTGTGCGGGAAACCTGGCCCAGGCTACAACGGTCTACAAATATGCTGCCGACCATCTGTATGTAAATACAAAATGTAGCTTACACACAGTTTTCACCTGTAAATGGTGGTCGATAGCAGTTAACTGTGTCAAAGCAAATATTATGTCAAAATAAAACACACATATCAATAACAAACGTGTTTATATGTGATATCGGCAGCAACATAATGAAAGAAAATTACCCTTACGCCATTATTGCTAATAAAAACCTAATATAAGATGTGCCCGTTTCTAATAAAAATGGTGGACCGTACGGCAGTCTAACGTTCATCCAATACATTCTCAGACAGGATCCATGACAGATCGAAGACTGTTTCGCTTTTTTCACACCCATATATGCCAGATTATAGATATATTCTGTTCGTTACACGGCGTTCTGACAAACCTGTATTTACATTCCTATGGGTGTCTTGGAGCAAATCAGCTTGGTTGTCCTCTTGACAACCTTGGGCAACTTTTTTAATATGCAAATTAGTTGCCGCCATTAGCGGGAAAAATATTTCCTATCATAGCTCTACAACTATACACTACAACTGTCTATACCTATGTTTTCATGGTTTCACTGGTGGCATTTATACAGTGATTACATGTATATATTGTCTCATTATGCAAATTGGTTGCCGCCATTACCGAAAATCATATTTTCTTTTATAGCTCTGCAACCGTTTTTTAATATGATAAATTCACGAAAATGGTTTTCAGACCCATGTTGGATGCATGCCAAGGGTAATTTAACGATGGGGTTCATCCTTTCCGGAATCTCAGGCTACCTGATTATGTATGTGAGAGTTTGTTATACCCCGTATAAGAGTAGTAGGACTATGGCTAATCCTATTACTTTTAGGGGATGAGGTGGTGAAGACCTGGCACCAGATATGGTTATTCTAATTTCAGGCTCGAATATATTTGTTTCTTGATGTAAATATTCAGTTCTGATTTTGAGATGTTACCCCTTTCTTACAGGTGAAATACGGGATTCGACCCCGTTGACCCGTCTGTATATGACCTCGCTGCCTCGCTGTTGAACAGATATATGAAGAGAATATAGACTCTGTTGTTCGGCAGATCAGGAGTGAGGCTCGAGCCGTACAGTACAGTAATGCGAATTATGATCTGAGAGAATTCACATACAATAACACACTGAAACAGACCAGCGCAACACTGCTGTACATAGTCTCAGAATTAGTTTCCTGTGGCACTGTGGCACAGAAGTCTCTCATCCTAGCCCAAGCTGTACAAGGTCACATCACCGGCACTAGGAAGCAGACAACGCTGGACATGGCAGTGAAGCTTCGTCACAGACATGGCACTTCCGAGATGATCAAACTTCTACAGGATCACAGATCCTAGTATCATATGATGAGGTGATAAGGTTTCGCAAATCATCTGCCAAATTCGTAGGCGACAGCGGTGGTGATCTACATCAAGCAATGGGTTTGGTGAGAAGTGTGTGGCCAATCTTCGGGTGGTTTGACAATATTGATCTTCTAGTTTAAACTCCCAATGGACGTAGAGAGACACATGTCATGGCTCAGGAATTCCAACATTTTTTTTGCCGGGAGCAAGGCCGGGGGGGGGGGGGGGGGGGGGGTTGGGTGGGTGGGGGATCTACTGGGGGGGTATTTTAATAGTATTTTCGTAACACAGCGTCATGAAACTTCATATTCGGGGTATCGATCCGAAAGTTGCCCAGTCACTTGTAGCCTGTCAATCTTGAATCGGTCATGTTATCATGACTGGTTAAAGGTTACGCACCGACTGATATTTGCGCATGCGCAGGTTATCCTGACATGTAGAATAGGCGTTAATCTCAAGCATATAACACACGCTAGACAGTGTATCTCCGTGAATTAACACACAGGGGAAGTGGGCCAGACAGGTCCAGACAGTGATCTCCGGCATTTAGCGCACTGCGGAGATCAAAGGATTTCGCCGCATCAGTGCAATAATGCTTGTATCATACCATTTAGTGTTCCTTTATTGCACGGATGCGGCGAAATCCTTTGATCTCCACAGTGTGCTAACTGCCGGAGATCACTGTCTGGACTTGTCTGGCCCACTTCCCCGTGTGTTAATTCACGGAGATACACTGTCTCTAGTGTGCGTTATATGCTTGAGATTAACGCCTATTCGACATGTCAGGATAACCTGCGCATGCGCAAATATCATCAATCAATTAAGTAGAGCAATATCGGTGCGTAACCTTTAACCAATCATGCCCTGATAACATGACCCATTTATGACTGGGCGACTTTCGGACCGATACCCCGAATATGAAGTTTCATGGCGCTGTGTTACGAAAATACAAAAATACTATTAATTTATAGTGCTATTAAAATGCCAATAACTACGGAAGCCCATTAGGGCCACTTCACTTTGTTTTACCTTTTCGTGAATTTTCGAGATCTTTTCTTGAATTTTCAAGATGTTTTCTTGAATTTTCAAGTTCTTTTCTTGAATTTTCAAGATCTTTTCTTGAAAATTCAAGAAAAGATCTTGAAAATTCAAGAAAAGAACTTGAAGTTGAATTTTCAAGAAAAGATCTTGAAAATTCAAGGAAAGAACTTGAAAATTCAAGAAAACATCTTGAATAAATGGAAATTAAAAAACAGTGAAGTGGCCCTAGTGGGCTTCCGTAAATAACACTAACAGCTCGTGGAGTGATATAATTGTTATAGAACCACGAACACCGTAGTCACTGATCAAGCAGCGCAGGTGTGCATGCTGTGTTGGTTATACACTGATTGCATGCACACGTAGTAATGCAGCTTCGGTAAGATTGTGAAGGCGGCCGAAATACGTCTCGCCTACCGGCTCGACGATTTCCGGCCCCCTAAATTTCCCCCATGCGCTGTTAACTAACCATATTCGACTCGAACACATTATCTAACTTATACTTACATGACTTAAAAACTTAATACATATTGTTTAAACTAAGCACATATTGTATTATCACAATAAAGTGAGCGTTGCACTCATTTGACCCATGTGCACTTAATGACCCAAAAAAATGACCTTCTCCCACCTGATTTGATTGACCGACACCGGATTCGTGTTCAGGATGATATAATGTATTGATTTAAAGTAGTCGTTGCTTTTGCTCTCTCGGTTGTTGTTGTTGTTCATCGAATTTAAGGGTTTCCCGACACGGAGGCCGGGATTACCCGCGGATTGCTCCGCAAAGTTGCTGTTTTCCTGGGTAGAACCAGTACTAGTAGCGAAAAGTGCATTTTGTGAATTTTGAACCTGTGCAATCTGGGTAGAACCAGTTCGCGGGCTTAAGGCCCCAGAGACAAATGTGCAAATTGGATTACTGCTGGCGGCCACCAATTTGGTGACCTAATTTCGCGCAGTAATCCGGAGCACAGCCGCCGTATGAGATGATTGCTGCTTGCAATCTGCCGCCTAGAACACCGTTGTTATGGGCGGTCGTTCCATGGTAATTCTGGCCCCGAGATCTATGCCGCCCTTCTTCTGTCCAGGTTTACGCATCACAGACGTGAATTCTGCCGATGCGTCGGGATGGTTTTTCCTCGTGTAGTTGATGTTACGTCGGACTCCTCTGACATTCTTGTTGGTGATGTGGTGTTCGTAGACGCGCTCTCCCTGTAGATTTCCGTCACGGAATGTGCAGGTTAGATATCCCTTGTGGAGGTAACCGTTGACATCCGTGGCGGTTGTTGGATGTACGACGGCACGTACCGCCGGCGCGTTTCCGAAGATGAAGTGTTGTTTTCTGGCAGGAGATGGTGGCAGCTCAATTATCGCGATCTCGGGTCCGTTGTAGTCGTGGCCGTATGCTAGTCTGTCGTTCGTTGGTAGTGTTGTTGTAGTGGCTGGTGTTCGTCGCGGCGGCTGTGGGACGACGGGTGACGTATCGTGCCACTCGTCGTCGCTGTCCGAGTCCGGTTGCATTCCCCCGGACGAGTTTAGCTCGTCTGGGCTTATGCTGGCGCTCCCCGAGGGGCTCGCCTCCGGACTCTGTTGTTCCTCCCGTCGTGGAGGAGTAGTGGTCGGCATGGTCGGCGTGGTCGTCGTGGTCGGCGTCGGTGGCATCATGGGTGCTGGCTCGACGGTGGTGTGTAGTGTCGTCGAGGGGCCCTGAGAAGGGCCGTTACCGGATGAGCGTGACTCCCCGAGGGGAGCCTTCTCAATCCCAGTCACTTTCATCGACCGACGAGATCGCTTGGGTTTTTTTCGCCACAGCAGTGATGGTAGGCTGCTGTGGTTTCAAACTCCAATTAACCTCCAGAGTAAATGTTTTGTGTCCGTTATGTATACGGTACAATGGCTTCGCATTTACCCCCTCCGGCATCAGTGGCTTCAAAACTGCGAACACGGCGTCAAGAGTGCTAATTAGCGACATCCTGACAGCTCGGTGTCCAAACAAGAAGTGTGCTCTCTCGGGTTGAACAGAATTCATTTTATGGGTGCTTGCCCCTACTACTACACATACGTCAATCGATTTCATTGGTCGGTGACTTTGCAGATTTCCGATATTGTACCTTGGAAAATAATGGCGACGGTGATAAACTGGAAGTGTTATGCACGCTGTTTTACAAAGAAATGTTGAGAAATAACTAGTAAGGAAAGTAGTTGCATATACATTGTGAATTAAATTTGGTGTATTAATATTATTTAAACGTATTGTCAGATGATTTCGGTATCGTACAGTTCACGAAGTGTCAAAATTATGCGCGTATTCGTGTCGAATATTCTAGTTTAGATTTCGCTATGTGGCCCAATGCCAATGGGATGGAAGCCAGCCAGTCTCTATAGCAAAGTAAATAATAAATGATAAAATTCAGATAATGAAAAATAGAAGTCAAACATGATAAATAGACATGGCATGTTAGTCTAGGCCTAGCCCAGCCTTCACGGGATATGATTGTGGTGTCACGCAGTTAACATGTAAGTTTTATACTATAGCAGGCCCGTAGCCAGACCTGTTTAAGAAGGGGGGGGGGGTCGTTTCGACCTGAGGTATCTAGGGGGGTCTAAAAAAGTGGACTTCGAGGCTCAAAATGACCTCTGAGGCTGGGTGGGGGGGGGGGGGGGGGGGGGGGGGGGGGGGGGGGGGGGAGGGGGGGGGGGGTGGGTGGGGGGGGGGGGGGGGGGGGGGGGTCGTCCGACCGCTCCGAGCCCCCCCCCCCCCCCCACCCCCCCCCCCCCTGGCTACGGGCCTGTATAGCCTATTGGCGCTGCGGACAAATCGAGCCTGTGCAAAATAAAAAAAAACAGGGAATACTTTTTTTTGGCGGGGAAAAATTTATTTTCTTCATTTTTTTTTCTTACACTTTATAATTTTTGTTGGTCTTGTATCACAGGCTAGAACAATAAATACTCATAATAGGGGGTTCAGTTGCGTCAGTTTTACGTGAAGTTATCGATAATTTAGCGGTTATTCGCTTCTTTTTAAACTGTAAAAACGTTATGAATTAAAAACATTTTTTTAAAATAATTTTTAACCAGAATTATATTTAATCATTATTTATTTGATCTATATAAAAAATATTATAATTACTTTCTATAAAATGACTTAAATCGCTGAAACAATTACACCATGTTCGCGCCCAATATTCGACGAAGTCTAAACGCGGCACGCGAATTTAGCCGATTTGGATCGGTGCGGTGTGGTTTAATCGATTTTCCGCAAGCCGTTTCCGCCTGGAGATATTTTTTTGACCAATCAACATGAAGATAACATAATGCTGAACATTTTGGTATGTGAACCTCCAAACATTGAAGAGTTCGTCTGTTGACAATCCGTACCGAAAGGAAAAAAATTGTTTTTTTTACGGTAAAATGAATGTTATTCTTCAATGTTCAATCATAAATGGAATTATTGACATGTTTTCCATATAAATAACTAAAGGGCATGACACTAACCCATCACATCTTATGCGGAAACCAGCATTCCCAACCCAATCGCAGACGTCGAAACTTCGGCCGTTCGGGAAAATTACCCCACCCACATTTACTGAATAACGTCGCTTCGATTTTACCATACATTGTGATACACCACTGTTTGTCAATACTTAAATCACATGTGTTTTTACACTGTATTTTGTCTTTAATTTCAAGTTTAATGTATTGACTATTGTCCTTATTAATTACATGTATTTGTATTAGTAATTTCAAGTAACAATAGTGGGTGGGGTATATTATTATTTACATCAAATAGTGATCTGGCACTGTGATCGACATAAAAAATGGATGGTGTTTCACTACTAGTACTGAAAATATAATTTCATATATCGTAGACTAAGTTACTAATTTTATAACTGCATACTCCGCTTACAGTCTGTACATTGATGCGTGCAAGTGCAGTAATCATTTATTAGCTACTATAGTTATACGTAACATACTTATATATAGTTTTCATCCGTCCGCAAGATTAAAGTTTTCAGGTTCCCATTATCTCTGCAGCCGTCGGATGGACTTCAAACTTCCAGCGTATACTTCTTTATCATCATCCATATTTTCATTCTATACCACACTCATGTGGCCTTCTTGCCCAAGGTCAAGGTCAAATTACTTCGAAATTTACTTTTCGTCAGTTCATCATTCCGTAACACTTTTGGGCGACCTTGTGCGATTAATGTGATTTTTCAATATTCTCTGGTCATTAATAACAGAAAATATTTTGATATTCTCTTTTATTACACTCTTGCGACTTATTTGCATGGGTTTCGCTGCGAGCGAAAACCTGTAATCAACTCCTTACAAATAATACACCGTGAAGAGAACACCCGTCATTGCACCCTCTTTTATTTCAAAATAAATTTATTTGAAAATTTGGAGAGTCTCGACTAATGTACAATGTTAATAGGATTGAACACATTCGAAACATGCACTAAAATATTTCTACTTCTTAGAAACAGCTGTGTAATTTGGATTTCAAAAAGTTTAGATGACGTGACGTTTGAAGTCATACAACGTGACGTCACAAAGCGGGAAACATGTCACTGTGTAACTATTCATACGCACAGCACGATTGTTTTGCTTACACTCAAAAAATATGCATATATATCCACCGTGAAGTTTAATAAATAGGATATTCCATTGTACATGTTTAAATAGCGGAAATAATACAGTCCGTCGGCTTCCATGCAAGCAACTCGTTCGCTACGCTCATTCTTTGCATATGCGGAAGCCGACGCACACTCATATATTATTTCCCGCTATTCAAATGTCCGATGGAATATCCTCTATGTCGTTTACAGAAAATATTTTTTTGAAGATCTATTTCATGAAAAATCGCAGTCGTCTTGAGGTAGAAAATTACACGGCTGTTATCATACATGTATGTGCATTTGCTTACATATTTGTTACTATGTTAATGGTATACATTATTTGTTACAGAATGAATATAATACTAAATGTAGTTTAATGTAACTAATATTTCAATTATGTTGCGACATAATTATGTCAGGCCCGTAGCGGTGGAAAAAATAATGCCATGGCGGACGATTGATGGGTGGGGGGGGGTTGTTCACACATATTAATAAAAATCAATCTAAACCATCAAAATGGTTTTTCCTGCGTTCTAGAGCCAAAATAGTGCCGCAGGGTGGTGTCTACGGCCATGCATGTTCCCATTGCTCAAAATGTAAGAAAATACATTTATACAAAACCGCTGAGAATTTAAACTGTGGTTGCGTTTCTATATGACCTTATC